>JAKSZT010054134.1:2872420-3136240 GCA_026826555.1 Tolypeutes matacus
TATCTATCTATCTATCTATCTATCTATCTATCTATCTATCTATCTATCTATCTATCTATCTATCTATCTATCTATGGTTTCCTCTCTTTTCATCCAAGGTTAGAACAATTAGTGAAATGTTTCCCACATACCTGGTATTCATATTGTTTCTTCCAATGTGAGTTTTCTCATTTTGTTTAAGTGTAGAAGGATAACTGAAAGGTTTCCCATATAATTGACATTCATATGATCTTTCTACAGTGAGTTTTCTCATGTTTATTAGGTTAGAAGATTGGCTGAAGGCTTTCCCACATAGATGGCAGCCATATGGTTTCTCTCTAGTGTGAATCCTCTCATTTTGTCTAAGGACACGAGTTTTTCTGAAGGCTTTCTCACATTGATGATAGTCACATTTTTGAGTTCTAGGATGACTTTGCTTATGTTCGTTACAGGATGGTTAGTCACCGTGGGCTTTTTAAAATTGTTGATATAGGGTTTTTCTTCCATGTGAGCTGGCACATACTGAGTCAATGTAGAGCTGTGATTGAAATCTTCTCCCAAATAAATCATCCATTAAAATGGATTCTCTCCAGTGTGAGAAATTGATGGACATCAGATTATTGATATTCTCCAGCAAGACATCTCTGAATATCTTTCTCTGGGTTGCACCAGTATAGCCCATTCTTCCAGGGTGAAGTTTATAGCTACATCAGCCATTATAGTATCAATATATTATCAGTTGTCTTGGCCATCAATTGTCTTCCTCTGGTTTGTCAGTCATAGACAGCCCAAGCACTAAGCAGACAATGATTTGAGTGGAATTCATGGGATTCCTTCTCATAATTCCCTAATTTTAGTTTTGTTTTGACTGAATATTGTTGAAAACATTTCTAAAGGCATAATGTTAGATGTGTCTTTCTTGCAGATATGTCATATGGTTATCATTTCTTGTTTTTTTAAGGCTACTTTTCCTGCATGGATGCAGCCTGAGTAGTCCCAGGGATATGAGTGTCTCTTCCATGGGTCGTAGAAGAAATGAAGCCTTTGTCCTCCTTGTTTCTAGTTACTCTTTTAAAAATAGAGTCCATAGGATTTTTTACATAGACATTCACGTTGTCTCCAAATAAAGTGTTTCTTCTTCTTTCCCAATGTGTATGATTAAAAAAAAATTTTTTTTTTTTATTTCACTGACTATAACCTCCAGCTCCTTGTTGAATAGAATTAGTGAGAGCAGGTGTCCTCACTTTATTCCTGATCTTGGGGGTAAAGCATTCAGTCTTCACTGTTAATTATTATTTCAGCTAAAGGTTTTACATAGATACCTTTATTAAATTTAGAAAATTTCCTTCAATTTCCAGTGTCTGAGAGTTTTTATCAGAATATCACAAATGGTTATTGAATTTTTCCCAGTCCTTTTCTTCATTTATTGAGAGGAAATATGATTTTTCTTGTTATTCTAATATGAATTACTCTGATTGACATTGGTTGTATTCCCATAACTATTTTTGACCTTTGTTCTGAGAAGTAGTTAATTTATTTGTAAACAGTTTGACCCTGCCAGGTTTTGATTCTAAGCTTTTGTTAGGAGGGACCAGAGTAACATTTAATCTAAGACTAATTTCCCCCCAATTCTAAGTATTTGAACCAATGCTCCTTGAATTATGAGCTTTTCCAGTCTGGCTTGGTGGGAGTAGGCGCTTTTCCCTGCCCTATGTAAATTCTTGTATTGTTCCCTCTCTAATCTTTTCAGGTGCTTCTGCCTCCAGCCTCACAAGCACGTGCTGATCAGTACTTGGCTGAATATTTGTGGGCTCCCTCGGCAGACTGCTGGCATTCTCTCTTCACAGTCCTCTCCTCTCCAACATTCTACCCGTGAACTCTGCCACATTGTCCGCCTTGGACAGAGTTCTGTCTCTGCAACTCACAAAGACTGCCAGAATCTGCCTGGGTCACCCTCCCTTTTCTGTAGCCTGGAAGCTCTCTCCCAGAAGTAATTGAGGGCAAACATAGGGATCACTTTGTATCTCTCAGGTATCACTGTCCTTCATTGCCTGATGTCCAATCTCTTGAAAACTGTTGTTCCTTATATTTTATTTAGGTTTTGTGGTTGTTTTAGACAAGAAGGTAAATTTACTCTCTATTACTCCATCTTGGTGGAAGTAGAAGTCCCAATTTTTTCTTGATTGCATTTTATATCCCTTCCTCCAAGTTTTGTGTACAATAAATAGGTGTCTGCTAGGTTTTCTGTCGGTCCTCAAGATAGCCTGTGCTGTGGACCCAGCCCTGCTCTCTCTTGGCTATTGAACTCAATGGTCATAGTCCATTTAGCCATTTCCTATGAAGACTGGTTGGATTCCCTCTTCATGTTCAGATTTGGGGCAGGGGTACCCAAGACCACCCTCAGGTTCAAGTAATCATTAGAAGGACTCCCAGAACTCAGCAAAGTCATCATTCTTATGGTTACAGTTTATTACAGTAAAAGGATACAGATTAAAATGAGCAAAGGGAAGAGATACATAGGGGAGGGCCCAGGGGATACCAGGTGTGGAACTTCCAGTTGCCCACTCCCAATGGAGTCATGCAACTCACATGGAGTATTGCCAACCAGGGAAGCCCGTCTGAACCTTGGTGTCCAGAATTTTTATGGCAGATCGGCTGATTTCTCTCACAGGACTGATCTTAGTCTCCAGCTCTCCAGAGGTAGAGCTGATACCATGTGGTCCAAGGCCCCCATCATAAATCACATTATTCGCACAGATTATCTGGCATGGCCCAAGGCCCCAGGTAAACAAAGACACTCTCATCAGGCAGGACATTCCAAGGGTTTAGAGGGTACCAGATCTTTATTTGGGAAAGGTTAATTCTTTACTGCACACCGAGGGCCTGTCTAAATCATTGTGGCAACCTCTGTTGCCTGAGGTAGGTCACAAGGTAAGGGTCCCTTTCACTGAGGCTCTCGTAGAGCTTTTCCATGGCCTGGTCCCCTTTGTTCATCACGAACATCAGCAGGGTCTCGTTCCTCTTCTCCCGTGTCTGTGCCTGCTGCACCAGCTCCTTCTCATTTTCAGTGAGGACCTGACAGTCCTGAAGGTCATCCAGCACCCCACTCAGGTCCCCCATCCTGGCTTTGAGGTCCCGGCGGTGTTCCTTCACAAAAGCTGCACCTGGATGGGGGGTGGATTGTAGACTCAGAGAGGAAAACTCACAGGTTTCGGGACCTATATCCATCTAGAAGTCGTAATTCCAGAGCAAGGCTATTGTGCCTTACTTTGTGCCTAAACCTTACAGACACACATTCACAGGGCATGGATCCACTTCCAGTGATCCATGAATTTGAGTGCGTTCAATGAATGAATCGTCCTCAATCCCATATTTCCCCTCCAAGCTCATTTCTGTTTTTCATTTAAGACCTCTATTGGTTTCTATCCATCCCTCTAGAAATCCAACAAAAACTTTCAAGTCCATAAATTTTCAGAAGTTATGCATGGTGCTAGATACATGGAGATAGATTAGGCTGGCTCTCTGTACTCATGGCTTTTCTGGCAAATCTGTGGAGGAAGAAATATGAATGGATGCAACCCAGAAGGATCATGAGATTTTGCCATCAGACTCAGGATGCATTCTAGCTCCTATATTTAATATCTGTGTAACCTGAGCCAAGTCACATCACTTCTCTGCATCTCAGTTGCTTCATCAAAATGGGGTGACTTTGTTTATACAACTGATGCCTCTAAAAAAATTTTTTTTTTTTTTGGCCACAGTCAGGGTTAATTAATGCTACGTCATCTGGGGCTTTAACCTAAACAGGGTAATGATGACATTTCTGTGGAGTCTTAAGATTTATCTTGAAAAATTCATTCACTGTCTCCTAAATGTGCGTAAATTGTTGCTTCAGAAAGATTTTGTCCGATCTTATTCCTGCTGCCTGGGTTGCTTTCTACCCTTCCTAGTTGTTTAGCAACTTCTAATCAATCTGCTGATCTTGGAGTAAACTTCCTTTTTACTTTCTCAAGGATGCCTTCTGTGACTTTCTCATAACCCAAAGTTAGATCAGAACCCCCTGTATATCCTCTCCTAAATCTCTCTCATTTTCCCTGGAACACATATCACAATTGTATTAAATAATCACTGTGTAATTAGTTTTGTTGTTGTCACGTTGGTAAAAGTATAGGGTTTGTATCTGTCTACACTGCATCTCCAGAGATGCTCAAAACAAGATTGTTTATTTATGAATGTTACCATGTTCACCCTGAAGCTCCTCTGTATTTCTCAGCTGTAGCCCAGCCAGAGTTTTTCTGACAGGACTAAAGACCATAGAGTACAAATATATGTACTCAGAATATTTAGCATACTACAGATGTTTGATAAATTGTACCTGTCACCACAATCATCAGCATCACCACCATCATCTTCGGCATCACCACCACCATCATTATCATCATCATCTTTTTTTTATTTTATTTTATTTTATTTATTTATTCATTTATCCCCCCCTTGCTGCTTGTGCTCGCTGGGTCAGCCAACCATGCCATGCGGGCGGGCCTGCCCTCACCAGGAGGCCCCGGGAACCGAACCCAGGGCCTCCCATATGGCAAACGGGAGCCCTACTGATTGAGCCACAGCCGCTTCCCTCATCATCATCTTTATTATCATAAATGCTATAAGAGAAATGTAAGAATTGCCTGGGCATCATGAAGAGGGGAATATGTTTGACCTCGGAAGTATGTGAGGCTAGTAAAGTCTCCACAGAAGTGTTAGTATCAGAGGAGGATTTGGAGGAATAGTATTTTGTTATTAAAACTGAGATGATACCAAGAAAAGAAGAAGAGTGAGAAAGAGAGGTGTTGATTTATAGTGTGGCTCCAAGACAGTGTACAAGTGACTGGGATGAGGATTTCATTCTAGAGGTCCTCGAAATTCTGAGGCCAGCTTGTGAAGGCTTTCGTATACGTGGAGCTAATGAGCTTAGAGTTTGCCTTGCAGGCAACAGATGCTACCTCTTGCTCACGAGCCCTATATATTTAGAAGGTATAGAGGCTTTTGTGGTTCCTGCCCAGCATTCAGTCACCACCTTCGGGAAAGGTCTTTGGATTTCCTTTGCTGGAGTCATCTTTATCTGATTCTTACCGGGCTCTTTAGTTCAATTTGATGCCAATTGTAACTCAAGGTTGGAGAAATGATTTTTTAACCTCTCTTAACCTCCTGGCAACAAGGGGTGGCCAAGAAATTGGTTTGTAACTATTTCAAGCCAATGTAACCCGTTGAAGAACTTTCCCTTTATTGGAAGGTATAAGGAGAAACTCTATTTTTCCTCTTGGCTGGTCTGTTTTGAGGTGTGAGCCTTGCCATTCTTACTGTGTGGAGCCTGAGGATGAAGTCAGCAACATGGAAGGCAGAGGAGACACGGAGCGATGCTGCATCCTTGTGACATCATTGATGCCAATGGAACAGCCCCCCATGAGGTCAGTCCCACCTCTTGTCCTTTCATTCACTTGAGCCAGGATATTCTCTCTACCCTTTTTGTCCATTTAAGTTGGACTTTCTATCATTTGCCACACAAATGTTTACACAGTTACACAGGACACTTGCAGATTGTTGACTTGTATAATTTTTTTAAATTAATATGGAGATAAGGGCACCAAGAGACAAGTGTTTGCAGACCTAGATCCACTGCTTACCACATGATGGACTTTAGGTCCTCTGAGTCTTAACTCCTTATTTTAAGTAATGTAGTTCTCTGATACATACCAACTCCACTGACTTTAACCAATTCCCTGCTAGAGTCTAGCGGTAATTTTTAAAACAGCCTCCTTATCCAGTTCCCCACTTCCTGTCGCATTCCCAACACTCAATCAAACATCCACACTGTTTGAAAGAGTCAGATGCTGCTATCCACCTTTAATAGTTCCCCTTTGCTTTCACCCTAAAGTCCTAAATATTCAGACATCATTCTTGGACTTCCACCATTGGGCTCTTGCCTGCCCCTCTAATCTCATGTTTACCTTGTCCCTCTAAAAATATATGTTCTGGCCATATCAAACCATGTTTACTTATTGCTTCCAGATGCAAGATGATTTCTCCAACAGTTTGTTGTTGTATGTTCTTTAGTCTGCATATTAAACACTAACACCCTCCCTTAGGCGCACCATACTCATTGTTTGTATCTGTCCCTGATATTAGTCATTCTTCATAAATGAGTAGAATGGAAGGAATGAACCCTTAGTCAGTGACATCAAACCATTCCAAGACCTCCTAATTCAGACACTTCCTCTGGCTTTTAATGTAAGCATTTCACTGACCTGAGAAAGTGGGAGAGGGTGATGCAGCACGAAATTGGAGATCCACTAGGAAAGAGGAAAAAGTTGGAGAATAAGATAAATATCAATCATCTATGATTATTTAGCTTTTCCAGTCTTTGATTTAACCAACTGAAATAATTTAATCCATCTTATAAGGTAAAGATCCTCTTTTGAACCTTAATATACTAATGGAATCCACATAAATAGAAGATCATCCACTAGACATTAAAGAAATATATCAGAGGAAGGAACAAATATTTCCAGTATTCTTTCAGTGTCTATCTGCAAGCCAATGTGTGAGGAAATTTGATGGCTACAACAAATTTATGTCATGCTATCCTACCTAAATACATAGTTTAGATTAATGTATTTTTGAAGTAAAATAACAGCATTAAATGACTAAACTTGAAAATGCATTTAAAAACATGAAAACACCAGCACTGTTGATAGTGCAGAAATTTGGGTTGTTTTATAAGCTGATGGAAGATCTGCCAATTGGAGTAACCATTTTGGAAGATAATTAAATAATGTTTACCATTAAAGCTTCAAAATGTGTGATGTGTAGGCTCATGTATCAACTTGGCCAGGTAATGGCGCCCAGTTGTTTGGTCAAGCAAGCACTGGCCTGATTGCACTGTGAGGACATTTTGTGGACTTAAATCATCAGTGACTTGAATGCATCTATGGCTGATTACATCTACAATCAACTGAGGAGATTGTTTTCAGCAATGAGAGATATCTCATCCAATCAGTTGAAGGCCTAAAAGGAGAGGTGATTTCAGCAGTCAGAGAGAGAACTCCCATTTTCAGAAAGCCAGCTTCTCCTGGAGAGCTCATCCAGGAAACTTCATTAGAGCTCCTGACTTGCAGCCTGCCCTATGGAATTTGGACTTGGAGATCCCCCATGTCATGTGAGACAATTTTATAAAATCTCATAATATTTATAGATATCTCCTGTTCGTTGTTTCCCTAGAGAACTCTGATTAATACATACATTTTTATCTTAAGTCCTGGTTATTGTTTAAAATTTGAATGAATGTTGTAGCCCCCTACTTTTGCAGCAATTCAGATTCCATGAACCTGGGTTCCCCATAGTCTGTCAGGTACCACACTTTGGGCCTATGACCGTTTGACCTTAGAGCAGAACATCCATGGTCTTATACCACCCCGCTCATCCAAAGGCCCAGCCATTCATAAATTTCCCATTTTTAGCTATACTTTGCCTACTAAGGTTGACCTTGAAACCTGGTTTTAAAAAATCATTTTTGAGTGAAGGAAAAGTAAACATGAAAATACAATTCTGATGCTTAAAGAGAAGATGAGGGTGTGGTGGCATTTGTTTGCTTCCTAAGAATATGCCTTGCATGTCTTCTGTGCATCTGACTTTATTCGCACCTCTGAGGATGCAATGGGGAATGAGACAACTGCACTGGTTCTTTCCGTACTGGAAACCACTGAGAGAGCCAAGAAATCTCAAATAAACCCACACTCTTAAAATCCAAGTCACTAGGACATTTTAGAGAATGGAGGCAGGAACAGGAGAGGGTGGCATGAGGAGACTAAGCCTAGGAGACGGAGCCATCCACACCTGAAATGTGGCTGGGAGCCCCATGTCCAGCCCCAAGTGCTCGACCTACTCAAGAGGGCGGCTTGGGTGGGGGAGGGGAGCCGCAGGAAGAAGATGATCTCACATTTCTGGGAATACTACTGTGGGGCAAAGAGAGGGAATCCGTTGTGAGGCCCCCGCAGAAGGAAGACGAGTAGAGGAGGAACACTAGTGGGCAGTGTGACAATATACCCAAACAAAGGAAATGCATCAGTCAATTAGACAAGCTCATTTTAAACGGTTGCAAAATATTCCACAATATGGACTTATGCATTTTTTTCCAAATATTTCCCTATTACTGGGCACTCAGGTTGTTTTATCTTTTCCCATTGCAAATGAGGCCTCGGGCATGTCCTTGCATACCGGTGCTTTTATTCTATAGGATATCATGGTTTTCTGGATCAAGGGACAATTTAAAATTTTAAACTGTGTTTCCATATCCAAAAACATATCCAAAAATGTTAAAGCAATTCATCACTCCCCGCTGATTTTATCTTAATGCCCTCCTCCTGATAAAGCCTGATAGAAACTATTCCTTGCATAAGATAGCCCAGGGCAATGATCTGTTACTTTTAAAGATCTTAATTTCTCCATCATTTTAAGTGATCAAGTAGAGGGTGGCCTTTTCAAGGGATGGTGTCTTACCATGGTGCTATAGCCAGGGATTCAAACACCCTTAGGAGACTTTGGGCAAGGTTCCTGGGAGTTTCTTAAAAATCTGAAATTATGTTTATGATGTTGAGTTTATGTAAAAAGATAAACATTTTGCAATAAATTTCATCAGATTATATAAAGGCATAGAACACCCCCCAAATTATGAAGTCTGACTATAGAGGAAATCATACAATTTCACGGAAGATGGAATTATCTGGCCTTCACATTCCTTCTTGCTCTTTTTACAGCTCCTGTTTGGGTATGAGTGGTGTCCATTCATAGCCTCAAGCGCCCTCCCCTCTCCCACTCCCTAGAGATGAACCTTGCTGCCATCCTGGTTTCACACCTACTGATTATGAACTGACACTAGATTTACCCTGTGGGATAGGATCATAAACAAACTTTCTCCTTTGATCCACTTCCCTATACCCAAGGATCGAGGTGCATGGTTTTCCTCTCCAAAATATTCAGCCTCATATTTTACCTACCCGGCTTCACTGAAGTCTCCCAAACCAAAGTCCCAAGTTTCTTGTCGGTAATTTTAAGTTGGATTTTTTCCTTCATCTCCCCAAAACAGACTCTAGAGAAGGGCTGGATTTCTCCGGGGCTCCTGTAGGATAATCTCAACTCCTAGAGGAAACATAGCACTTGACTTAAAGCAGTGGAGGATGGGAAGGCCCGGCCCCCTACAGTAAACAGGCTAATGGAATTTACCCCCTGATTTCTGCCTGCATCTCATGCCTGTCTGAGGGCAAAACAGAGGAAAAGCAGTCGATTCTTTTAAGTATACAATTTGAGGAAACATTATTATACCATCAGAGGAAGATGATGGTGTAAGCCTAGCTTACCACAGCACATGGTTCAGAGAAAAATTCTTAGGATCTCGAGGGTCTTCATTAATGATTCCAGCAGATCAGAATGGGAAAGTCTATCAAGAAGTGAGAGCACCGTTTAAGGAAACTCATCAGTTCTCCTGGCCTAACTGGGAATACCAAGGGTCCGCTATCTCACTGTCATTTCAGGTCGCCAGCTCTGCTCTGTACCCCACTCTCCAGGACTCCTGGGGACAACTGATTCTGAGGAGATTTCACTAACTTCCTCACCAGGATAAAATTAAGAAAAGGTTGGTTTTGCAAATCTCTGGTTCCTCTGGGAAACAACCCCACGGCTCTGGGGAAATAGTTTTTTAGAAACTGATCAGAGTACACATCACAGATTTTAAAGAGTTTTGTTGGAAGACAACTCTGAGTAGAGTTAATTTTGCTCAGGTTTATCACTGCGTGTTACTATTCTCCATTTCCCATCTCTTGTTCATTATATTGCTAATCTCATTTAAGGAACACACCGTGTCCTCCTCATCTCTGAATCACCGAGGGTTATGGAAGGTCCTGCAACAACCAAGAATATATCCTAGAGGACAGCCAAGTGTCTGGGGGAGAGAGTTCCTCATGCATTGGTAGATTCAGAACTTTTAAAGGAAACTGGGAAGGATAAGCAGACCAAGATTAGGCAGTGTATTGCATTCTCATTATCCAATACATGTAGGAAAAGAGTGCTGAACTGATGTTTGCAATTAGCTTTACCACTTGTTGTCTGAGTGACTTTGGGAAAAATCATTTTTCCTGCTTTAGCCTTAGTTTCCAAAAAGGAGAAATGGGAACACTGACAGCTAACCCTCTTGCCAAGCCTTAGCCTTTCACTCTTGGTCTTCCTGGGCCTTACAATAGAAAAATCACATCTCTTCAAAAACATTAAAATTGACCAATCTCATTATTAACTAAAGAACTTAAAATTGATTGCAATTTGGTTTTCTCATTCAAATTGAAAAACAATTAAATTTTGAGATTTTATTCTGAAGATGGTATAAGAAGTTGGACAATCTCATTCTTTACTGTTGAGAGTGATACATTGTACAGAATCTTTGTAGATTTATTTGTAAATTTAGTAGCTTTAAATAGGAGGGTAAAACTCTGTTTAATCAGTAATACCACTTAGGGTAGCCTAGCCCCTGAGTGTAAAACTGTATACATGGAAACTTTTATTGCCAAGGCACCTATAATGAGAAATTGGAGACAACTAAATGCTGGATAATAGCAAAGGGCTAAATAAGATCTAGAGTTTTGGCTACTTGCATTGATATTATGCCTTGTTAAAATAATATGTAAGAATAGTTTTAATTGCACAGAACATATAATCTCATGTAACAAAATAAATAAAATTAAATACATAGTTTAAGATCAGCTATTCATTCAAGAACTTTAACAAATACCTATTGAGTGCCTTCCTTAGGCAAAAGGTCAGGCTGGGAGGCAAAGATGCCAGGCAAACTGATCTTCCAGGTATAAAAAAGAAACAATGAATAATTTTAAACACAAAATAAATATATCAAATGCCAAAATGTCAACTCTGCCTGTGTTAGCATCTTGGACGTGTGTAGTATGATTAACACTATTTTTTTCTCCCTTCTTTTTTAAAAATGAACGTTTGACACTAAAAAAGAAAAATATCGTGTTTTGTCAAGATTCTCCCATTTGTAAAACCTGCTGAGTTAAAGCAGATTCTACCAACCTTGGGTATTATTTCCAGGTGTGTAGAACTAGACACAACATAATAGGAATCAAAGTTCAGGGGTTCCAGTGGGGGTGAGGTCTGCAGACGCTTTCCTTGGAAATTAGCTTCTTCATCATCTATTGCCTGAGAAGAAAAAACAGAAAGATATTAGAGAGAAGAAAAAAAAGTAAATAAATCAAAACATTGCCATAAAGTTTATCTATACATGTTACAATAGTTATGTATGATTTTATCCAGTGGATGTATGATTTTTATAGAGAAAGACATATATATATATGAATATGTCAATATACATGAAGAAATTTTTAACTTTTTTTTTTTTAGGAGGTGCCGGCGATTGAACCCAGGACCTCATACGTGGGAAGCAGGCGCTCAACCACTGAGCTACATCTGCTCCCCAGTGAGAGTTGGTTTTTTCGACTGTTTGTTTCTGGGAGCTAACAGGGATTGAACCCAGGACCTTGTACCATGAAGAAATTTTACTGGTGGTTATTGCGAGGTCAAGGAATGTCTTGTGAATATTAAATTTTTATTAAAAATCCCTGGGTTGTTGTAATTTTTTTTACAAGATGGGTCCTCAAGCTTGGAAACAAAGAGGCTTCCTTCTGGTGTCTTAGCAGGGCCTGGTAGCTCATTTTTCTGGGGGGGCTCCGTCAACGACACCCAAGGGTGGAGCCCTGACCTCTCTCCACTCATGGGGCTGCTCGCGTGAGCAAGGGATGCTCTGCCACCTGAGCGCCAGCACAATAGTCCAGAAGAGTGATGTCAAAGCCCAGAGGCCCAGAGACTAGAGGAGGAGGAGAGCTCTCAGGACTATCGGGGACACGAGCAAAGACGCAGACTAGAACAGTGAAATGGAAAGAACATTTGAGATGTCTCAGATACACCTCAGTAGAGACTTTGTGGAATGAATGAGCAAGAATTTAAACTAGAAATGCTTACAGGAGATGGTGTGGTGAGACCAGCTTGTAGATATCCTGAGGGGTGAGGATAGTGAGTGGGAGGGGGTCCCAGGGGGCTTCTGGGGAGCTGGGAGTGTTCTGCTTCTTGATCTGGGTGCTAGGTACATAGGTGCACCCACTGTGAAAATTCACTGAGTGGTACAATTATCTGCATATTTGTTATACTTAAAAAAAAAAAAAAAAAGATTGTGAGTAAAAGGTAGATAAATTGGAAGGAGAAGATGACCAAGGCTAAAACCTGAATTGGGCCTGGAAGATCAAAAGAAAGAAAAGTTGCAGATTGTACTGATCAGAGATGAAAACCATGCTGGAGAGGGAGCCAGGGGACAGATGCAGGGAGCCATCCAGGAGTCAATACAAATATGCCAATAAGGAATAACAATTCTAGAGGGATAAAAAGGTGGGCGAAAGGCGACCATCAAATAATGGAAGGTGATTCGCAAGCTGAAGGCCACCAGGCTGCACACACAAACCGTGTGCCTTGGGTTGAAGCAAGAATAAAGAACACACCTATTCTTATCTAGGTGATAGTCTTTAAACTCTGTGAAAGTTTATCTCAGGAAAAAGTGCAAAATTTTATAAGCTCATGGACAGAAATAAGTTGGAGATCTTGCCTGCAATGCAGAGGGCTGGAAGATGGTGCAGAAATGAGTAAAAGCATGCTGAGAGAAAAGGACTAAAGCCCGAGAATCCTAGGACCAGGAGGAAGACTCCAACTGCCAAAGTGAAACAAAAAAGTATGCCCGGAGTCAAACTGTACAACAGAGACCTCCCAACCGGGAACGCTGACGAGGTGGGAAAACAGTGGTGGGCAACGATCTTTGCAGTAGAAATACACATTTGCAGTAAATGGACCACAGTAGACTGGACGTGTCTCATGCTGTTTTTTGATGAAGAAATGTGAAAATGAATTGAAATCATGATAACAGACTGCAACTAAAATAACTGAAAACATCAGCATAACATCGGTGAGGTTTATTATAGAAAGACTTACTCAGGCATTGAGACCCAACACCACTGCATTTTATTCTGTCTTATGGATCGAAACTCCCAGCTCTCCTAGTTCTCTTAAACTGCTCCATTTTTTAAAACTCATATCAAACGCACATATGATTCTCCTATACCATGAACATTTTTATATAATCTGTTTAGTTAATACATTTTTGTCTGTTTGGTCACTGATGTATCTCCAGCTCCTAAAATAGTGCCTGGAATACGTAAGGCACACAATAAATACTTGTTGAATGAATAAATGAATTTCCCTAGAGCGGTGCAGTTGAATAGAAATATAATGTGACTTAAAATTTTCTAGTAGCCACATTTTAAAAGAGCAAAAAGAAGCAGGTGAAATTAACTTTAACAATTCATCTATATTTTATTTAATCTGAAATATTATCATTTTTAACATGTAATCAATGTAGGAATTTTTTTTTTTAGGTCTGGGGGATTGAAACCGGGACCTTGTGCGTGGGAAGCTGGCACTCAAACACTGAGCAGCATCGGCTCCCCTGGGTTGGTTCCCCCGTTCGTTTTGCCTGTTGTTCGGTTTTGTTGTTTTTTTTTAAAGAGACACTGGGAACACAACCTGGGACCTCCCATGTGGGAAGCAGTCACTCAACCACTTGAGCCACATCTGCCCCCCTGTAGGAATTCTTAATGTGTTATTCTTGTTCTTTTCTTCCTTTTAAGTCTTCAACATCCGGGGTGCCTTTTAAATTACAGCATATCTCCATCCATATTAGCCACATTTCAAAGTGTTCAATAGCCACGTGCAGCCAGTGGCTACCTCACTGGACAGCACTGCTCTAAAAGAAAGAAGGGAAAGCACTCAGGGCAACAACACATGCTGTGAGTTCAATTTGTGGTTTGAAGTGAAGTTAGGAGGGTAGAGGAGGACAGACCACATTTCATTCACTCTGCTAATTTTCTAAGTATAGAAGAGTCTTGGCAGAAGAGTGATGTGATATTATTTAGGTTCGTAAAAGATCATCCTGTTGCTGGATAGAAAATAGATAGTAAATGAAAAAAAAAAAATGAGACCAGGAAGATAAGTTTCAAGGACTTTGCTATATTTCTAGCAAATGATAATAGTGACTTGGACCAATGATGGCAGAGGAGATGAAGGAAAATGAAACTGGTCCAAGTTATATTATGAGAGTAAAATTCATTAGTTTAATTATATAATTATGTGGGAAAGGGAAGAAATGGATAAATCAGCCTTGACCAACTGAATGGAATTTAGTTTTATATGCTAAATGAGGAAGATAGTTGAAAAAAAGGTAGTTTTAGAGTTAAAACTCAACTCAACCTATTGTTAGATATGCCTGTTAAACAGTCCAGTGGAGATGCTGTGGGGGCAAGTACAATTTGTAGCTCTGAAGAGAGACCAGGGCCAGAGATATAGATTTGGGAATCCTCCACTTATTTGGAATCCAGTTATTGGACTGGAAGAATTCAAGAAGACCATCTCCGAATACATAAAAGAGAAAAGACAATCCAAGATTCTGTTCTGGGAACTCAGTGTTCAGAGGAGAGTTTCTGAGCAAGAGCCTTCAGAGGAGATTTGAAGAGATGCTAGAAAAGTAACAGGAAAATTAGGAAAATATGGTGTCCTAGAATCCCAGAGAGGACTGTTTAGGAAGGCGGATGATCAATGGTAAAAGATGCTGCTGAGACTTCAGGTAAGAATAAGTTAACACAGGGAGCGGATGTGGCTCAAGTAGTTGAGTGCCTGCTTCCCACATGGTATGTGCCCACTTCAGTTCCCAGCACCTCCTGAAAACAAAAAACAAACAAACAAACAAACAAATGAAAAATACAACTCAGGGGAGCTGATGTAGCTCAGTGGTTGAACATTGTCTTCCCACATAAGAGGTCCCAGGTTCAATCCCCAGCCCCAGTACCTCAAAAAAAAAAAAAAAAAAAATTGTTAACATGGAAGTGACTGGGTGACCAGTGACTTTAAACAGAACCATTTTAAGAAATGATGTTGAAGTAATTCAAGCTGAGGGATTTGAGGACAGAGTCGGAACCGAAGAAATATAGAGACTCTGAAGCTTCTCTAAGAGCCAAGCATTAGGGAGAACTAGAAACAGTGGGTGGAGAAAGAATAGCCAAGGCAGGCATTCCCAATGTGCGGGGTAGGTTAGATTGTATTTGGTTAATGGGAGTGGAACAGTAGGGTAGGAAAGCCTGGTGGTGGAGGTAAAAGACGACGCCTCAAGATGTGGATCCTGTGTAAGGATCCAGGGCATACTTTGATGGATTGGCCTTTAAAAAGAAGAAGGACACTTCCTCATTTCAGGAGATAACAAAAAATGCAGATGGCACAGAATTAGACTTATAGAGTTGACGGTAGAGAGATCATGGTGGCATGAGGTAATTTCCATCTTAAAGATAATTTTCACACTCATATAATCCCAAAATTCTGTCCACCTTACCTTTGTTAGTAAGGCGTCACTGGGAATAAGGTACAAGTGGAATTTACTCTCTTCGGGATGGATGTGATAATAGATGAGTACGGTAGAAGTGATGGGAACTGAGAGACGGGTACCAAAAGCGATCCTGAGCAGAATTCCCATCAGAGAGAAGCTGGGGTTTTCCAGGACGGCATACAAAGGCTCCACCCGGGCTGGCTGCTCCAGGACCATCCCCTCATCCTTGAAATGGGCGATGTGGAACCAGGCGACGTCGACCTCACCTGTTGCAGGAGAACCACCGTGGCAAAGAGACCAGATGCTCCCCAGGCACCCCACAGCCTCTTCTCCCCCTCGTTACCTTGGAGGGAGATGAAGTGGGGCAAGTGGAGTTCGGCTATGGCCTCCCCAGGCTCTGCCGTGATGTCAAACAAGGGGCCTGCCACCAGCCACCGCTCGTGGTGCTGCAGGGCCAAGTCCAGGTGCGAACGCCAGGGAGCGGCCGCCATCTCCACGGTCACCGCCGCCCTCACCACGAAGCCGAGGCCCGTGGCCGGCCACCGGTACGAGCCAGCTGCGGGGAAGTGAACGCTGAGAGGAGCCAGAAGGGAGAATCATGAGGGCGTTCGATACGCGGACTTAAACCACATCCTGTAGAGGAAGGTGGGGTTGGGGCTGGGCAAGCCTTCAAGACCCAGCTACAGCTTCACTAACTCCAGCGCTCGGGAAGGTGATCGAGCTCTCTGGGCCCCTGTCTGCATTCTGCACATGCTGAAATTAAGACGCCAACGTGACAGTGCAGGAAGCAGGCATGTTGTTGACAAAATTTCAGGTATCTGAAATGGGGGATTCTGTACACTCCTTTAGACTCAAGTTACATAGAAATAATGAGCATCTTCTCTTCTTACCTGTATCTGTTTCCACTTTTACGAGTTAACTCAACAGCCACGTTTCTTTCAAGGTCCAAAAACTGATTCTTTGTACAATCTCTTTTAATCCCCAGAGAGAGATTAGTAGCCAAGGAGGACACCAGTTGCTTCTCTGCTGAAGAAAAAAATTTTGTGCACTAAGATGTGATTGTGGGGCGAGGCGAGGCTTGAGGGCGCCCTGGATGCTGAACCACACGCGCCGTTGGGATTATGGGCATCGGAGAGAACAGCGTGTGGTTAGAACGTGCGGTTGTGGTTCTTTGAAAATGGACAAGGAAGGCACGAGAATACTCTTTGTTGCTAATAAAACTGTACCCCACAATGAAAAAGGGTTTTCTGGGACTCCAGGCCGGGCAGGTTTGGTGCTGGGCAGCGTTAGCTCAGGGCTGGAATCAATGCAGCTAAATTCCCTACGTAACCCTGAACAGCAGGTAGTACCTTCTGCTGATGAGGAAAGTCGAGGCCAGAGAAAGGACAAGCGCAAGAGCTGAAAATGCCCAAGAACTCTCTCCTCCTGGTGCCGCCCTCGGAGCGGTGCCAGACCTCCCCTGGGTCCCCTGAGCTTTCCTCTCCTCTGTCCAGCAGCAACAGGGTCATCTCGGCACGCAGGCCCCTCCACGCGTGCACAGTTGGATTCCGCAGTCACGCTCAGCCTCAGAGTGTGGTGAGTTACGCAGAACAGGCATTGTACACTGCCTAACAAAAGTGTCTGATATACTGCGTGTGACAAACCCCGTTGACCAAGAATTATCCATGTTGGGATGTCATTTTTGTAATGTGTGTGTGGAGAGCAGGCACTGCACGTAGGCATAACGCAAAGTCTCAACTGTGAAAAGCTTTCCCGGCCTCTCTGAGCTTGTGTCCCCGTGTGGGAGATGCAGACAGTCATGCTGCTGCACCTACAGAGACAGCCAGCAGCACTCAAGCTCTGCCAGAAAAACCAACATGAATTAACTCCCCGTGACCACCTGCTGGCAAGCACCGCGCCTGGGCCGGCCGTCAAGGTATGCCTTCGCCCAGGTCCACCTCCTCCTGAATCTCAACATGGTTTTCCACGACTTCACCCCACGTGGGACAGTGTTTCAAACACGAGCAGTTCCAGCATCTAGATTATCAAGCTTGGGTGATTTTGAAAAAGTCTACTGCCATGAGCCTCGAAAAGTTTTCTTAGCCCGGGTCCACCATAGCATAAATGTCTCAAAATATCAGAACAGTGGGAGGGTGTGGGAGGTGTGGGGAGTGGGACATATGAGAATCCTTAAATTTTTTTGTGTAACTTTTATGTAATCTAAGTATCTCTAAATAAAATTATTTTTAAAATCAGAACAACTCATTGATAATTATTTGAAGACTTGACGTGAATTATGGTAAAAGAAAATAGCCTCCTTTTGATTAAGCCAGAAACACTCGAGTGCCATCTCATACCATCTACCAGCTGGATGGAGTTGAGTGACTTCTCACTTCTGAGTTTACTTTATTCATCTCTAGAACAGAGTCCAATTAATCCACTCATAGGATTTCAATGGATAAAAGAGAATGTGTTTAGTGTACCTAACAGAGAGTTTGAAACACAGAATTCATTTGAGAAATAATAGCTAAGAAGACAAGTATTTAGTGTCCCCTTAAAACTGCATAGTACAACTTGCAGATGTGAGAAAAGTCCCTTTTGGTCTTCACTGCCATGAAAATCATCAAAATTGTCTTGTGCATGTAAAACCTCAGAACATTCCAGGCAACCCACTGATGCAAATTACCTGTTAGCAAATTACGTGCAACTTGCTTCTGGTGCTTCTGTGGAAATTTCTTGCCTCTACCTTTTTTGGGGGCCGGGTTCCTTGTGTTTCAAAAGTGAGAAAAGTATTAAGAATTAAAGGAAGGGGATGTGTTTAAAAAACACACCTGTGTTGTCCAAATAGCAGCCACTATCCACATGTGGTTATGTACATTCAAATTAATCAAAACTAAATTTAAATTTCACTCCCTCAGTTGCATTATCCACATTTCAAGTGCTCAAGAGCCACACATGGCTACCAAATCATACAATGCAGAGTACAGCATTTCCTTCATCATAGAGAGTTCTATTGGACAGCGCTATCCAGACAATCAAAAAAAGAGAAGACTTGGATAAAGAGATTTGCTAACAAAATATATGGATGGTAGAACTAAGGGGCTCTTGGAAGCCAAACGTGTCTTAGATATTCTTTCTCTTTTCCTTTTAACTGCACTAGTTTCCAAAATGGCCCTGGTCAGTATTGATATCATGACTGTTGGAATCAAAAGACTGAATCAGTAATTGACCCATGTGTGAATGCAATGTAGAGGAGCTTTAAACATCTCCCCCCACCTCCCATTACCAGGTCATAGCCCAGACCAAGTAAATCAGAATGTTGGATCCGCGACACAGGCATCAGCATTTTTAAAGCTTCCTGGGTAATGCCACTGTTGAGCCAAGGTTGAAAACCATGATCTATAGGCTGAGTCAGCAGTTCATTGAGCACCTGGTATGAGAAATATGCCCTAACACAGGTGATGCCCTCTAGATGAAGACCACCAACTCAATCCAGTTCCCTATGTTGGGCATTGAATCTGGAACAAATAAAGAGCATGGGGTCCAGAGGGCAAGAGTCCTAGTCCCCAAAAGTCTTAGTCCCCAAGAAGAAATAAAAGCATTTGCTTTTATGGGGATGGCAGTTTTTGTGGAATAGATGCTGCTGTGGCATCATGAAATATGGTGGGTTTCTGCTGATTTTTTCTTAGGTCTCCTTGAGTTCTAGATATACCCAGGAATCTTTGCTATTTTCCTGAATATATCTACTCATCTCAACATGAAAGGGATTAACAGAGAAATTAATACATGGATTAGGGCTAATGGAGGAGTGAGGTTAAAAAGAAAGGGCCAGGAAACGGATGTGGCTCAAGAGGTTCGGCGTCCCTCTACCATATGGAGAGACCAGGGTTCGATCCCCAGTACCTCCCGGTAAAAAAAAAAAAAAAAAAAGAAAGGGCCTATGGCTCTTAACTCAGAAGGGTTCTCTGGGCAGGCCAAGCAGTTAGAGACCCTTGGGCTGCCTTCCTTAGACTTGTTGCTAGGTCTGTGGGTCACTAATTTAGCCATGGATTATGCCAACACCATGCAAAGAGCTGAGGGTGAATATGCCATTTTATGTTCTTTCCTGGAGCACATGCACATTGGATTCTGGTGTCTGGCTGAGGAGAAGGCTGGGATATACAAGGCAGGGAGGAACCCACTGATGAGCTGGAGCCAGGCCATACCAGACATGAAAGTGTTAAATTTCCAGGAATTTTGCAAGCAGGTTGTTAAACGTAGCCATTATTAAAACTTAAATTATATAACTTTACATTTAAATACATCATATTAAAAACAAAGGTAATAAATACTCAAACTCATTACTTTCTAATTATTTTACTACATTTTACTGTAGTCTATGTTCTTGAGTTTATTTTTGGCTAAGGCTAAAATACTGTGGTCAAAATACTCTATAATGGTGGGCTACTGTGGATTTCTTCCCAACTCCATGGTCAGGGATGTCATGTTGGTAGTTTGAAATCCACCTTGGTCAGAGTATTTACTGCATGGAAATTGGCCAACTCTACAAATCAAGGCTTTCCCTCCGCTCTGGAAAGCACTTACCAGCACACCACTTCAGAGAGCCCACTTTGCAGTCCTAGAGAATGTGTATTGGTTATCTGACATTGGCTCAACTGATAATGCAGTGGTCTTTGACTAACATTAGTTATAGCCTTTGTGTGTATAGCTTCCCAAGACATCTCCCTTGAAGACGTAGTTGATCTCATTCAGAAATTTCTGGGTTCACTGGTAATACTGCATAAGCTTATTTGTTCTCCCTGATTCCCATGTGAATCACCCAAACCCCCCTGCTTCTCACGTTCTTTGGTGAGATAAACAGCATCCAATACTGACAGCATTCCCCACAAGATAGCTTCTATCACCTGGGCATCTTATCTCCATGGGGCTGAAGCAGAACACCAGGGTTGCATATTGGTGATGGGTTTGCCGTTGCTGCTTCTTCATCTGCTGGTCTTCTCCTAACAAATTTCCTGGGGGAAAAAACACAATAAGGGAGGTACTATAAATATAGGAGGGGGATCTGGTGGTGGGACAGGCTCTTAATAACCACAAATCTTATAGTTTGTGTTTGGGGAAGTCTTCTTCCCTCTCTACCCTATTAGATGACTCCCTCTCACAATGCCTCTGTTTCCCCACGGGAAGGTGCTCTCTTCATCCCAAGAAGCATATCTCAGTCAGTTCTCAATACCTCATTGCAAGGATTTGTTCACAATGGTGGACAAGCATAAAGTACCTTGCTGAGAATTTTATGAGAGGAGGGTTTCCTAGTTTAATTCTCACTTCACCCATCACTGGTGTGCAAGAGAATGGCCCCCTCATCTGATTGATTGAAACTCCAGCACTTTAGGGGGATTAACCATGTAGCCTATGAACCCATGCAACGTGATGCTCCTCTTCTGCCTTCCACCCCCAATGGCGAGGAGCTCTGGCGAAAGCATGCTAATGCTCAGAGGGAAGGTAGTGCCGAATATTTTACTTCTTCCTTCTATTCTTCCATGGGGCAGGAACAGAGAGTCTTATGCTAGGTTCTTTCCTCTTCACATTTGAGGGCTGGGCTCTTTGGCCTCCTTCGGCTGAATGGGATCAAGACTCGGATTAGGATCAAGGGAGTCCTTTCTGGGCCAAGACCTGCACTATCCAATATGATAGCCACTAGCCACGTGTGCTTATTTAAATTAAAATTGTAATTAATAAAAATTTGGTAATCAGTTCTTCATCTGCCATATTTCAATTGCTCAAAAGCCCCATGTGTCCATCGACTTCCATATTGGCCAGCAAATATATGGAACCTTTCCGTGACGGTCTTGGTTCTGTTGGACAGTGCTGGCCTAGAGCTGAGTCATATGTTATACTGTAGTTGACCAGAGACACCCTCTTTGAGTTCCATAAGCTATGGTTGCCTGTGAATATCACAGCACTGGAAATAGCCCATAGAGAAAGGGTGGATAGTTTAACCAGGATTGAGGAATTACTGTGATCATTAGCAACTTTTTTCAGCTCATCAAATATAACCATGAAAGAAAATATTTCACAGATTTACTTGCATTGTATCTAATAAATTTCCAGGTTTTGACAATGACTGTGATTTGTAATGACTATGGTTTTGACAATGACTATGGTTATAGAAGTTATTATCAGAAAGAGAAGTACAAAGGGAACTTTGTACTATTTTTGCAACTTCTGTTTGACTCAAGCTATTCTTTAAAAATTTTATGAAAAAGAAAGGAGGAGAAAAATACACTGATTTTTACACTAATAACCTAAACTCCTTTGCTTCTCATATACTTGTATGAAAGAAAGGGGGGCAGGGCTCAAAATCCTCCATTTTCCCCAAGAGAAGATAATTTTCTTTACCTAAATAAACCAGGCGCAGGGGACTCAGCCTGATAAGAGAGGCTACGCACCCCTGAAATTAGCAGGTTCTGATCGACCAAGTGAGTCTGATAGTCGGATTGATGTCGTAGCGATTCTTCCGGTGTGACTGTATGGAATGTCATTTCACACTTCCTAGGGAAGCACAGAGGGAAGAGCTTAACAGTGGGACAGTGTCTTTTCTGTGATGTAGTAGATGTAGCTCCAGGAGTCTCTTTCAAGATGCTTCTTGGATGTCTACCTTGTAGTTCTTTAGTTAATAAATGAAAGCGTCCAATTTGTTTTGAAGTAAAAACTTACTAGAAACTGTAACTAAGAGTTAAGGTCATTACATAGATAACTTTATATTATAAAACATCAAAAAGATAATATCTGAAATTGCTATAACTTGTTGGATTTAGCCTAGACCTACTGTTATGATGAAAATATTAGACTAATTTACCTTTGTTTATGGTTACTTCAGGTATAGCCTCACCCTTAGAGCATTCGGAACAATTTGGTTATAAGCCAATAACTGAAAATAACGAAATTCTTGTGCAAAACTGCATGGTCACAGTGCAGATTAGATTTAAGTACAAATAACCTTCACAGAGATCTTTTGAATATAATGTTATTTTACGGTTAAACTTATTTTGTAAGTAAATACAAATTATAAGTAACATTAGGGAGTTGTGTTTCTGTGTCTAGCTCTCTATTTGTGTCTTCTATTTGCTCAGTTTATATTTTCATATGTTTGGATGGTAATATTAAATTAACAAATGAAAATTTTTAAAAGAGCTCTATTTGAATTGCTAACAATTAAATGGGTGCTTATGTTCCTAAATGAGTACTCCTGAAGCCCAAACTGGAGAAGCCAAATAGGATAAAAAGCCACATAAAATCTGAATAAAGCAACTATTTAAAGGAAAGAAACTAAAAAGTTTATCCTGAATTCTCCCTAAATCTTTCTATAGCCTATTGTGCCTCCAGGGTCTTCTTCTAACCTTGACTGAATTCCAGTGACTCATTAAAACCAGTAGAGGAAACTACGGGGATGGGCTGGGTGTGGAAAGATAGGAGAGATGTGAGTTTAGCCTAGAATTCTGTCTACTAGGCCTGGAAATTAAAATAACAGGGACACGGGTTCTATTCCCAGTGCCTCCTAAAGAAGACATGCAGACACCACAACAATCAGATGCCAAAACCAGCAGACACTGAAACCAGCAGACACCACAACCAGCAGACTCTGCAACCTCTGCAACCAGCAGATGCTGCAAGCAGCAGACACCACAACCAGTAGATACCACAACCAGCAGATGATACAACCAGTAGACAACACAACCAGCAGACAATGCAACCAGCAGATGACGCAACCAGTAGAAGGTCCTGGGTTCAGTCCCCAGTGCCTTCTAAAGAAGACAAGCAGACAGACAAGGGAACCATCTCGGGGCACGGGGGAATAAAAAATAATAATAGGGACAGAGGAGATATTACAGAATAAACCTTGTTTTGTATAGTCTGTCCTGTAATTCCCCAATTAAATTTTAATAGCTTTTGAGATGACAGTAATAATCTAATGGCCAAATTTTAGTAATTAAAGAAAAAATCCTTGAAAACTATGGAAAGATTTTTCTAAATTATGATTAAAACAAATGATAAAATTATAATATATCCCAGAACCTGGCAGTTAGTATGCTTTTAAGGCTATTCATAATTTTAGAATTTTATTAAAGAAAAAAAGAGGTCTTAGCCTCCTGTGGAGGAAGGAAGAAAGAAAAACATTTCTTGCATAAACTATAATTGTTACAATTTTATTTAGCTTGGGTGTAATCTCCCTATGTTTATAGGATACTAATGAAATAAATTAGCATTATATGTATTAAATCTTTAAGATGATGAAAATTAAGTTTTTGGCTAATGAAATTATTACAAACCTTTTTTAAAAAAATGTTTTTGCCTAAATTGAAATGAATAGCTTTATTTTTCTTCACAGAACAGAATGAGGGATATGAATTTTAAATGGATATAGAAAGAAGTAAAAGATTTGTGGAAGTGAATTCATAGCCAATGCTGACTAAAATTTTATATTTGTTTAAGGGAATGTGTTTTGTCCTAAGATAAGATGGCTGGTTTTCATAAAATCAGGGTGGAAATACTTAAGACAAGACTCATTCAAGTCTATATTCATTCAAATATAGAAAGTTGTAGAAGGCATTGTAGAAGGGAGCATTAAATAAAGAAATGTGTTTTGTAAAGGTGAAATTTGTCTTGAGATGACATAACTAATAGTCTATGTGGTTATGGATAATTATGGGAAGTTTGTAAAGGCATTTTCTAAATGGAAATATTTAAATGGATAATTCCAGAAAGCCATTAATAAGTAGAATCAAATATAAAAGGCAAGGCAAAGGACAGAGGAGGCAGCAGTTTTTTGAGAAACAGTTTTGATGTTGGAGTTTTGATGTTGGAGAAAAGACCCAGGAGAAGAGAAGAGAGCCGTTCACCTGATAGTCTACAGCTGACCTTGTCGATGAACCAGAGGAGCTAAGCCCAGAGAGAAATGCAGCCCCAGGAAGAGAGGAACCAAAGAAGCCTGAACCCTGGCAAACGTCGGCAGCTGTCTTGCTCCAACATGTGGCAATGGACTTTGGTGAGAGAAGAAACTTAACGCTTTATGGCCTGGTATCTGTGGACTTCTACCCCAAATAAATACCCTTTATAAAAACCAACTCAGTTTTGGTATTTCACATTAGCACCCCTTTAACTGACTGATACAACCGCTAAAATAAAATATCTGTTAATTATAATAATCTAATAATCATGGTAAAGGTGTAGAATTAAAAAATAAAGTATTAAAAATAGGTAAGTTCATTTAATATGTTATAAACTGCATTGGAAGTATTTAGAAAGTGAAAAAAAATTAAGAGATAAACTTCAATATTGTCAAACTCTCTTGTGCTTTCAAACCAGATCTCCAGTATCCTGCATGGTGCCTCTCCATTTGAGTTATTGGCTATGCTGGTCACTGAAGTAATAAAAGTATCATAATAAAAGTATCCACCACATCTCTGGACATGGCTCCTGAAGTTGATGGAAAGTACATTGCTGTTTTGGACTCTTGCAGCAGCCAGCAATGGCTCTATATGACCAGAGTTACAACGGACATTGTCTCCAAAATGACTCTATTTCATAGTGCCGAAGGGCACTATGCACCAGGCTGGTGAAGCATTGGAACTTCCCTCAAAGGGCCAACTGTGCTGCAGCATGCTGGCTGTGTGAAGGATATACCAAGTGGAGCAATAATTACCAGAGTAATACGAATAGAATCTAAACAGACACAATTGGCATTATGACCTACTCCTATGGAGAGACAACATATGTGGTATTGCAAACCTGGAGCTTAGATCTATTAACTGCAGCTCAAAGAGGAATTTGTGCATTGATTAGTATTAAGTGCTGTACCCATATACCTAATGAATACAATAATATCTCTTCAATTCTATATCATATGAAGAAGGATATTGAACATGTTAAAAGTCTTTGTAAACTTAATTCAATTTCTAAGTAGTTAATGAACATGCCTATAAGATAAAAGAATGACTCTCAAGTATTATCTTTATTTTGCTTGCCATATGCTTATCTTGTTATTGCCTACATTGTCTTTGTGAGTTTATGTGTAGGGCAGTGCCTCTCCTTGTACCTCTCCTAGCTGTCCTAGGCATAACCACCACTGTGGGAAATGGGGGTGGCAGTTTCTTAGACAGTATTTGAAACTTACAAGATCAAGCCCATCAGCTTGGGGAGGATGTAGCCTCTGGAGACACCTGGCCTTTCACATTCCCATGGTCAAGTATGACATGGCTGGGCCCCTTTTGGGGGCTACTTACCACCATTTTCTTTATCTTTTTAGTAAGACCATGTATCTTCAAAATTCTAGGTTTTTTCTTCCAGAATAAACACCTTCCAGAATAAGGTATTAGTCATGCAGGGATTTTATCCAGTTCCAACCATGGTGCCAGACCCATCTTCCCTCAACCTCAGTAGAATGGTCAGAGAGTTTCACACCTCATCTGGCAGGGAACTACTGCCCCTAACCAGCAGGAAGCAGCTACAGAAGAATGACCATTGCCCTTCAGCTCCCCCTTAAGAATAAGGGTGTAAACTCTCGGGGGGGGGGAGTTGAGGCAGGTTAGTATAGGGAATGAGGGAAGGTGGCTGGTCAGAATAAAACCCACCAAAGACCCTGGTCACAAGGTCCAGTTTGAAAGTCCTGGACTCAAAAGAAGTTCAGAAAGGCCTCCCCATTGGTTTCCTGAAAGCTAACAGGTAAAAGTAGAAAGGCAATCCATCAGGACAGCAAAGAGCTGGGGCTTTATGCCTAAACTAGTTTGAGTCCTCATAGGACATAAACCCTCTCACCTTCTTGGGAGAATTCTTCTGAGCCAAGAAGTCTGTTGTTCTGAAGGTTTTTCTTTTTCCATTTCTCAAATGTTGTCTTTAACTATCCACTGTGGTCTACTAACCCTGAGAAAATCAAAGAAGATTGTATTTAAATAAGTCATAGAAACCTTTAAGGGAAGCGGATGTGGCTCAATAGATAGGGCTCCCGTTTAACATATGGGAGGCCCCGGGGGAATGGAACCTGGGGCCTCCTGGTGAAGGCAAGCCAGCCCATGCGGCATGGTGAGCTGACGCAGCAAGATGACGCAACAAAGGGAGACAAGTAGACACAGAAAAACGCACAGCAAATGGACACAGCGAGCACAAGCAGCAAGGGGGGATAAATAAAATAAATAAATAAAATCTTTTAAAAAAAAGAAAGAAACCTTTAAATAAATGTTAGATTCCTTTTATCTCTACAAGATAGCTAAAATTGCTTATTGTCTATTCAAAATAACATACCAGTTGCATTGCTTCCAGTAGTAGAACAAATAAAGTTGGTTTTATAGCTTACACTTTACAGCAAGATAAATGGATCAGATAGTTAAATAAAATTAAAACACAGAATTGCTAGAAGAACATGCTCTTTACTTCTATTTCAACCTTGGATATGTGGAAATCAAAACACAAAAGCCATAAAACCTTTAATAAATTTGAGTTTATAATAATTTAAAAATAATACTTCACATGGCAAGAAATAGAAATCAGCAATGTCATAAACCAATCCAACTTTGGAAAAAGATTTGTAGCATAGTAGAGTCAAAGGGCTTTTCTCCCTGATGAATTAAAAGTACCTTAGCTATCAATAATATAAAGAGAAACATTGTTTTAGAAAAATATGGGCAAAGGATATGAATAAACAATTCATAGAAATGGAAAACAAATGGTTCCCAAGCATGTGAGGAATGAAAAACACCATGGTGAAAGGAAATGAAAGCTACTCTTGAATATTTTTCATCTATCAGTTTGGCAATAATGTAAAAGCCTGACAACTCACTATATTGACAAGGCTGTGAAAAATCAAGCAATTCTCATACATTGCTGGTGGGAGTGTAAATTCGTTTTATGGACGGCAATTTGTGATATCTATTAAATTTTAAAATCATATAACCTTCATAACCTTCCACCTGGGGAAATTTATTCTACAGATATACCTGCCCATGCATGCATTGGTGTATGTATATGTTCATTCATTGCAACATTCTTTACAAATAAAAGAAAACTGCAAATAATCCAAATGTTAATCAATAGAGGGATTTTTTTAAAAGACAGCATAGTATTCCACACAACAAAATATTAAATTATAAAAGAATGCCCAAAACCGATACTGACATATCACTAAGATATATTGTTAATGGAAAAAAGAACAGTAAATAACAATGCTAACTTTCTGCTCTTCAAGTAAAAAGACAAGAAAATAAGAGTTCAAGTTTGTTTGTATATGCATAAAAAACTCTGGAGGCATGTATAAGAAACTTACACTAAAGGAGGCATTTAACTCTGGGGGGCAGACTATGTGAATTCATTACCCTTTATAAAGTTTAAAAAAATGCTTTAAAAATCTCCACCTAAAATTTTCATGTGGAAAATATATGTATACATAAAACTCTAACATTATTATCTGGATTTCACACAAACCATATTAAAAATTATGCTAGTTTTCAAATTGATACATACATAATTTGAATAAATTTCAATTGAAAACTTTTTTTTAGTGCACTTTAAAAGTTTTAGCTATCTAGCACTAATTTTAGAAATCAAATTATTTCATGGAATCCAATTATCCCATGCCTTAAATTCTCTTTTTTATTCCCTTCAGGAATCTATATTCATCTCCCCTGGGAAAAAAAATTTCAAAATTACATTCTTTAAAGTCAGATTCAAATATTAAAATTCTGGTATATAAAATAACACATTTTATACTACATTGGAAATTTTTAAATTTATATAAAATTTCCAAATTTGAAATACAATTTATTATTCCTGGACATATAAAAGAAACAAACAATAGAGAAATGGACAAATGATATGGATAATGAATTCAGAAAAAGGAAACACAAGTGTCCTATAAGTACAGTAAGTAAGAATTTTCTAACTCACCGGAGATTATGGAAATACACATTAAAGCCACAATGAGAGATCATTTGCACCTACAATACTGATGGAAATAAGAAAATCTGACAAAATCAAGTATAAATGGGGATGTAGAGCAATGGGAACTCTTAAACTAACAGTAGAGGTGGGAATTGCTACTACCACTTCAGAGAATGTCTAGAGAATGTCAAAATACATGTACTAAATGCATTAGCAATTCCATTTCCATGCATATACTTTAGACAAAGTCTCATATTTATGTGCAAGGAAATGCATAGAAACAGTTCACTGTATTATCATTTGCTATAGAAAAAAAAGTGGAAACAAACTCAATATCCTTCATCAAAAGAATAGACAAATCTATGCTAGCATCATCAATTAATAAATACTATAGACCAGTTAGCATGGATTAATTAGAACCACATGTTAAGCATGACTAAATATTAAAAATATAATACTGAAAATAAAATTGCCTAAGAGATGGTACTTTAAGATACTAAGCAAATAAAAATTTTTAAATAATGAATAAAAAATTATGAACAGCACAGGGGAATTAAGGCCAGTTTTCTGGATGGATAGTGGTTACAGCTAAGAGAGGCTAGATGCACTCCAGAGGATTTTACACTGGACTTCAATTTTATTTAAAATACTTTATTATAATTTTGACAATGCTCTTTCATAGTTTGTAACAAGGTGTTGGGATGATGTTTGGGAGCCCTGAATAATGATACAGGTTTGTTTTGTAAATTCACAACTTTTACTATATATTTAGTGTTTATGTAGGTTCATGTATGAATGATATACTTCAATAAAATTTTATTAAAAAAACAAAAAAAATTTATTGTATATAGTCTATTTTTTAAAAATTATTTGTGGAAGGATGTAAAAGCTGCAGAAGCAAGTTTAATCTTGTTTATTTTTTCTGCCCACATTAAAGATGGCACAGATGACCTGGTGACTGCCCATTACCAACATGGCTACCAGAAGTCCCGAAAGCTCATGTCTCTCAATTCCCTGAAAGCAGGAGTCTTAGTTTGCCAGGTCTGCAATAACAAATAGCATAGACTGGTTGTTTATGCAACAGGAATTTATTATCTCACAGTTTTGGAGATTAGACGTCTGAAACCAAAGTGCTGACAGGATCAAGCCTTCTCTGAAATCTGTAGCCTTTTGCTGGCGGCTTGATGGCAACGCTTAACTCCATCTCTGCCCTTCACTCTCTTTCTGCCTCCTACTGAATGTGTCCAGATTTCCTCTGACTTCTAGGACTGCAGTCATATTGAATTAAGGCCCACTCTGGTTCAGTTTTGATCTCTCCCAATAGTCAAAGATCCTATTTACAAATGATTCACATCCACAGGCTGGGAGTTAGGACTTTGATTCAATCCAGAGGGCTCCCAGCCCCTGTGGGGGTTCTTATTTCAAATGGAGCTAGGAACTAGAGAAACCGCAGCTAAGGGGCTTCTCCCGTTTGCCCCTTCCTCCCCTGACACCTGTGGCTTTCCAGGTTTAGGCCTTCTGTTCTTGCCAGGGCCCTGACCAGCTGAGTGTCAGGAGCCCCAGCTTCCTGAAAGCAGAAGGCAGGGCTGGCTGCTAGGACGCCCCTGGCTGCTCTGCGTTATTCAGGACACAGCCTCAGTCACCTGGGCAAGGAGAAGTTTATACAAGGCGGTGTCTCTTCTAGAACTCAGGAAGAGACGTTCGCCCCTTGTAGAAAGAGGAAGCTCTCTCTGCCTCCTGTTAAGCTTAAACTGCATTTTATTCCTAGAAGCTCTCCCAAAGACATGTAACTTGGGAAATTCAAATCACCTTTCTGTTCCTCCATTCACGGAAGGATCGAAGCCAACAATTCAGTGGCGTTTAGTACCTTCGTGAAGTTGTACAACCACCACCTCTTTCCAGTCCCCAAACATTTTCATCACCCCAAAAGAAAGCCATACCGGTTAAGCAGCTGCTTCCCCCTTCCCACTCCCCACTTCCCCTAGCAACCACCAATCTGCTTTCTTTTTTAAAGATTTATTTATTTACTTACTTACTTTTATCCATTATTATACCCCACCCCCACTCCCCGTTTTTACTGTTTCTGTGTCCATTCACTGGGCAATTCTCTGGGTCTGTTTCCTGCCCTCTCTTCTCATCCTTCTCCTCCTGTCTTCACTGGGATTCCATCCTTGGAACCTCCGATGGGAGAGAGAGGCGTTCTGCCACCTGTACCACCTTAGTTCCTATTTTTTTTCAGTGCGTCTCATCTGGGCTCTCCCTTTGTGTCACTCTCCCGTTACATCATCATCTTGCTGCGTGACTCGAGCAGGGCCTGGGTGCTCACCCGCTCGTGGGGCCTGGCGGCGCACCCACTTACAAGGCCTGGCAGCGCCCTCGCGCATGGGGCCTGGGGGGCTCACCCGCCACGGGGGCCTGGTGGCCCACGCACCTTCTATATTTTTCCTTTTTTTTTTCTTTTTCCCGGGAGGTTCCTGGGGATCGAACCCAGGTCCCCCCGTATGGGAGACGGACGCCCAACCACAAGAGCCACATGCGCTCTCTGCTCTATCTCTTAAGGTTGACCAAAGATACCCAAAGTTACGGTCTTTTCCCATACAGGATGGTCATATAATAAATCAGGCTTAGTTTATCACCAGCATTCCAAAAACCAGATCTAGGGAGAAAAACTAGGTCTGGGGACACATGCATGGTTTCTAATATAGTGAATGTTTAGCCTACCCTGATTATCACAACATCAGGACAGCGAGAATATTCACATTCATTTGGTTTTTTAAAAAACTTGTTATTGTAGTAACTTATATACAACTCAAACCTTACCATTTTAATACAGTTTCAGTATGTCAAGTACATTCACAACGCTGTGCTATGGAGACCACCGACACCCATTAGCCCAGCCTTCTCATCACCTCAAAAAGAAACTGTACCCACTAAAGCAACAGCTCCCTCTCCCCCCACCCCCAGCCCCCGGTAACCTGTAATCGACTGTCTCTATGAAATGTGCTTCTTTTAGGTATTTCCTGTAAGCGAGACCATTTGATGGCTGAGTAATAGGAGTGCCGCTTGTATATAAATCTGACTCTTGTAAATAAACCCCCCAATCTGTTTTTGTGCATTAATTGGGCAGTATAACGTGTTTGTGTAATTAATGATATATTTTTATTTATATCTACCATATATTTGGGGGTTTTCTATTCAATCTGCTTATTTTATGAGTCCCTCTTTCCCCTTTCCTGCTATATTTTAAGTTTGATGAGAGTGTTTTTCTTGTTAAATTTTTTTCTCTTAACTGGCTTTGAAGTTACACATTTTTTATTTTTTGATGATGATCCTTAACATTTTAACATGCACCTTAAACTTAAGTTCTAAAGCTAATGTTTTTATCTCTTCTGATCAATAGAAGAATTTTAGGACATTATATTTCCAATTATCTTCCTCACAGATAAAATGCTATTGTCCAGTTTCTCCCTTGTATTTAACATGCAGTGTAGAATATCAAATTATATGGTCTTTGTTTCTATTTCCAAACATGTGTGCCATTTTATTTTCTCACCTTTCTATCCTTCTGGAATTATTTTCCTTCAACATGATGTACTTTTTTTTTTTTTTTTTTTTTGGTGGTTTTTTTTGTTTGTTTGTTTTTTCTCTAATTTTTATTTGTGTGATGTACTTTTAATATTTATTTAGAGGGGACTTCCTGAGGTAAATTGCCTCTGTTTGTTTTTTCTTGTTTGGAAAATATCTTCTTTCACCTTCATTCTTTAAAGTTTATTTGATTACAAATTAAGTTCTTGGTGGACTGTTATTTTTGTATTAGCATTTATTAGCACTTAAATAATAACAGATGTCATTTAACACTCTTCTGGTACCTAATGTTGCATTGACTGTCAACTCTTAGTGAATCTGTTTCTCTTGGTTAGAGATAAGTAGTTATTTCTCTCTGGTTGTTTTTTCTCTTTGAACTTTAGTGTTCTTGCAAGTTCACTACAATGTATTTGGATACAGATTGCTTCTCTACCATTTCTAGCATCTTCTTGCAGAATTTTAATTAGATAAGTGTGTGTTCTTTGTGCTGTAACCTAAGAACAAGGCATATGCTTACCTTTTCCTTTATAGTCCCTAGTTCTTTAATTTTTCCAGCTGCATTCTGGATAATTTCTTCAGATCTACCTTCAATTTTTTTCCCAATATGTGGTTTAGTCCCTCTATTGAGCTTTTAATGCCATATCACTCTTTAAAAATAGAACTAATTTAGGGTTAAAAGGTGTATTTCCTAGCACCAGTGAAGAAACTGCTCCCTTCCTCTACTTAGAAGTTTTTATTTCCAACCAAGTTGCACCACTTCGCACACCCACCAAGCTGTACATATCTGTGTTTTCCTTTGAGACTGCCTCTGTTTCTCTTTATTATGATTATTATTTGTCTCTCTCTCTCCCTCCCTACTCTCTGCATATTTCCCTACCTTTCTCATTGCTTTGTCTACTTCCAGCAAAATTAAAATTATGTACATACGCGTGCCAGATGGAAGAGAGTAGGTATTCTGTAAATATCTGCTGAATGAAGAAATAAATGGTAGCACTTAACGATGCAGCAGCACTGGTGCTAACCTGTGCTAAAATCTGGCTTCAGTTTCAATGTCCAGTCACAGCATAAGAGGAAGACATAAGGGAACTAGGCTGGGCTCTTCAATCTAGAGAAAAGAAGACATGGCTATGACGCTTGCCTCCAACTCTCTGAAGAAATACCCTGGGGGAAAAGTCTAGACGTGTGTGTCCATAAAAGTCCAAGGGCTATTTGATGGGCACTGACAGGGGGGATTTAGTCAACATAAGTCACTAGTGCGGCGTGCCTGTAAAGGTGCTAGTATGGTTTAATCCACTTCCACTGCCAAGCCTGATAGAACCCAGTCCATAAACATCATCTGCCATCTCCAGAGGTAATGAGCTTTCCATCACAGCGGAGGTATTCAAGTAGAGTTTGCACAACCAATTGCCAGGGAAGCTATAGAGCACGGATCCTTAATCCACCAAAGCTGTGTATAAAATTTGGAGTATACATAGATCCATTCATTAAGGGAAGGACCCTTACACTCTTCATAACCTCTTGGTGGTTTTAAAAACCAATCCTCACTGGGAAACGGACGTGGCTCAAGAGGTTCGGCGTCCGTCTACCATATGGAGAGACCGGGGTTCGATCTCCAGTACCTCCTGGTAAAAAAAAAACAACAGAAAAAAACCAATCCTCAAAGTTTTAAAAAACCATTGCTCTAGAGGGATCTGGGTGGGAAGGAGCATGGAGCTATAGATTCTTGAAAAATATTAACTATAAAATGTGGGCTACTGTTAGACTTGTTGCTTTTATGAGAAAAGAAAATCCCAATTTTCAAAAACTTCAAAAACAGTTTACTGTTAAACCAGTCACTCACCTCTGCCTGGATAACCACTGGCTGCCTCTCCCCTCACATAGGCTGACTCCCCTCTGATATGGTGGCAGTTGCAGCAGCGGTGGGGGTCTCCCTGCCCCAAACTTGTTTCAGATGTTGACCAAAAACACTACACATACACACACACACACACCAAGAGAGTATATGAAAAGGTTTATTACTCACAGGAAAAGGCTTTCTGGGAACAGCAGGGTGTTCCCTGCATGAGAACAAGGAAAAATCATTGGTTTGGGATTTTTATGGTGGCTTGGGGTGGACCCGGACTTAAGTAGCTTGAAACTCTTTCAAATCGAACTTGAGTGGTTTGCAGCACTCTCAGCTCCCCCAGATGTGGGGCAGAAAGAGAAGAAGGACAGATGGGGTTTTAAAGCTGTCAGTAGGAAAATATTAAAAAATGGGATCACATACTATTATACCCTGCAGCTTTCCAACACTGGTCAAAACTCGTCACAATGGAGATTTGGCTGCAATCGTGAAGACCGAGTTAATGGCTCATCTGCAGGTTTGCACTTTGCCTTAAGAATGGACAAATGTATGCATGTGGTTAATTATTGAAGGAGATCTTATCTTCTTTTATTTCAGTGTTCAGCAGCAATCACAGGTAGGGCTGGAATAATCATTTTGAATCTCATGGTCAATCCCTGACAAACGCATTGATATCTGCACTGACGGTGCAAAATCAATGTTTGGAAAGAATGCAGGTATCTTGGTACAAATCAAGGCAGTGCCACAAACTGGAAAAGTAGTCATTGTATTCTTCACCACCACACACTCCCAGAAAAATTTTTTAAAAAACCAGTTTCACTTAATGTCCTTGATGAAGCCAAAGGCACATTATTGATTTTATTAAATATTGACCCTGTTTTTAATGTTGTGAGACTAAATGGAGGCCCATCTGCTAATACTGAAATATGTTAGGGCTGTCTCCAGGAAAAGTAGTTTTGAAATTGTTTGAGTGATGAAATGAATCAGCTGCTTTTCCCATGGAGCGCCATTTTTTACTTGAAAGAACTGATAGACAAATTGTGATTACAAACTTATATGTATTTAAGCAGATATTTTCTTGAAAATCAACAAAGTAAGCCTGTCACTTCAAGAAAAACAACTTACAGCATTGTTTTGCCGACAATTAAAATTTGAACTTTCAAGTGAAAATTAGAAGTTTGGAAATCTTCTGTCTGCCACCCTGAGCTTGACAGATTCCAAGATTAAAGACATAGACATCAACGATGACAGGAACAAATGTGACTTTTTGATATTATATAATGACATGGGCCAACGTGTGGAAGATCTGGATAACTCAGGGAACTGATATTTTCCAAGTGATCAATGCATTATCTTACAAAATTATGTCTGGTAAAGGGTCCATTTAAAGTGCAAGACAGATTTTAACAAAACAGAAAACAAAAAGTCCACTGGTATGGTTTTAGATTGTACATTGCAACTAACCTTTAAGAAACCACCACTGGTTGAGTTTTGATGTAGCCTTGTTTGGTTTTTCTAGGCTGTTTACATAAATACTGTGTGTATTAGTCAGGGTTCTCTAGGGAAACAGAATCAACAGGAGATATCTGTAAATAGTATGAGATTTTCTAAGAGTCTCTCACATGACCATGGGGGTACACAAGTCCAGGTCCCACAGGCAGGCTGCAAACCAGGGGCTCCGATGAAAGTCCAATGAAGGTCCTTGATGAGTTTCCAGGAGACATTGGCTGTCCAAAGACAAGCTGGGAAATTCTCTCTGAAGGCTGAAATCACTTCCCCTGTTAAGGCTTTCAACTGATTGGTTAAAGTGTCACTCATTGCTGACAGCATTCTCCCTGTTGATGCAGATGTGATCAGCCATCTATGCAGTAAACTCACCAATGGCTGAAGCCTATAAATGTCCTTGTATTACAATTAGCCCAGTGCTTGCTTGACCAAACAACTGAGCACAATTACCTGGCCGAGATGACACATTCGCCTAACCATCACAATGTGTAATGGTTTGGCTCATACAATGGAAATGCACTTGCTCAGGTTTTGAGACTGGGAAAATGTCCAAATCAAGGCATCATCCAGGCGATGCTTTCTTCCCAGAGACTGGTGTTCTGGGGCTGGCTGCTGGAGATCCTTGGCTCCTCTGTCACATGGCTGCGTCTGCTGGTCTCTCCCTTCTCTTCTGGGTTTCCTTGATTTCAGCTTCTTGCTACCATGGCTTTCTCTTTCTGTGTCTGAATTTCATTCTCTTATAAAGGACAGAAATAGGACTAAGACTCATCCTGAATGAGATGGGCCACACCTTAACTGAAGTAGCCTCATCAAAAGGTCCTACTTGCAATGGGTTCACACTCACAGGCATGGATTCGATTTAAGAACATGTTTTCCTGGGGTACATTTGGTTCCAAACCACTACACACCTCAAAGGGAAAACATTCACAATTACTGGAGAGGCTAAAAAAAATGCTCTTCCCCTTTCCACATATATATCTGTGTGAGGCCAGAGTCTTCACATACTTCAAATAAAACAACACATTGCAACAGATTCTGTGAAGAAATGGATAAGGAATTCAGCTGTTTTATATTAAGCCAAATACTAATTCCTTCCTGTAGCTCCTGCTATTTTAAAAGACAGCTAGGTTTGGTAAACTCCATCTTCAGAATCTCTTCAGGGGGTTAACAACTTAGCTGAAAATAAAAGCAAATGGTATAACTATTTGTACATCAGTTATAACAAATGTACCATCCACATATAAAATGTTATTAATAAGGGAAGGGGGAAAAGGGGGAGGATATTAGATATTTGGGAGACTCCTATATTCTGTACATGACTTTGCTGTGATCTAAAAGTTCTTTGAAGACAAAATGAAAAAAATAAGACATTGGGGGAATATATGGTAGAAAATGTCACTGTACACATAGGACAACAGATCTTACAGTGATGAAAGGCAAAATGTCAAAAAATGTTTTTAATTTTTTCATTACATTTTATTATCCCAAATTTTTTAATTTTTAAAAAAATTTAAAAATTTTTTTGTATTTTATTTCCTATTTTTAAAACTATCACTTCATTTTCTTATTAATTGTATTTGGCTATTTTATTGACTTCATTTTTAAAGAAGTTTTGGATCACAGAACGTTTACAGCTGTGGCAGGGGAGGACCATTTGTGTGGGGTGTCAGTGAAGGGGGATACATGGGAGGAGGTTCACCTGGGTATACATATAAGGCATATAAATGTGTTCAAATGTTCATGGACCATTGTCATGGCAGGTGGAGAGTCACACAATAACTGAAAGAATATTGAATTCTCATCCTGGGGAGCTCTGTCACATTCTCTGATGGAACAGCTAGAATCCCCCAAGTACAGAGGCAATGGCTAGTGAAGGAGGATGGTCAATTGATGGGCCCTTGATATTGATGACTGTGCTTATGAACCTTTACTCTTGACATTGAAACTTAGCATAGTATTATAGGGTGCCTAAGCATCATCGCCAGAAAGCCTCCTTCTTGTTCAAATGTAGCCTCTCTCTAAGCCGAACTCAGCATATAAATGCAATAACTTCCCCGCAGTGTGGGACATGACTCCCAGGGATGAGCCTCCTTGGCACTGAGGGATTACTACCAAGCACCAACTAGCAATGCAACTGGAAAAAGACCTTGACCAAAAGGGGGGAAAGGTAAAGACAAATGAGTTTATATGGCTAAAAGACTTCAAAGTGAGTTGGGAAGTCATTCTAGAGGTTACGCTTATGCACATCTCAGCAGGATCTCATCGACTGTCAGATTAGACACTACCCCAAATAGTGGGGCTCCTGAGGGCTCTGGAGACACCCAGGCACTATGGTCAGAGTAGATAGCTCATGAGTTTGGTGCCTTGCCAGTGGGCCCTACTTTGGGGTTTGTGCTCCCCAGTGTGACAGAATTGGACTCAGCTGTAGTTGAGTGGTTTTTCGGTCCCTTCTATTTGAACCTATAGTTGGTGCTGGCACTGGTAGGTGTATGTCCAAGAGACTTGAATCTTTGGACTGTCCATGTGCCAGCTGGGCCTTGAGCCTCAAGAGTTGCAACACCTACTCCGCAGTTCATTGGACTCACCCAAAACACCTAACAAGGAGGTGAGGATGGAAAACCACCATACCAAGAAACCGAGAAAGCCTACAAGTGCAAGCAAGAGAGTCCCATCCATTGGCCATATGGGACTGAAGCCCCCTCTTAATTAGCGGTGGAGTGGGCATCACCATCCCAGAATCCTCAGGATTGGGGAATAACTATGGACTAGAGTGGAGTTACTGGTGTTTTCCTATACACTTATTGTGATTCTAGCAATGGAAAAACATATATTATTGTTCCGGAGGCAGGGGCCTCTGGAGGTTCTGAGGTCAGGGAGAGGGAAAACAGGTGTAATACAGGGGCATATTTGGGACTTGGAAATTGACCTGAATGACATTGCAATGACAGATACAGGCCATTGTATATCTTGCCATAACCTACAGAATTGTGTGGAAGAGAGTGTAAACTACAATGTAAACTCTAATCCATGCTTAGTGGCAATGCTCCAAAATGTGTTCATCAATTGCAATGAATGTACCACACTAATGAAAGATGTTGTTAATGGGTGGCAAACGTGGGCAGTGTGGGGAGCAGGGCATAAGGGAATCCCCTATATTTTTATGTAACATTTATGTAATCTAAATATCTTTTTTAAAAATAAAATATTAAAACAAACAAACAAAAAGCAAATGATGGGGTACGGATGTGGCTCAAAAGGTTGGGCGTCCATTTCCCATATGGAGGGACCTGGGTTTGATCCCCGGGACCTCCCGGTAAAATAAAGAAAAAACATAGAAGGTGCGTGGGCCGCCAGGTCCCACAAGCAGACGTGCCATCAGGCCCCGCGAGCAGGCAAGCCCCCAGGCCCCATGTACGGGTGCACCCTGCCCCCCAGCCCCAAACGTGGATGTGCCATCAGGCCCCGCAAGAGGGGACACGTGGGTGTGTGCTGCCAGGCCCTGTGTGTGGGTGTGCTGCACGCAGCAAGATGATGACATAGCAGGAGAGTGACACAGGGGAGAGCCAAGACGAGGCGCGCCGAAAAACCAGGAACTGAGGTGGCACAGGCAGTAGGACACCTCTCTCCCACATCAGAGGTTTCCAGCATCGAATCCCGGTGAAGACAGAAGGAGAAGGATGAGAAGAGAGGGCAGAAAATGGACACAGAGTTGCCCAGCGAATGGACACAGAAACAGCAAAAACGGGGGGGGAGGGGGAAGGGGTGTAAAAATGGATAAAAGTAAATAAATAAATAAATCCTTAAAAAAAAAAAAAAAAAAAAAAGAGAGGGCAGGAAACAGACACAGAGAAGTGCCCAGCAAATGGACACAGAAACAGCAGAAACGGAAGCAGGGGTAGTAAAAATGGATAAAAAGTAAATAAATAAATAAATCTTTGGGGAAAAAAAAAAGTAAATGATACAGGAGAGTGGATGTGGCTCTAGCGGTTGAGCGCCTGCTTCCCACATGGGAGATTCCATCTTTAGTTCCTGGTGCCTCCTGAAAACAAAGATAAAACAACAAGCAAACGAACGAAAAAAACAACTCAGAGGAGCTGACGTGCTTCAGTGATTGAGCACCAGCCTTCCCAGTTACGAGGTCCCATGTTCAATCCCTGGCTCCAGTACCTCAAAAAAAAAAAAAAAAAAGAAAATGGAAAAAAAATGTAAATGGTACAACTCCAAAACTCCAGATTTTTAAAATCAGAGTTACCTTCTTTGGAGCTGTACATATATTTTTTTAAAGTGTCCTCACTTCCCAGTTGCTATGACAAATACCACACGAGTGTTAGCTTAAAGCACGGGAATTTACTGGCCCACGGTTTTGAGGCTGGAGGCCTGCTTCCTCCCAGGGTCTCTGGCCTTCTGGCTGGCAGTCCTCGGAGTTCCTTGGCTTTCCCATCACATGGTGATGTATTCTCCTTTCTCTTCTGGTTCCCTCTGGCTTCCAGCTCCTCAGGTGGTTTACTTTTGTGTCTGAATTTCTTGTTTCTAAATGACTCCAGAAATCTGGATTAAGGCCCACCCTCATTCAGTTGGGCCACATCTTCTAAAGGTCCTGTTTATGACTTAACATCCACAGGGATGTGGGTTAAAATTAAGAGCATCTCTAAACAGGGGCACATCCTTCAACCCACCACTAATAGCAGAGTAAAGGCTTGACAGCATGAAGCAGCCATGTAACCACGACTCTCACTTCTCTTGATATGCTTGTATTAAAGGACACAACATATTTGCTTCTTCAAGGAAAGTGGGAGTTCTGGAGAAGGATCAGTCAATTGAAAACAAGGACAGATGAACTATGTCATCAGGGCTGAAGCAATGGATCACTGAGCCAGCAAGAGGGAATGTGCCTCGGTGCTTGACTTGGGTGGTCTCTGCTGTGCTGGGTGCTTCCAGGCAGGTGCACTGATTCTGCAGTTGTAGAAACATGTGTCTGCATGTGTGTTTCCTTGTATTTAACTTGATTGGTTCATATTACCCTCCTGGTATCAGTGGATTGATGTCTTTCATCTCTTATGAATGCAGTGGATTAAAGGAGCACAGAGCAGAGATCCCAAACCCTGGAGGGTGTGTGTGGCAGGAATCTGAGATGCAGTTTCCTGGAGGTGGCAATTATGCTGAAGCTAAAGGATGGGTGTTAATCCAGGACAGAAGGATGATGCTGTTACCATTCAAGTGGCCTCATTTTCCCAATGTGCACAGAAGCCAATAATGAGTCACAAGGATTTCAAGAAAAGAGTTTATTGCATAGTCGACCAGCAAGGAGACCAAAAGCAAGCCTCAGACTGGTCTCTCTGAACAAAATGGGCACTGAGGTTTTATACTGTCTGGGGAAGTCAGGCTTAAGGGACTGGGTAAAGACGGGGTGAGATAATGTGGGCCAATCCAGTTTGGGAAAGGTGGGATTAAACAGAACATGCTTTCTTGAAATTATGCTTGGTCTTAAAATGGAGGCTTAGCATGCTCAGAGACTAGAACTGGTCAGAGCCAATTTTAGCAGATGCTGCAAGGGGGAGAAGAAATAGTACTTTTCTTGTGAGGCAGCAAGCCTTCTATGAATAAACATAAGGAGGTGGGCATTTGAACAAATGGGAAGAAGAGACTCCTAGAAATTTCTACAAACCAGGAAGGGAAGGGCTACTCTGAAATGTGGGTTAGTAAGTGGTGGTTTCAGGGGAGGGATTGATAAGTGGGTAGTTTCAATGCCAGGAATCCTAGATACAAAATACAGCAGTTTGGTGTTGCAAAAGTGAAAAATGAGAAGCCCAAAAGACATGACCCCAATGCCAAAGAAAAAATAGTATGTGGTTTATCTTATATGAAATATTTAGAATCAGGAAATTCATAGAGATAGAAAGCAGAGTAGTGATTACCAGGGGCTAGGGAGAGGGTGAATAGGGATATGTTGTTTAATGGATACAGTTTCTGTTTTGGTTGATGTAAGTATTCTGAAAACAGAGAGTGGTGAAAGTTACATTATCAATGTACTTAATGGTTAAAATGATTTGTATGTTATGTATATCTTACCACAATAAAAGCCAAATTAAAAATAAAAATTTAAAAGAAAAAAAAAGACTTGACAAACTCATTCCTTATTTTATAACAAAATCTATCTCCCTAAAATAATAGCTAACTACTGGCTCAAGATCTCTCTCTCTCCTTTCTCCCTCCCTCACTCCACTCCAGTCATTCTGGAAAATAGTCTGGCCATTTCCTATAAAGTTAAACACACAAACACACTTACCATATGACTCAGCCATCTCACTCCTAGGTATTTACCCTAGAAAAATAAAAACTTATGCTCACACAAGACTCACAGAGCTAGGGTCTGGAAGATAGGTTATCAGGAGACAAGAAAGGGAGTACAGTGTGGTGAGCCGATGCTTGATATGGGCAAAACCTAGAATAAGGTGGAAGGGGATGGTTGGGAAGTGGATGGGGGTGATAGTGGTGCAATGATGTGATGGTGCTGGAATGTGAGGGGGAGTAGGGCGGAGGCTTGTTGTTGGACTGTCTGGGGAACTGGGGGAAGGGCTGAAGGAAGGAACAGGTAAACTCTGGGGATTTGTAGGTCTGTGGTTGAAACTACAATGTGGGAATGTTCTTTGGCACATATGGCAAGGGAGAGTCGCTGGTGCAGGGCATTGGTGGTGGGATATGTGGGAAAGGGCACACCTAGGGCATGCTTCTGTGGAATCTGAATGTGTCCATCTTGTCACAGGATGTTATCTCAGTGGGTGGAGACCCACACAATAAACAAGAAAATATTAAACTGCCATCCTGGAGAGTCCTGATACATTCTCAAACAAAGGGGCAAGAATCTCCCAACTACATAGGCAGTGCCTAATAAAAGAAAAGAAACCAGTATATCAAGCCCTCAATATTAATGCATATAACTATGAACATTATTCTTCAAAAATTGCAACTTAGTGGTTACCATAGGTTCCAAGGGGAGGGGAAGGAGAATAGGTGGAACATAGGGCATTTTTAGGGCACTGGAATTGTTCTGCATGATCTGGCAATGATAGATACAGGTCATTATACAATTTGTCAAAACCTATAAAAGTGTATGGTGCAAAATGTAAAACATAATATAAACCACTGACCATGGTTAGTAGCAATGCTTCAATATTTGTTCATCAATTGTAACAAATGTACCTTACTCATGTAAGATGTTATTAATAGGGGAAAATGAGAGATGGGGAGGGGGTGGGATATTTGGAAATTCTCTATATTTTCTCTGTGACTTTTCTGTAACCTAAAACTTCTTGGAAAATAAAGTGGAAAAAAAATAAGACACTGGGGGAACACACAGAAGAAATTGTCAATACACATAAAAGATAACAGATCTTATGGTGATAAAAGGCACAATGGAAAAAAATTTTTTTTGGGCTTTGTTTTGGGGGAGCTTTTGGATTGCAGAAGGGTTACAGCTGTAGCAGGGGAGGATCACTGGTGCAGGATGTTGGTAGTGGGGGGATATGTGGGGAGAGGTGCACCTGGGGCATGGCTCTATGGAATATGAATGTGTTCACATGGTTATGGGGTGTTGTTTCAGTGGGGGAAGACCCACATTATAACTGACAGAATGTTGAATTCCATGCTGGGGAGTCCTGCTACATTCTCTAATAGAGTGGCAATAATCTCTAGAGTACATGGGCAGGAGGGGACAGCTGTGGCTCAAATGGTTTGGCGTCCATCTCCCATATGGAGGGACCTGGGTTTGATCCCCGGGACCTCCCGGTAAAAAACAAACAAACAAACAAAAACAATGGTCCTAGAGTACATGGGCAGTGCATAGTGAAGGAGACCAATACCCCAGGCCCTTGATATTAATGCTTGTACTTATGAACCATTTTTTAATGAAATTGAAACTTAGCCTAGTAAGATACATTGTCTAAGAGTTACCTCCTGAAAGCCAACTTGTTTTTCAAATGTGGCCTGTCTGTAAGCCAAACTCAGCATATAAACTCACTACCTTCCCCGCAATGTGGGACATAACTCCCAGGGTTGAGCCTTCCTGGCACTGAGATTATTACCAAGTGCCAACTAGTGATGAATTTGGAAAAACACCTTGACCAAAACGGAGAAATATTAAATATGAATGAGTTTTTATGGCTGGGAGATGTCCAGTGAGGCTGGAGGTCATCCTTTTTGCATGTCTCAGGAGGATCTCACTGACTGCCACAGTAGACAATGCCTCAAGCAAGGGTGCTACTGAGGGCTCTAGAAACATCTAGACTCTATAGGCAAGGCAGACAACCCCAGGAAAATGGCACCCTGTCAGTGGGCCTTACCTTGGAATATATGATAACCTATCTCCCCAATGTATCAGAGTTAGACAAATTTATAATTTTCCTTCACATTTCTTCTGCCCCTTTTATTTGAACCTATAATTAGTACTATCCCCATTAAATATATGTCCCAGAGACTTAAATATTCTGGCTCTTCATATGCCAGTTGAGCCCTGAATCTCAGCAGAGTTGCAGCCAACACCTTCTCTTCAGGTCATTGGACTTACCCAGAACAACTAACAAAAGGATGATGATGCACAATGCCTATCCCCCCCAAAAAACAGAGAGTATCTACAACTGCAAGCAAGACACTTCTATCCATCTGTCCCATGGGATCTAAGCCCCCTCTCAATCAGAAGCAGAGTGGGCATCACCATCCCCAAATCCTCAAGATTAAGGAATGAACAAACATAAAGGGGTAATACAACTATGGACTAAAGTAGACTTATTATTATTCCATTAATGGAAGAAAATGTGACATTGATATAAAGACAGTGGTCTTGGAAGCGGATGTAGCTCAAGTGGTTGAGCACCTGCTTCCCATGTATGAGGTCCTGGGTTCAATCACTACTACCTCCTAAAAACAAAACAAACAAAAAAATGAAAAAAAAAAAATCAACTCTCATTGGGAAGCCAATGTAGCTCAGGGGTTGAGTGCCTGCTTCTCATGTACAAGGTCCTGGGTTCAATCCCCTGGTACCTCGGAAAAAAAAAAAAAAAAAAAAAAAGACAGTGGTCACCAGAGGTTCTAAGGGGAGGGAAATGGAAGATTAGGTGTCAGATGGGGCCTTTCTGGGACATTGGAATTGTTCTGTATGATATTGCAATGATGGATACACGCCATTATACATTTTGTCAAAACCTATAAAACTGTGTAGTGCAAAGTGTAAATCATAATGTAAACTATAGACCATGGTTAGTAGCAATGCTTCAATATGTAATAAATGTACTACACTAATGAAAGATATTGTTAATCAGGGAAAGTTTGGGAGTGGTAGGGGGTGGGGTATATAGGAATCCCCTATATTTTCAGAAATAAAGAAAAGAAAAAAACCTTATGCTTGCACAAATACTTGTATATGAATGCTTATAGCAGCTCTATTCATAATTGCCCCAAACTGGAAACAATCAAAATGCCATTCAATAGATGAATGGATAAACAATTATGGTATTTCCTTATCATGGAATATAACTATTGATATATGCCACAACTTGGAAATGAATCTCACAAGCATTAGGCTGAGTGAAAGAAGACACTCTCAAATGGGTATATACTGTATGACTCCATTTATATGATATCCTCAGAAAGACAAAACCATAGTGATGGAGAATGGATCAGTGGTTGCCAGGGGTTAGAGGTGGGAGAAGGGTGTGATTATAAAGGAACAGCATAAGGGAGCTTTTTGGGATGATGGAACTGTTCTGTATCCCAATTGTAGTTACACAAATCTATAAATGTGGTATACACCAACACTCCAAAAAAAGTCCATTTTGCTGTGTGTTAATTTATAAGATAGTATTTTAAAAGATAACATATGTTTTAAAATGACACATTTAAGAAATGGGTGCCCTGAGAATATTGCCTAGTGTGATACAAATGTTTTATATATTGTGTGGAGTGTTGGTTACAGTGGTAATTACATTTGTCAAAACTCATTGGGGAGACAACCAGCAAGATGGCGGCAGAGTAAGGAGCTCCTAGAGTCAACTCATGCTACAGGGCAGTTAGTAACCACCCAGTGCTAAATAAAGCACCTGTTTGGTGGCTCCAGGAGACCAGAGGAGCATCCTGTAACATCCTTGAAAGAATGGAAGGAGGAGAATTTCCATCTGCAGAGAGGATTCGTGAGTAGAGCACTACACACTGCGGAGGCCGGTGCCCATCCTCCACTGGAGGCACAAGCTGCCTCCAGAGCTATTCTGCGGCTGGAATTGGAAGCTCCACTTCCCAAAAACGGGGGAGAAAGACATGGTTGTGCACCAACTTCAGCTAGTGATTAGTAAATTTGGTGGGCTAAAGTATCATCCTAAGAACAGCTAAAGTTTGAACCTGTCCAAGTCAAAAAGAGGCTGGTAGCTGTCATTTTAACTCTGGCTCTGGCACAAGGGGAAGCGGGGCTGACTGAAAATCATAGTCCTGGTAGGCACCAGCTTCTTTCCATCCAGATGGATTGCAACTCTAGCATAAGCCCCAGGCCCACCTCTGGCAGGGAGGAAGCTGGGGGGGCCTGAGGCAGCCTCTCGGGAAAATACAGGCCACACTGCAGAGGCCGGTGACCATCCTACTCTGGCAGCACAAGCTGCCTCAGGAGCTATTTTGTGGCTGGAGTTGGAGACTCTATTTCCCAAAAACAGGGGAGGAAGAGACAGTTAGCCACCAATTTCAGCTACTGTTAGTAAATTCAGCTGGCTAAGGTTTGACCCTAAGAACAGCTAAAGTTTGAACCTGTCCAAATCGGAAAGAGGCCGGTAGGCGCCATTTTGACTCCACTCCCAGCATGAGGGGAAGCCGGGCTGACTGAAAATCACAGTGATGGTAGAGACCAGTTTCTCTCACCCAGGCTAGGCTTCAGCCCCACCTCTAGCACGGAGGAGGCTAGGGGGCCCTCACCAGCCTCTCCAGGTAACTGCAGGTACATTTGGCTGGCACAGACTGAATAGTCGGAAGTCTACCGGGGCAACTGCGGTCACCTTGGACTCGCACGGCATAGATTGCTGCCCACACCTGCAGCTCCATCCCCGCCCCAGGCAGGGGAGAAAGGGGCGTGAAGCTTCATCAGTCTCTCTGGGCAACTACAGTCTGGGCCTGCATGAGTTAGATTATTACACACAATTGTGGATCTGTCCCTACCCCTGGCAAATGAGAAAGTTGGGAGAAGCTTCATTGGTCCACTGGGGCAGTGAGGGCAGTTTGAGCCTCCACAGCTTATAGCACCAACCATATCCTTGGCTTCGAGTACACAAATAGCCAGGGAGAAAGGGCAAGAAAGCCCTAAACTAAAGCGAGAAACGGCACCCAGAAGAAATACTCTAGTAAGGCAGATGCCAAGACACCAACAAAAGATTACAATCCACACCAAGAAACAGGAAGATATGGCCCAGTTACAGGAACAAGATAAGCCTCTAGATGACATAAAGGAGTTGAGACAACTAATCATAGATATTCAAACAAATTTCCTTAATAAATTCAATGAGATGGCTAAAGAGATTAAGGATATTAATAAGACACTGGATGAGCGCAAAGAAGAATTTGAAAGTATACACAGAAAAACAGCAGATTTTATGGGAATGAAAGGTACAATAAATGAAATTAAAAATACATTGGGGGAAGCGGCTGTGGCTCAATCAGTGGGGCTCCCGTTTACCATATGGGAGGCCCCGGGTTCGGTTCCCGGGGCCTCCTGGTGAGGGCAAGCCCGCCCGCACAGCGTGGTTAGCTGACCCAGTGAGCACAAGCAGCAAGGGGAGGATAAATGAATAAATACATAAATAAAATCTAAAAAAAAAAAAAAAAAATACGTTGGAATCATATAATACCAGATTTGAGGAGGCAGAAGAAAGGATTGGTGAGCTTAAAGAAATGGCCTCTGAGAGCAAACAAACAAAAGAAGAGATGAAGAAAAGAATGGAAAAAATTGAACAGGGTCTCAGGGAACTAAACAACAGCAAGAGACATGCAAACATATATGTCATGGGTGTCCCAGAAGAAGAAGAGAAGGGAAAGGGGGCAGAAGGAATATTTGAAGAAATAATGGTAGAAAATTTCCCAACCCCAATGAAGGACATAGATATCCATGTCCAAGGAGCACAACGTACTCCAATTCAAATTAATCTGAACAGACCAACTCTGAGACACATACTAATCAGAATATCAAATGCCAAAGACAAAGAGAGAATTCTGACAGCAGCAAGAGAAAAGCAATGCATAACATATAAGGGATACCCAGTAAGATTAAGTGCCAATTTCTCCTCAGAAACCATGGCGACAAGAAGACAGTGGTATGATATGTTTAAGATACTGCAAGAGAAAAACTTCCAGGCAAGAATCTTATATCTGGCAAGACAGTCTTTCAAAAATGAGGGCGAGTTTAGAATATTCACAGATAAACAGAAACTGAGAGAGTTTGTAACCGAGAGACCAGCTTTGCAGGAAATACTAAAGGGTATGCTACAGCCTGAAAAGAAAAGACAGGAGAGAGAAGACTAGAAGAGAATCTACAAATGAAGATTATATTTTTAAAAGTAACTAAAAGTGTCAAAAGAATGGTGAAAATAAAATATGAAAGATAAAACCCAAATATTCAGGAATAAACTTAACCAACAATGTAAAGCACTTGTATTCAGAAAACTACAACTCAATGTTAAAAGAAATTTAAAAAAAGACTTAAATAATTGAAAGACTAAATATCATTAAGATGTCAATTCTACTCATATTGATATATACATTCAATGCAATCCCAATAAAAATTCCACCAGCATTCTTTAAATAAATGGAAAACATGATTATCAAACTATTTTGGAATGGTAAGGGGTCCTGAATAGCCAGAAACATCTTAAAAAGGAAAAGCAAAGTTGGAGGACTCTCATTTCCGGACTTTAAATTATATTATCTAGCTACAATAGTAAAAACAGCATGGTACTGGCATAAAGACCCATAGACTCATGGAACCGAATTGATGGTTCACAAACAGACCTCACATCTATGGTCAAGTGCTTTTTGACTAGCCTGTCAAACCCACCCAGCTCAGGCAGAACAGTCCATTGAACAAATGGTGCTGAGAGAACTGGATATCCATAGCCAAAAGAAGGAAAGAGGACCCCTATCTCACACCTTCTAAAAAACTAACTCAAAATGGATCAAAACCTAAATATAAAAGCAAGAACCATAAAGCTTCTAGAAGGAAATGTAGGAAAATATCTTCAAGACCTGGTGGTAGGTGGTGGATTCTTAAAGGAGATAAGAGGAGGACTGAGATGGACTACTGATGTTTAATGTATGTAGAAGTTTTAATTAACTTTACTGTAAAAGTGTGGAAATGTACAGAGTTGATGGTAACACTTTATAGTGAATGTAGCCATTGGACAATTTGATGTAATTATGAATTCCAAAAATATATATTGGATTATGCTTGAAAACTGGTATGCTAATCTGGGCATGATTAAGTTATGATTAGGGCGTTAACTGGGCCACATCAGTAGGGCGTTGAGCCCCACCCCTTGGTGGGTGGGGGAATCAAATATAAAAGGAAAGGCAAAAAACAGAGAGAGCAGTTCTGATCTTGGAGAGAATGCTCCAGAAGAAGAGAAGTGAGCTGTTTGCCTGATAGTCTACAGCTGACCTTGTGGAGGAAGCAGAGCTAAGCCCAGAGAGAAACAGAGCCCCAGGAAGAGAGAAACCCAAGAAGCCTGAACCCTGGCAAACATCGGCAGCTGTCTTGTTCCAACACGTAGCAACAGATTTTAGTGAGGGAAGAAACTTAAGCTTTATGGCCTGGTAACTGTGGACTTCTACCCCAAATAAATACCCTTTATAAAGACCAAACAATCTCTGGTATCTTGCAGTAGTACCCCTTTGGCTGACTAATACAGTAAGTAACAGCTGGTTTATAAATGGGAATTTGGCTGAAAATGATAGTCCAGGGGTGTAAATACAAATTGACAGAAAGCTAGAGAATAATCTAGGGACTGAATAGCACAGTAAACCCAGAGGTGGATGACAATTGTGGTTGATGGTACAGATACAAGAGTGTCCTTTGTGAGCTAGAGCAGATGTACATCACTATTTCAGGGTGGTAGGAATGTGGAGAAGCATGGGAAAAATACAACTGGAATGACCTATGGGCTGTGGTTAACAGGAATAATGTAATATTCTTGCATCTATGCCAAAGATGTACTGTGTTGATAATGGGGGATTAGGGGAAAAGTGTGCCAAATGTACACTATGGACCTGGTAATAAGTCTGAGGATATTATCTCATAATCTGTTAACAAATGTTCCACCACGGTGTGGTGTGTAGATAGAGGGGTGTTGTTTGGGAATTCTGCACATGTGCATGATTGTTCTGTAAGTTTACAACTTCTGTCATAAAAATAAATTTAAAAAATAATAATAGGGTGGGTTGGGGGGAAAATACACCAAATGCAAGATAAGGACTCTAGTTAGTAGTAAGATTTTGACAATATTCTTTCATAATTCGTAACAAATGTCTCACAACAATGCAAGGTGTTGGTGGAGGGTTGATGTGTGGGACCCCTGTATGACGTTATGCATGTCTGCTTTGTAAGTTCACAGCTTTTACTATCCACTTATTATGTTCATGTAAAAATGGTATAAAATAATAATAATAGGGTGGGTTGGGGGAAGAATACTTTGGTTGGTAGTAATATTTTGAGGTTGCTCTTTAATCATTAAAAATGTTTCACAACAATGCAAGGTATTGATGGTAGGGTGAGGTATGAGGACTCATACCTGTATGATGTTATGTATGTTTTGTTTTGTAAGTTCACAACTATTACTCTGCACTTATTGTTTATGTATGTTTATGTATGAGTGATATACATCAATAAATTTAAAAAAAACCATTGGGGAGCAAATATAGCTCAATGGTTGAGCACTTGCTTTCCATGTTCAAGGTCCTGGGTTCAATTCCCTGTACCTCCTAAAAAGAAAAGACAAACAAAAAAACTCATTGCACTGGACACTGAAACTGTGCATTTTACTCTATATAATTACACCTCGAGAAAAAAAATTAACAAAAAAAGGCAAGCAACCAAATAATTGACCAACCTAAAAAACAAAAAGTGAATGAAGTCCACAATCCAGAATGGAAGTCTACATTCCAGAATGAAAGTCCACAATCAGGAGTGGTCCAAGCAGTGCACTGCAGAAGAGGACCACACTTCTTTCCTTCTGGTGTCTATACCTCTCTTAATGCATCCATCATTACCCGATTGTGCTATATCAGACTCAAAAGTGGGGGAAGCACCCATGCCAGTACTCTATAAGTCACTGTTTATCCCACGCCTGTGTGAGAGGCACCATGCAAAGTACTAAACTAAATTAAATTACTTGCTTTCCACCCTGTCACCAACTATAAGGCATTCTTGGGCAGATAACATAAGGGTGGAAAGCCATAGGCTTCAGGACAAAGTGAGACCAGGATCCAAATACAGCCTCCCCTACTCACTGTGTGGGCCTGAGCAAATTACTTCACTCCTCTGACCCCAGTATAATAAAACTGGGTAATAAAATCTAGTTTGCTAGGATTGAATAAACTGATGTCACTAAGTGCTAATGTTATTCCCATTCAACAGATTCCAAAACTGAGATACAAAGAGGTTGAGTAACTTGCCTAAGGTTATGGCTGATACACAGTAGAGTTTGGGTTAATAGTTAAGTCAATCTGATTGCAACTTCACAACATGCTACAGCAACTCAATCTCTCACTTTCTTCCCTCCCTCTCCCCTGTCCCTGAAGGCAAGAGCCCATTATAGAGGTCCTGATAACCTCTGTCCTCACTCTGGTCCTCAGTCCCCCAGATCTTTCTGTCTTTGAGGACCCTATGGCGGCTCTGTGGAAGGATTCCCGTTTATCAGCATGACATCAGAGGGCTGGATTCCAAAGAAATAAATTCATTTCTGGCTCTACCACACACATTTCAAAAGACCTTAGGTAGTTCCAACCTCCATGAGTCTCAATTAATATGGTGGCCTGGAGCTATGTACCCCCAGAAAAACATGTTCTTGATCTTAGCACATTCCTGTAGTGTGAACCCATTGGAAATAGGACCTTTTGATGAAGTTAGTTCAGTGAAAATGTAATACAACTCAATCAAGATGGGTCTTAATATGCTACTGGATCCTTTATAAGCAGAATGAAATTTAGACATACAGAGAAAGCCACAGGAAGAAGCCGGAAGTCAATGGAACCAAGAAGCCAGGAGACTCCCATGTACATTGCCATGTGACAGAAAAGTCAAGGACTAAGGATCACCAGCAGCCAGCCCCAGAATGCCAGTCTTAAGTATTGTCTTGATGATGCCTTGACTTTGGACTTCTCCTAACCTCAAAACCATAAGCCAATAAATTCCTGTTGTTTAAGCCAACCCATTGCATGGTATTTGTTTTAGCAGCCAGGAAAAGGAAAGTTATTCATCTGGAAAAATGGGTTGTAGCAGGAAGCTGTTAGGTTCTGTTTTCCCAGAACTGGATATCAAGATCCAGAACCAAGAACAAACAACATTATCCTCACAGTTCAATGTCAGAGACTCACCAGCAGTTGAGGCTGGTCTACTGGTCCTTGCAGGGCCTGCCACAAGGCACAAGTTCAGCAGACTCTGTACCACACAATTCTCACCTCCCAATTTGAGAAGTGACTGGAGAAAGACATTCATGAAGATGAGCTTTCCCCTCATGGAGGAGCAAAACCTTGGGGTTGCATGCAAGGGAGACAAGTTGAACATCTTCTTGGCCATTGAACTCAATGACCTGCCCTTGTGCTACCTTAAGGGTCAAAACATGAGCTCTTTGTTATGCTACCTCGATACACGACCCTACCCAGAATAAAGACTATTTGTCCCAGACTCTCTTTCAACCAGGTGAGATCATGTGACTAAGTTCTGGCTAATAGGATGTAAGCAACAGGGATGTGTGCAGCTTCCAGTTTGTGCCTTTAAAGAGTTGGGAACCCCTCCATTTTCCCTCTTCTCCCTTCTTGCTGGATGGAATGTAAACCAGGCAGATATCATGGCAACCATCTTCATAATGTAAATGAGAAAAATACCCTAAGCAATGGTAGAACAAAATGGAAGAAGCTTGGATGCTGCCTTTTGGGGTTTCTCAACCAATAGACAAGAGGAAACAGAGTTGGGGAGCAAAGTCATGGTGGTGGACTGCCAGGTAGATAGAAGACCAGTATCACCTCTCCTTAGCTCTTGATGCCCAAGAGATATCAAGAATAGGGGCTTGGGAAAGTTGCTGGGACTTCAGGCTAGTCTTTCCGAAGGTTGGTGTAGTTATGGAACATAGTCAGTGTGTAAAAGGAACGTGGTGTGATACCACCAGCTGGAGGCCAGCAGAAAGGCGCCGCCGCTGCTGTTAAACAAGCAGAAAATGGGGTTCAGTTGCAGGTGCTGCTCTAAGTGTTTTTCTGATATGAACCGATTTTTTCCTCAGCGCAACCCTCTGAGGGAGGTACCATTATTTCATTATATAGAAGAGGAAAACGAGGCCCAGAATGGTTAAGTAATTTGGCTAATGTCACAAGTAGCAGAGCGAGGAGTTGACTCTAGATGGCCAGAGTCCATGACCTTTACCAGTTCCAAGGGGACCACCAAAGCCTGTTGGAGACATTTGTGAGTGAGCTGTCGGAGCTACTATTCATCCTTACAGAGTCCACAAATGGGGCAAGGAGAGGACACCATCAACCACGTCCTGGGCAGTCTATCGAGGTGACATGTCTTTTCTCATTCCCCCTACACCCCCATCTCAGACCAGGGAGGCCAACACAGTAAAGGAGATGGCATGGGGCATAAATGAGCACAGCAGACCCCCTTGTCCCCTCCACTAGAGCCTCAAGTTCAGAGTGAATTTTAAAATGAACAGTGCTTCACCCCACTCCCCTTTTCCTTGGTTAGTTACAACTTGGGTGATTTTTAAACTTTTGTAAAGATGGCAGCAAAGTCTAACTTGCAAAAGCATTACCTGTATCTGGGGAGTGATCTCTTTCAGGCTTCAAAGTGCTTTTGGCCATTGGGGAGGGGAGGGGTGGACATCTGGGGCCTGGCACTTGTCTTCATGTAATTTATGACTCCTGAACTGTATGATGGAAGTTTCAACTTTTTGATGAATATGAAACCTTTGTTAATATATTGCAAACCAAGTCAGCTGAGTGACATAAGCAACAACTCTCGTGAGCACTTTGGAATCCACTGTCCTGCAGAGAACCACAGGGCCTGGGGCACTCACTGATGATGGCTCTAAGTAGGCAAGTTCAAATCCTAACCACCGGCCTGGGGGTGTGAACCCATTTGTAAACAGTATCTTCAAATGTGTGAAGGTGTGTCAGAGTGTGACTGTAAGCCCGTGTGTAAATAGGACCTTGAAGATTTTACTATTAGTCAAGGAGCCTTCAGATCAGTAGGATCTCTGAAGACCCTATTTAGACGAGGCTAAACTGAGTGGGGGCAGCCCTAACCCAGTGCCGTAGCCTTCGTAGGCGGAGGAAACCGGACATGGAGGTCGAAGCCAGAAGCCAGCAGAAACGAGTGCAGATATGAGAGAGACCGCCATGTGACAGAGGCAGAGCTACAAATTCAGGAACCCAAGGGTGCGGCCAGCCAGCACCAGAACGGGACAGACTCCGGGAGAAAGCATGGCCTGTCGAGACCTTGACTTTGCCTTCCAGCCTCCAAAACCGTGAGACTACATTCCAGCTGTTAAAGCCAACTGGTGTGTGGCACTTGTCATAGCCGCGGCGGCAAACTAAGACCATGACAAACACCCCTGGGAAGCCCTCTCCGCCAATGGTCTGCGTGCAAGGCTGTATCCAGGAGGGCTAATACTCGAGACGGGTTCCTCCAGCTCCCACCTGCATTTGTGGTTAGCCAGATGTCCCTAAAATGCCACCACCCACCAACGGGAAGTGCTCGCCCTAAGGATGACTTCAGCACCAATGGTTTTCTGAAAGGCTCTTTTCTTTGCAAAGCAAAGTCCTACTCAAAAATATTTCATGGCTCTCATGGGCATGTGTAATTCTTAAACTGTCACAAACCACAGCTGAGGATGCCTCGCTGCTGGCATCTTCATGTCCTACACCTCTGCTGTCCAATATGGCAGCAGCTGGCCACCTGTGGCTATTTAAATTTAATTCTAATTAGAATTAAATTTTAAAATTTATTTAATTTTTGGTGAAATCCAAATAAGATCTCTACCTGAGTTAACAGTATTGGGCCAATAGGAGTTCCTGGAATTGACACTGGACTCTAAGATACAATCATTGGGGGAAGCTGGGTAAAGGGTGCATGGGAAGTCTCAGTTCTATTTTCGTGTCTTAAAGGATTCCAAAATTTAAAAATTACACCACCACCCCCAAAATCACGTCTGCAGCTGCACTAGCCTTAATTCAAATGCTCACCAGCCACACGTGGCTAGTGGCAGATCTAGAACAGACACTGCCATGTCACTGTCGATAGCTCTGCCCTAGATAGGGCCTCAACTGGGCACGGCTAACCTCGCTCCCAAAGTCTCCATTCGCGGTCCAAGGACACCGCGCCCTGCTCCGCCCCCTGCGCCCTCATCCGTCGCGATGCACCCTCTGATGCTGCAGCAGGTTGCTGGGATGTGCGAAGCCCTTGCTGCAGACGCTGCACTTATAGGGCGTGTCTCCTGTGTGCACCTTCTCGTGGACGGCCCGGTAGGCCAGGTCTTTGAAGAGCTTGGGGCAGAAGCGGCATGCGTAAGGCCGCACAGGGCTGTGCACGCGGCGGTGCTGCAGGAGCAGCGAGGGCCTGGAGAAGGCCTTGCCGCAGGCCTCGCAGGGGTAGGGCCGCTCGCCGGTGTGCGCGCGCTGGTGGATGGCCAGGTAGGACGACTGCTTGAAGGCCTTGCCACAGGTGGCGCAGCGGTAGGGCCGCTCGCCCGAGTGCACGCGGTGGTGCGACGCCAGCGCATTGGACTGCTTGAAGGCCTTGGCGCACAGCGGGCACACGAAGGGCCGGTCGCCCGTGTGCACGCGCTCGTGCACCCGCAGGCTGTGCCCGTACGTGAAGCGTTTGCCGCACTCCCTGCACGCGTGGGGCTTGTCCTCGCAATGCTGCCGCCGGTGCAGAAGCAGGGCGGGCCCGGCGGCGAAGGCCTTGCCGCAGTCCGGGCAGGCGAAGGGCCGTGAAGGGGCGTGCAGAGGCTCATGGCGGTGCAGCTCGTAGGGGGTCTTGAAGCGCTTGGGGCAGGACGGACAGGGGAAGGGGCGCTCCCCAGTGTGGATGCGCCGGTGCTCCTGGGGATGGGGACAGGACAGAGCGTGAGGGGCAGCGGCTCACTCCTGTAGGATCCACCCCTCCAGGTAGACTCACCTGCCCCTTGGAGGTTCCAGGGCAAGAGACCAAATGGAGGCCCACATACCGGACGTCTAAACATTTTTTTTAAAATGATAAATCAAGCCAACAAGCATAAAATATGTTCGATCCTCCTACTTTGACAAATAGACCTTGACAATAATCTGGAAGGCCAGGTTCAAATTCAGAATTACTGAAATCCCCGGAGTTCCACACTAGAATTTGGTGGCCCAGACTCCTGACCCACACCTCGAGGGACAGGGACACCCATTTGGGCAGCCCAGCTCAAAGCCCAAGCCGCGGTCACCCCTCCGGCGTATTACACATGCTAGGGCGGTGGATCGGGCAGGGGGGCCTACCCAGGCCCTGAACGCAGCTTGGGGCTCCTTGCAGGAAACTCAGGGTCCCTGGCATGTCCCTTCGGTCCCACGGGGAGGGGTGCGGCTAGGACAGGGTCACAGCAGCGCCCAGTAACCTGAGAGATGCAGGGGAGGGCTCCAGGGGCAGAGCTGTCTCCAGACCCCAGATCCCTTCCTCTCCTCCCATCCGCCTCAGCACACCTCAGCCCTCCCCCGGGCCCACCCACACTGCTCCCCTTGCCAGGGCCCCCTCCCTCCAAATCTGACCCCTGCTCGCTCGCCCCCTATCCTATCATGTCACCTCCCTTGGCGGCGAGCCTACTTTCTCCAGGCCTCTGCCTCACCTTGCCCTGCTGCTCCCACCTCCTAGTGGGCCTCCACCTAACCCCTACCTCCACCTCCAGGCCCCCGCCCCGCAGGCCCGGTCCCCAGCCTCGCCCCTTGGGCTCCTTGACCCCTCGGCTCCGCACCTGCAGGTTGCTGGCCCGCTTGAAGCGCTTGCCGCAGGCGTCGCAGCGGTGCGGCCGCTCGTCGCTGTGCACCAGCCGGTGGCTCTTGCAGTCCGAGTGGCGCTTGAAGGCGGCCGCGCACAGGCCGCAGCGGAAGGGCCGCGCCGCGGTGTGCACCACCTGGTGGCTCAGCAGCTCCCACGCGCGCTTGAAGGCCTTGCCGCAGGCCGCGCAGCCGAACGGCCTGGGCCCCGCCAGCCCCACGCGGGGCGCGGGGCCGCCCGGGGGCGAGGCCTCCCCGGCCGCCCCTTCCGAGACCAGGCGCGCCGTGGAGTAGGCGCCGTGCTCGTCGATGAGCTGCACCAGGGCCGGAGCCTCCGCCGTGGCTCCTCCGGGCGCCTGCAGAGCAGGAGAGAGGGGCTCAGTCCCTGGGCTTCCGCCACCCGCCCGCCTCCTCTGTAAAAGGGGGCGGTAACGGTACCTCGGTGATGCGGGTTCAATGGGGTAATACCCAAATCCGGATCCTCCACCGTCCCCTCTCCCCCTGACTCTTCATTTCAGCAAAAGGCAGTGTTTTCCCTCCTTCCAAGTGCACAGGACAAAAGCTCTAGGCCTCACACACCCTCATCCAACCCCTGGGCAAGCCTGCCAGCTCTACCTTGAAAATGATCCAGAACCAGTCCACTTACCATCTCCACAGCCACCCCCTCCTCTCAGCCCAAATCATCTCCTGCTGGGACCACTGCGGCTGCTTCCTCACTGGTCTCCCAGCCTCAGACCCACCCCCACCCCCCCGTCTGTTCCCCAAAAGCTGGCTTCTTGGTAAGATGGTTAAGGTTGCTACCTGAGGCAAGAAATTACCTTTTTTTTTCTTGCGTAAATTTGAGTTGGGGTTTCTAATGACTCCCAAAGTTACCCAGGTCCTAATCCCTGGAATTTATGTTACCTTAAGTGGTAACTTGGTCTTTGCAAATGTAATTAAAGTACGGATCTTGGGATGGGGAGATTGTCCTGGATTATGTGAATGGCCCTAAATGTAATCATGTGTCCTAATACCAAGGAAGTGGAGGGAGATTTCAGGTGGAAGAAGGCAATGTGCTGCCAAGCAAGATGCTACACTGCTGGCTTTGGAGATGGAGGAAGGAACCATGAGCCAAGGAATGTAAGGAATGCACCTCTGGAGGCTGGAAAAGGCAAAGAAAGGGATTCTCCTAGAGGCAGCAGGGCCCTGTCAACCTTGATTTTGGGGCAGTGAAACTGATTTCCAGCTTCTGACCTCCAGCCTGTAAGAAAATAAAGGTGTGTTGTCTAAGCCACCAAGGGAATGGTTATTTGTTCCAGCAGGAATAGGACACTAACTCATGCCGTCTGCTGCCGAGACTCCAAACAGAGGGGACGCTGCTAGTACGTTTACTTGGTGATCTCACTTATATGGAATAAAGTAAGCAAATTCACAGGGCATCGAAACAGGTAGTATTTTACAGAGAGTAGATTACAGGTCACCAAGGAGTGTGGGGAATGGGCAGTTTCCCTCTGAGGTGATAAAAAGTTTGCGTAATGGATGGGGGTGATGGTAGCACAATATTGTGGATGCAATTACCACCACTGCAAGTGGTTAAAATGGGAAATTTTGAGTTGTATGTGTTATTATAAAAAACCTTTTTAAAAAAGAACATAAAACACAGTATATTTGCCATTTATTTAGCACTTTCTGTATACCAGGCACTATATCTAATGCTCACAGTAACCCATTCATCCCCAGGGAAACTGAGGCTCAGAGAGGCTGAGTCCCTTGCCCGAGGTCACAGAGGCTGGAAATGGAAGAATCACGGGAGCTGGGGCTGTGAAGCCAGCCCTCTCCAATGCCCTGCTCTCCTTCCTCCTCAGCGTATTCACAGACCCCTCAGCTACGGTATTAGAGATAATGCAGCTAGCTAATGTTTACTGGGCACTTAGAGGACACCAGGCACTGTCCTAAGCACTTTGTGTTATTAACTCATTGAAAACTTGCTCTGTGAGATGGATACTTATTATTACCATTTGCCGGAGGAGAAAACTGAGGCACAGAAGGGCTAAGGAATCGGGGTAAGATTGCACAGCCAGAGAGGCAGACCTGGGATTTGAACAGCACTACCCTGCCCCTCTGTAACGATGATGAATTGGGGACCTAAGGGCCCACAGAGAGGCAGGAGAGATTCGAATATCATCCTGCAATGACTGCCCCTCCGGGGTTGAGACCCAGGCCAGGCTGCCTCCACGGCTCTCCACATGCTGTGTGACCTCGGGGAAGGTGAGAGGCCTCTCTGAACCTCAGTGTCCTCGTCTGAGAAATGAGGGGTTTGGATTGGACTGAAGCATGGTCCTCAGAACACCCACATTAGAATCTCCAGGGGAGGCTGGTGAAAAGCACTAACACGAGTATCTCGCCTAACAGACTCCCGAATCCAGAGCTCCAGGAGAGAGGATGCTCCTCACCATTCAAAAGCCTGACTGCCTGCCAGGTGCTGAACCACAGAGGCTGGCCACAGAGCAGTAACCAGACCAGGCAGACTCCTGCCCTCTAATGTGCACAGGCAGATAAATAAATAAATAAATAAAAAGTGAAGTAAGTCAGATAAGTCTTCATCAAAACTAGCCTGGCTGTAACAGTTTTCGTGAAAACTGACTTGTACACACTAATTTAAAATGAACTGATTGAAAACAAGTTTTCCTGAAAACAAGTTTCCACAGAGAATTCACTACCGTGCACTAGTATGCAACTTATCATTACAACTAGCATAAATACACGAGTTTTCATTAAAACTAGCTTGAAGACAAGAGTTTCATTTTAAACAATGAGAAATGAAGCCAAGGGGAGGGATAGGAAATGCCAAGGGTGGGCCAGGGGTGCCATTTTAAAGGGAGTGACTTGGGAAGGCTCATGAGAAGTTGACATTTGAGCAAAGGCCTGCACGATGCAAGGGGAGGAAGTGAGGGAACTGACATTTTCTCAAATGCCTATGAAGTCTGAGCACCAGGATGATCACGCATCTACCACCAACTCTTGCTCTAGCTGCAAAAAAAAAATGTATTTGCAACCGCTCTGTACCTGGCACCATCTCGCAGAATCCCTACGACAACCATGACGCAGAATCTGAGGCTCAGGCAGGGTGGGCCCAGCCCAAGTCACAAAGCCAGGAAGTGCAAGAGCTGGGATTCACACCCCCAATTCTCTTAAGCCTTTATTTCTACTCAGACCCAACTTCTTGGGGCAGAAAGGAACTCACCTCCTCTGGGACCTCAGGTTCCTCGGGAATGGTTCTCAGTTGAGACGGATCTGATCCCTGACAGTCTGGGGGGTCTCCAAGACCCACTTCTCCATCTCCTGCCTTCATGGGGTGGGGTTGGTCCCTGACCCGGCCTTTGGGCCTGGGACGCAGGAGTGGAGAGTACGTGGGGTTGCTGGTGGTCAGCTCCAGGCTGTGAGGAGGGGATAAAGGGGACTGAGGGAGAGAGAAGGCAGGTCTCAGGTGTGTGTGTGTGGGGTGCTTAATCCATGCTTTTCGTGTGTGTTTTGGGGGGGGAGATCTCCCAGTTCTCACCATCTGCCTAGCTGCCAAGGCCAGAACCCTGGGAGACTCTCTGTCCCCAGGACCACCAACGATACACTGTTCTCTCCATCCCCACATCCGTGAGCCCCAGGAGTGTCAGGCCACCTCCTCCCCAGCTTCCTGGCCTCCCGTCCAGAGCAGCCCCTGTCCCTCCCCTGCTCACAGCGCTTCCCCAACTCCCGGTGGCTCCCCGGCGCCCCCTAGGAGAAACACTGAGCTCCTCAACGTGGTGTCTAGGCCCCGGGGCCATGGCTTCAGGGCTAGTTCTCGCCTCCCTGTTCTTCCCTCTGCCCAGCTGTCTCATCCACTGTCACAGCCCCAGTGACAAACCACAGCTGACAGCACCGTGACCTCTCTCTCCTGAGCCCCCCAGGCAACCTGCAGACCCCTCCCACTCACCACCTCTACACTGACCTCAGTGGCTTCCACCCAAACCCATTCATCCTCCCGGGTTCCCATCTCATTGCCCACCCAGTCACTGGGTCAGACGCCCAGGAACGGTTCTTGACCCCTCCCCCAAAGGCCATCTGTCCCCATGCCCCATCCCTTGGTCCTCCTGCATTTCTCTCTGCCTGGTCTCCTCCTCTCCTGTCTGATCCATATGCCCAGCCTCCTCTCTGGCCTCCCTGTCTCCAGGCCATCCTCCACATGACCCCAGAGGGGTCTTTCTACACCCTGCCCCTCCCCTGCTAACAACCCTCCCCTTGACTTCCCTGGTGCTCCTAGGGCAGAGTCTAGCCCCTCAGCATGCTTCCAGGTCTCTTTGATATCCACTCCCCCAATTCTCTCCAACTTCACTCGGGATATATTTGCCTGTGGACTTTACATTCCAACGCCCAGCCCCTCCTTTTCCAAGTAGGTGTTTAACTCTTTCACCACGGGCATTTGCACCTGTGCACCTTCATTTGCTATGTTCTCCCAAAGCCTCTGTCCGAATCCAACGTCTGCTTCAAGACACAATTTAAACCCATCACCCCACACACACTCACTCTGACCCTACCCCGTCAATGCGGCACGCACTCTCCCCATTCATACGCGCAGAGATCACCTCCAAGCAATGCCCAACCCCCCCTCCCATAAACAATTGGTCTCTTCCAACCAACGACATCCCCCTCATGGGGACACACAGTGAACTCGCCCACCCCTACCTCCCACCTGCCCACCCAATGAACTCCCCCACCATAGAGCCCGCCTTCTTTTCCTGACAAAGGTCTTCCAGGGTACCGCCCTATTCCTCAAACTAGGGTCTCTTGAAGCCCCTTCTGTTTCTCTTCCAGCCGTTTGATGGGCTTACCCCCTACATTTTCCCCCGACCTCCGCGACAATGGTCTCGCCCGCCGAATGGCCCCATCCCTCTACTAGAAAACATGGTATGTCCTGGAGTGGCAGAAGAGAACGGGAATTGGGCGGGACCATTACCCAAGGAGGGGAACGAGGCATGAGGTGAGTCCCTGTTCAGCTAGGAACTGACCGGACCGCCGCCGACGCCGTCAGCTGGGCTACCCTGGTGCCCTGCAGATTCAGCTGTCCTCTTCCCAAACTTCGTCGCCTCTCTATTGCTCCCCCACCCCACTTAGCGCTGCGCTCTGCACCTTTCCGTCCAGGTATACTTCCGGTTCACAGGACTCTCCATCCATCGGGGCAGAAGCACTTCCGGATGCCCGAAAGCGCATGCGTACTGTATTTCTGGTCCAGGGGGGATTTTTAAAAGATTGCCTCGGTCTGACTGACGCCAGTAACTAGAGGCCCTCCCTATACGATGTCACCAAACTCCCCTCAGACGTCAACTCACAGCTTCGCTCTCTCACAAAAAAGGGACAAACGAGGACTGATATAACGACGAATTTTTGAAATAGCATGTATGAGACAGTCTAAGCACATTATTTTCAATTCTCAAAATAACCCTGGTAGGTTCATATTAGCCCCATTTACACATGAAGAAACTGAGGCTCAGAGAGAAGGAACCTCAACAAGCACGTGGCAGAGCCGTCTTGGGACCCAGATCTGTGTGACTCCATCTAGACCCTCTGTTAAAATGAGACCCATGGAAAAGTGCAGGGGGTGGGGGGGGGACGAATCCTTTCTCTGCTGTGTGACCTTGGACAACTCACCGAACCTCTCTGATTTTTTCAGCTGGAAAATGAACACAGTACCCACCTCCTAGGGACTGGGGAATGATTATGATCATATATGTAAACCACATGGCAATGTAGTCGAGGACTAATTAAATGCCAGCATGAGGCAAGCAAGGTACTTGAATAAGCCAGAAAGAGCATGTGGGGAGCTGTGTAGACAGAGTTCTGCACGTCTATACAGAGGAGAGCTGCTACTACCCATCTCCTGTCAATTGTTGCCAAGAAGAACACAGGCCCACAAGTAATCATCTGAAATTGATTAATCAATTGAAATTCATCTGCTTTGGCCATTTTTTCAGAGCCCCTGGGTTCTTCCCAGGTGCAGTGAGGTTGGGGAACCTAGCAAGTACATTCCATGGGTTACCTCAGCTAATCCTCAAATGTGAGATGGATACTATTATTATTCCCATTGTACAAATGGGGCAACAGAAGCACAGAGATTGGTCCCTTGTCCAAGGTCATGCAGCAAGTAAGTAGCAGAGCTGGAATTAAGAATTTACTTACCTTGCCTAATTGCTCTATTTTATTCACTTATTTTATTTATTTAATGCCTACCTTCTTGCATTGGACCAGTGCTTCTCCAAGTGTCCTGGTTCATTCTAGCATCTTGCAAATCCATGTGCCTCTCTTTGTCTCTGCTAATATCACCACCCGACTTCAGGGCGCCATCATCCCGGCATCTCTCTTAGGGTTGCCTGCAACCGCTTCCACCATTGCTCCCTTCAGTCTCTTCTCAAAGCAGCCACAGGGAAGTTCTTAAGGACACATTACTCTTGCATAAAATCGCCCAGTAGTTTCACAATACATTTGGAATAAAGATCCAACTCTGCTTTGGCAGGTGAAACACTACATGGTCTTTATCTCGTACCATTCTCACCCTCTGGCTCCAGTCCAGTCATGTTGGCTGTCTTATCAGTTCTAGGACTTCGACAAGCCCTTTCTGGATCTAGATTGTTTCAGTTTTCTATCACTGAATAACAAACCACCCCATAATTTCATGGCTTAAAACAAGTTTCTTATTTCTCATGTTTCTGTGGGTTTTCTGGGCAATTTTGATTTGGGAGGTATTGGCCGGGAGTTGGGGCAGAAGTCCCACATGACCTCACCCAGCTGGTAGTTGGTGCTAGCCATTGGCTGGGAGCTCAGCTGGGACTGTCAGGCAAAGATCACAGTCCTCCTCCACGTGGGCCTTTCTTCATGGCAGCTGAGCGCCAATAAGTGCTCTAAGTAGCGGAAGACAGAAGCTGTGTATCTCTCCCGGGGCCTGGCCTCAGAAATTACACAGCATTGCTATTGTTGAAGTCTTTGGTCAAATAATACCTAGTGCCAGATTCAAGGGGGGGCTGGGAACAGACTGCTCTTGATGGGAGGAGCAGGAAAGAATTTACAGCCCACTTTCACCTACCACCTGGGCTTCAAATGTAATGTTTTCTCTGCTTGGACAGCTCTTCCCCAGATCTTCCCATGGCTAGCTCATCCTAATCCTAGAGCTCTCAGCTCAAATGCCACTTCCTCAAAGAGGTCTTCCCCACCACCTTATCTAAAGTGTATTCCCTCCGTCACTGTCACATTGCCTGGTTTTATTTTCTTCATTGTATGTATGTCTGCTTTTAATGACTTGTCCTCCCACTAGAATGTAAGCTCTGAGAGGGCAGGGCCCACATCAGTCTCATTCCCAGTGCCTTGCCCAGTGCTTGGGAGGGGGTGGCACTCCACCCAAATCCCCTGACAGCAGAATCTTGGGCTTGTCCCCAGGTATTATGAAGCAGAAACCAAAGATGAGGAAGAGCCTTGCTCCTTGGTGTTCCAAAATAAGGTAACAAATAAAGTCTTCAGGGGGCAACAGACAGTGCAGGTCAGAGTCCCTCTTCATTCAGAAAAAAAAAAAAAAAAAGAATCCAGAAGCAGGACAATTCCTTTAAGACTGGGGAACAGTTCTTACCCTGTGTTTTCAAAATCCAGGCCAAGACACATTACAAGGGCATGAAATCAATTTAGTGGGTTGCAACAAACATTTAAAAATATATAGAGGGAGAGGATGTGGCTCAAGAAATTGGGTGCCCACCTCCCAACATGGGAGGTCCCTGGTTCAGTTCCTGGTACCTCCTAAAGAAGAACAGACAATGAGCAGACAGACGAGAGAGCCATCTCGGGGGGTGGGGGCGGTGTGCGTAAATAAAAATATATTTAGAGAGAGAGAGAGTAGTGGAATGAGTGTGGCTCAAGCAATTGAGCTTCTGCTTCCCACAGGGGAGGTCCCAGGTTTGGTTCCAGTACCTCCTAGCAAAACAAATGAAAAAACCAATGCAGGGGAGCTGATATGGCTCAGTGGTTGAGTGCCAGCTTCCCCCACATGAGGTCCCGGGTTCAATTCCCAGCCCCCGGTACCTGGGGGGGAAAAAAAAAAAAAAATATATATATATATATATATATATATATATAGGCAAAAATTGAAAATTTCAGAGTGCATCACACAGAATATGAGTAGCTTCTCCCCTCTGACTTTTCAGTTATATATGTGTGTATAAGGGGTTGGAGCATAAAATGTAGTTCTTATATTGGGTTGCAGTCAAAAAGCTTGAAAAGAATTGATCTGTGCAGCACAGTGCCTGCCAGTAAGCTTGAAGGTTAAAGGGGAAAAAAAAAATAAAGGGGTTTAAAAATAAGTTGTCCACTAAAAGCAAGCTCCACAAGGGCAGGGATTTGCATTTTGTTCATTGCTACATATCCACTGCACATAAAAGGTATGTGATAGGTGCACAATAGTGATGGAATGAATTTGTTAAATGTAAGTCCATGTTTTTACAAGGTGCTATAGACAGTGCTCCTTGTTCATTGTCTTCAAACCTTAAAAAGTTCTAGTGCTACTATGTATGTAATGGCTGCCCAGCTCCAGCCTCCCCGGTTGCCAGAGACATTGACACATGACTGGAAGTGATGTGTACAAGTTTGTTGCGAAGTAACTGCTTAATGCACTATCAAGACAAATCGACTGGACTTTTCACAAAATTCAAATCCATTAAAAAAAAATAAAAAGTGGGGGAGACCATTCCGAATTATGACTAAAGAGACATGAGTCAAATGCAATGCTCAAAGGGCTATAAGTTGAGCAACTGGGGAAATTTGAATTTGGACTTGACTAGATGATATGAAGGGATTATTTCTGTGTCTTTGGGATGAAAATTATGTAGTTTTTTCTTAGGAGAAACACACTGAAGGGCTCAAAGTCAAAGTCATGATGTCTACAACTTGTTTTCAAATGTTTCAGCCAAAAAGTGTATGTGTGTGTGTGTGTGTGTGTGTGTATATATATATATATATATATGGAGACAAGTAATGCAAACATGGCAAAAGGTTAACACAGGCAAATTTACATGAAGGGTATATGGATATTAATTGCTCTACTTTCAAGTTTCTGGAGGTTTAAAAATGTTCAAGATAAAAAATTGGGGGGAGTAAAATGCATTGCATAAAGGTAAAATATAAACCTCAATAAAAGGAACTGCTCACTCTCTGCTTCCTCCAATTTGCCCTTCTCTTGGACTGGATGTTGATGTGCAAGTGAGGAAACTTCCACCATTTGGAATACCTTAGGGGATGGCAGAGCTACAAGGCAGCAGAACCTGGGCTGTGGGATGACCTTGGGCTAAGACCCCTGCCTGCCCTCCACTGCTCACCTAGCTCTGGGATGTTACATGGATTAGAAATAAACTTCTCTCCTGTTTGTGTATTTTGGGATCTCTGTGTTAGCAGTTTAACCTATACTTCACCTAATTCAATGATCTTGCCCTAGAGAGGGAGAGTGCTTCAATTTTAGCAGACTACCATGGGGGTGTGAGCAAAGAGGCGTATTCTTAAATATGTTCTGCCAGAGCATAACGTTGTCAGGTGAAAAACAAGGCTCCTCAAATTTCAAGAGACCACTATCCTTCTTCCTTAATCCCTTCCCTTTCTCGCTCTCTAAGGGCCCTGGTGAGGTCCCTGCCTTTTCAGAACTGCTCCTCCACTTTATAGGACTCGGTGGGCCATCAATCAAGAGGCCCCACCCCCGGGGGCACATGGCTCAGGCTGGCCAGAGGCCCCCATCCTCCTCCAGAAGCTGGTGCAAGCTATTGGCTCACCACCCCGGAGGGCCCACCAGAGCCCTTTGTTGAGGGGGAAGCTAGCCCCAAGATAACCGAATAACCGGACGCTGAGGGCTACGCTAGTTCTCCACCGTTTGGGCAGCCTCTGGTAGAGTGAAATCAAGGCAGGGAAAGGGTAGGACCCAGAGACAACCCGGCCGAGCCCTGATGGCAGAGCTCCTGCCAGCGGTCTGGTTGTTCTGGGCACGTTAGGCTTAGCTATGAACCTCGCCCTGGCCAGGGGAATTGGAATGCCAGCGGGAGTTACAAGTCCATTTCTGGGTGGAAGCTTTGAGACATCACTCAATTCACTGTTGTCTTCCCCCTGCCCACGGCCAGCGAGGCTCCATCCGCTGGCCGTGCCATGTGCAGCAAAGCTTGGGTCGACCCAGCAGACAGCACACGGCTTATCTCCCTGGAATACAGCCATACCCACTTCTCACCTATGGCTGCTTTCCCACCATAAAGGCAGAGTTCAGGATTTGCCATGGAGACCCTATGGCCTTGCAAAGCCAAAAATATTTACTGTCTGGCCCTTTAGAGAAAAAGTTTGCGACTTCGTGGTTGTTACTGCAGCCTAACCTAGCCTACACTGACTCTTATGTCCTCCTCAAGCTAGGTTTGCATAGGGTTTGTCACTTGGAACCTTCAGATTCCTAAAATATTCTCTTTCCTCCCTAACACTTTCCTCACAACCTGTCCCTGCCTCCCATCTATTGTTTCTCCAAAGAAACTTAAGAGCTTGACTGGATATTTGAAGATATCTTGTCAAGGAAGTTTCTGACAATTCTAACTTCAAAACCCTTTTGTTAAGTGAAATCTTACCAGTACTCAGGTCTCCCTACCTGCACCCGCTCTAGGCTGCTAGCAACTTAGACATTCACTCATTCCAATCCCCTCATTTTCCAGGTGGACAGAGGAAGTGACTTACCAGTCCCGGAGCAGTGACACCACATACCTCGTGCAATGCAGCCTCCTCCTTTCTTTCCTTTCTCTGTCCCCCCACCTCCCACTTCTCTTCCCTCCAGCATATTATTTTCCCTTGCCTTGAAGACATAATTGGCCCAAGGCAGCAGGGTTTAAAATACCACACAAACTCCTTTATTCTTACAAGGAAACAGTCACAGATGACTCCTCCTCCTCTGGCCTTCCTTTCCCTGGGCACTACGTGGGTCAGACTCACTCTGGAGTTGGGAGGAAGGGGAAAGGGAATCTCTCAGTATCTTCCGTCACTCCATTTATGAAGAGCAGCCAGTAAGTGAGGCCTGTGGACCACTGACTGCCTTACCCATCATCCCCCGGGGGCATCAGGCTGGTGTCGAAGAGGGCTTTCCCAGCCCAGTGGCGTGCCACAAAGAGGTGGCGGCAGGGTCTGTGGCTGGCAGTGAAGATGGAGCAGCTGCAAGAAGCCAAGTCAGGCCCTACGGCAAAGGTGGCCCCCTGTCCCCCGCTACCCCCCTCCAGGATGAATCCCCCATCCCCAGCTGGCCGAATGGCACCCACTGCCCCATGCCGCGCCAGGGCCAGCTCCTCCGCCACCAGGGCCGCTGCCTCCGCGGGCCAGGCCTGCCGGTACTTCTGGGCCACCTCCTCGGCAGGCAGTGTCCTCAGCTCGGCTGCCAGACTCTCGAGCTCCAGCAGGCCCCGGATGAGGCCCACCAGTGAGGGCTCTGTGGCCAAGACAGGCAGGAGCTTCTGGCGGTGGGTGCCCAAGTGGTCCACGAAGAGGCCCTGGCCCTCCTCCCTGCTGTGGCAGTAGGCCCAACAGGCCACCCAGGCATCCCTGTGGGGGTGCCAGGCCTCCAGAAAGTAGCAGAGAAACTCAAGGGGGGCCGTGTCCTGCAGGGAGCGCAAGTACTGGCTGTAGACCTTTGGCGAGGCGGCATGAGCCAGGTTGTGCAGCAGGTTGATGACCCGCCGCTGCCCTGGCCCTGCCACTTCCCGCGCCCGCCTTCCCAGGGCCTCCAGGACCTGTGCGCGGCACACCTGTACCTTGGCCTGGGGCAGGAGCTCCTGGAGAGTGTCCAGGCCCGTCAGGGCCGCCCCCACTGTCAGGCATTCCACGTGGGCCTTGATCTCAGGTGCACTCTGCACCAGTGAGACCACGATGAACAGCAGGAGGTCAGGCGTGCCGGCCTGGCTCAGGCAGTAGGCCACCTCGCGTCCCCGCCCGTTGGCATCCTGGCACAGCACAGAATAGAGCTCAAAGTCCCCTGGCAGGCAGGCGGCCTGGTCCAGGAAGAGCAGGTGAGGGCAGGAGCGGGCCAGCGCCCGCATGTGGGAAGTGGCCAGGAAGATGGAGTTGAGGACGGCCGCGTCTTCCTGGAAGACCAGCTTGACCTTGGCCCCTGGGTCAGAGCGGAACAGGGCATCCAGCTGGTCCAGGAGCTCACACATGCCCTTGTCCTTGCCGCGGCTGAAGTCCGCTAGGTTCCACACCAGGTCAGGGCCCAGGAAGCGCTTGGACACACTGTTGGTGATGCGGATGGGCAGCCCCACGCTGGCCTCCAGCTGCCGGCGCCGGAAGCAACGGGTGAACTCCAGGGGGGCCAGCTGGTGGTTGTGCTCCAGGGCGGCCTCGGTCACCACCAGGCGGTCCTTCCTGGGGCCCAGGCGGAGGGTGAGTGTGGCCGGGCAGTCGATCTTCTCTCTCCTGGCAGGGGGTGAGAAGGAGCATGTGTTTAGGCAGCCAGCAACTTCATTCATTCATTCATTCCACAAATATATACGGCACACTACTGTATGTTGGGAACTGTTCTAGGCCTTGGGAATTAAGCCATATACAAAGCAAAGTCTTGTAAATTTTAGTGGTGGTAGAGATAGACCATAAATAAATAAATCACTTACACAGGTGGTAAGAGCTGGAGGCCAGACATAATGCAGGGAGGGGGCAGGAGTGGCCGGTGAGGGATGCTGTTTTAAGTACGGTGGTCAGAGCGTGACGTGAGAGCTGAGGCTTGGAGGGGGTGATGAATGCGCTGCTGAGGAGGCAGATGGATTCTGGAGTCTGGAGTCCAGCAGAAATGTCTGGGCTGGAGATATGATTTGGGCAGGGCTGGGGACATAATTTGTGAGGTCCAGTGGAGGGTGAAAATGCAGGGCCCCTCCCGAGCATGGGGCCAAGGCCACTGCACAGGTCGCCCACCTGTGAAGCTGTCATGGGGAGTCACGAGCACCCAGAAGGACCAGAGCATAAGGCTAGGAGTGAGAGTGGATGGGGAAGGGCAGGGGGCCAGGGACTGGCCGCTGGGGAGAAACAAGGGAGCAGGAGAAAGAGCCAAGAACAAGTGGGCAGCAATGAGGTGGGAGGAGGAACAGGAGAAAGCACCATCCTGGAAGGGAGGGGGAGAATGTGTATCGTGGACGAAGGACAGACAAGTGAACAAAACCGCACGTGCACGTGTATGTGTGTGAGACAAGAAAGAAAATAAATAAGCAAAGCACATAGTATGTGAGAAGGTGGTAAATACTAAGGAGCAAAATAAAGCAGCGAAGTGCCAGGCAGAGAGACCAGCCCATGCAAAGGTCCTGAGGCAGGAACATGCCTGTATGTCTGTGGCATGGTGGGAAGGCAGGTGTGGCTGGAGCTGAGTGAGCACGGTGGGGAGGGCAGGAGGTGAGGGCAGAGAGGGGGCAAAGGAGGCAGATTGTGGGAGGCCTGGGGGGCCAGAGTGAGGACTCTGGGTTTTACTGAGTGTGACGGGAGCCACAGAGGATTTCAGGCCAAGGCAAGACAAGGCCTGACAGATGTTAGAAAAAGAATCACTTGCACTTCCTTGTGGCGGATGGAGTGTAGGGGGTGAGGGGGAGGTGGAGGAAGAGGGACCATTTAGGAGGCTACTATAATAATCTGTGTGTGACTCAGTGGAAAAAAGATGTTTGACCTCCCTGAGGTCAGTGAACGATGCCCCCCCAAAGTGCCCAGGGCCGCATTCCTGGAGCCCGTCAGTGTGCAGGTGTGACTGTGCAGGTTTGACTGAGGATCTGGAGGGGGGATTATCCTGATTATCCTGAATATCTGGGTGGGTCCCATGTAATGACAGGGGTCCTTAGAAGACGGAGGCAGAGGGAGATGTGATGACAGAGAAAGAAGGCCAAGTGTCAACTGCAGCAAGATGCCATGCTCCTGGCTTGGAAGATGGAGGAAGGCACCACGAACCCAGGAATGCAAGGAATACAGCTCAAGAAGCTGGAAAAGGCAAGGAAACGGATTCTCCCCAAAAGCTTCCAGAAAGGAACCGGCCCTGCTGCCACCCTGGCTTCAGTCCTATTCTGAACTTCGAACCTCCAGAAGTGTAAGAGGATAAATGCGAGTTGTTTGAAGCCACCAAGTTTGGGAAAATTTGTAACAGCAGCCACAGAAATGAATACAAGGGCTGCCCCCCCCCGCCCCCCGAATTTAGCTCCAGGAGAGCAGGGACTCTGTCTTCTCTGCAGGGTGGCCCCAGCACCTAAGAGTGCCTAGCACATGGCAGGCACCCAATAAAATGCAGGTGAGTGAACAAGGAGTCAACGCTGCACGATTTATGATGGCAAAAGACAAAAACAGCTGATGCCCATCATTGGGGCGAGTTAATTAAACCACGGTGTGTCCATTCAACACCATTCTCTGCAGCTCTAAAAATGAGACAGGCAGTTCAACATGTATAGAAAGGAGGCCAGGATACAGTCAATAAAAAACTAAAAACAAAAAGCCACGTGTGGTGACATTTGGTGAAGGGAAGGAAAAGAAACCGAAACATCAACAGCTGCAGATGTACACGCACAGAGTATCTCTGCAGGCCACACGAGCAACGGTGGCCTTGGCTGCCTCTGGGGAGAGGACCTGGGAGATGTGACACGGAGGCTCTTTACAGCTTTAAAAGATTTATTAGGAAATATTTAAAGAGTACTGGAACACACACACATGGACCCGCCCTCAGAAATAACCCCCCAGATGCCCCTGCCTGTTCACATCGCTTTCTCTGCCCTTGCTGGGGGGTGAACTGTGTCCACCAAAAAGACAGCTTCAAGGCCTAACCCCTGGTCCCGCGAATGTGACCTTATTTGGAAATAAGGTCTTTGAAAATGTGATTAGTTAAGATGAGGCCAAACTGCTGCTTCTTTTTATTAACACCCCCCCCCCCAAGTTAGCAGGGCCCACGACTACCCAACTAGAGACTACGAATCGCACATAAGCTCCCGCAGCTGGGTGTGATCAGCTGTGGCCCATGGCACGTGAAGAGTGCTGGGTACCTTCCTTGAAAGGCAAGGGCTTGCCCTCCAGTTCCTCTCTCCACCTCTTGGCTGGAATGGGAAAGTGGTGGTGAGTCAGATTCGACCATGGAGACAAAGATGACATCCGAGGCCAATAGTTCTCAACCCTGGCTGCACATCTAAAACACCGCAAGTGCTTTTTTTTTTTACCGGGAGGTCCCGGGAATTGAACCCGGGTCCCTCCATATGGGAGACGGACGCCCAACCAGTTGAGCCACATCCGACCCCCCGCAAGTGCTTTTTAAAATGACCTCTGCCCTGGCCCTGCTCCTGACTAATTGCAGGAATCTCTAGGAGTAAGGCCCGTACTTCAGTAGTATTTAAAAACATTCCGGGGGGCTCAGATGGTTGGGCGTCCGTCTGCCATATGGAGGGACCTGGGTTCGATCCCCAGGACCTCCCGGTAAAATAAAAGAAAAAATATAGAAGATGCATGGGCCGTTAGGCCCCGTGAGTGGGTGAGCTCCGAGTCTCCGCGTGCAGGCATGCCAGACCCCGCCGAGCCACGCAGCAAGATGATGACATAACAGGAGACACAAGAAGAGCCAAGACAAGTCACGCCAAAAACCAGGAACTAAGGTGACACAGGCAGTAGGACGCCTCCCTCCCACATCAGAGGGTCCCAGAACCGAATCCCAGTGAAGACAGGAGGAGAAGGTTGAGAAGAGAAGGCAGGAAACAGACAGAGAGAGTTGCCCAGTGAATGGACACACACACACAAAAACAAAAACGGGGGTGGGGGGATAGGGGGGTGTTAAAATGGATAAAAGTAAAATAAATAAATAAATCTTTGAAAAAAAAAAAAAACAACAACATTCTGGATGATTCCAACGGGCAGTGGCTCTTGGGAGTCAGCAGCAGCAGCTTCACCAGGGAGCTGGTAAAAATGTAAATTCTCCGGCTCCAGCCCAGGCCTATGGAGCCAGAAACTCTGTGGGTGGGACCCAGCGATCGGGTTTTGATGGACCCTTCAGGAGACTCTGGTGCTCTCTCAAGCCTGAGGATCACTGTGCTGAGAGATGTGGGGGAAGCAAGACAGAAGGAACCTGGGCCACCGAATGGCCTCATCGGGCAGAGCTGCCCTCCTCCGCCTGGTCAGGCACCCGAGAGAAACAGCATCGCTTGCCCACTTTGAGCCACGGTATTGTTCTCACCTCTCTCTTCAAGCACCTTGGCCTGTAGCCTAACTAAGAAGTTTTGGACTGAATCATGCCCCCCTTCAAAGATGTGTTCAAGTCCTAAGCCCTGGTCCTGTGGATGTCATGACCCCATTTTTAAAAAGCTTCTTTGAAGATAGCATTAGCTACGCTGAGGCCGAGAGATTGCTGGCAAGCCCCCAGCCCAAATGCTACAGGCTTCAGAGAAAGCACGGCCCTGCTCCCACCTCAATTTCACACTTCTAGCCGCCAAAGCCAGGAGACAATAAATTCCCGTGATTCAAGCCAACCAGTCTATGGCACTTGGTTAGAGCCGCCCTGGCAAACTAAGACAAGTGCCCTTTAGAACTTTTGAACTTTACACCATTAATAACAAAAATAGCAAACACGTACCCAGTGCTCACGATGGACCAGGCACGGTGCTAAGTGTTCTACAAATGTGACCCTATTTCGTGTTCCCGATAACCCTAGGAGGTAGGGAATCGTCTTTCTCCCTCACTTTGCAGATGAGGAAACTGAGGCACTGAAGAGAGTTCAGGAACTTGCCCAAGGTTCCCAGCTATCAAATGGCAGAGCCTGGATCCGCAGCCCGGGTTTTAACGCCACACTGACAGGCAGTGTAGTGTAAATAAGGCCGGCTGAAGCGGGGCGCGGGGGGGCGGGCAGGGGCCGACTCACAGCTTGTTGCGCTGCACCTTGCTCTGGCCCACGTAGGTGCCGCTGTGCTTGCAGATGAGGCGGACGAAGCGGAAGCGCAGGGTCTCGGTCAGGTTGGGCAGGTAGGATGGCGGGTCCTGGCGCAGGGAGACCAGCGGCTTGAGGCTGGCGATGATGAAGAGGACTTTGTGCCGCTCACACCAGTCATCAAAGAAGCCGCTGAACTGGCGCCATGTGTGGAACTCCTGGCCCAGGCCCAGCTCCCCCATGGCTGTCTGTGCCAGGCTGCACGGGGGGAAGAGAAGAGGCGCTGCCGACTGCCCTCCCAGCCGCCCCACAAAGCTCCAGGGGCCCAGGGCAGGCTGCAGAGAGGGGCGTCCTCTCCTCGGCCCCCACTGCCAAAGATCACCAAGCCCCAGCCCTGCCATCTGTTGAGCCTCTCTCCCACCCATCCCTCTGCCCACTGCCCTAGGCCTGGTCGTTAACTTCTATCTCTGGACTATGGCACCAGCCTCCTCATGGGTCTATCCCCAGGAGCCCCAAATGTGCCCTGTCCCTCCCACTGCTCACCACCCTCCACGGCTCCCCATTACCCCCAGCAGAAAGTCTAAGCTCCTCAGCCCAACCTTCACGGCCAGTTCCTCTCTCCTCCTCATCTATAACAACTCCTTCCCTCCAAATGCTACATCTGCAAGGGTCTCCATCCTACTAAGAGACCCTCCAGGGCAGGTCCTGGGTCTGACTCAGCTCTGAGTCCCTCGAGTAGCCCAGCACAGGGTCTGGCTCCCAGAATGAGTGAAGGAGAAGCCACTCACCACGCCCCTCCCTCCGGCTGCCTGAATCTCTCCCCGCCCCCTCCTCACCATCCACATGGCCTCAGCCCAGGCCTCATTCTCTCCCGCCAGTGCCAGTGCCCCAGCCGCCGACCTGGACTCCCAGCCTTCGGTATCCGCACCTTCAATTATGGACTCCCTGGGGGTCTTTCTACACCTCAGATGACTCTGTCCTGAAGCTGCCTAGATGCTCAATAAATGTAGCTGGTGAAAGGGTGACTAAGTGAAGAGTCCAAATACACTTAGTGAATAAATCCTAGATGCAGCTCTGGGCTCAGCATGGGGCAGGTTAGGAAAATAAACCTGCAAAGAACTGCTGCTCTAAGCAAAGCCTGGACGGAAAGACAGAGAACAGGAATTAACTGAGCATCCACTAAGTGTGAGGTGCTTTGCATGGCTTCTTTCATCTAAGCTGAACCACGATCCCCTTATTCTTTTGGCACTCTCCCGAGTGGGTACTCCTTCAAATGACCTTGATTCAATAATAATATAACAAATCATCATCATCATTTATTTTAATAGCACTAGCTAACACATATGCAGTACTACGACCAACAGAAACTGATTTAATCTGCACAGCATGCTTGCAGAAATGGTACTATTTTTCACCCCATTGTACAGATGAGGAAACCGAGGCACTGGGAGGTTAAATAATCCTGCAATGATGCCTAATTCCGTACAGCATCTCAAGTCTTCCTCCATCACCTCCTCATTCATTTCCTACCATACCCCTTACATCCTGGTGCTCATTCCTTCATTATCCAAATTCCTGGCATAAATTTCTCTATGTGCCCTCAACCCCCTTACAACTCCATTTCTCTAACACCCAATCTCCCCTGTAACGAGGCTGCTCCTGAATTCCAAGCAGACCCCACTCATCTCATCTCAGAATGCACTGAGTGCATCATCCGGGCAAGGCACAGCTGTGGGTGCCAAGGTCCCTTGTATATAGGATACAGCCCTCCCAGCGGGGAAGGCAGGCAATAAAAGAGCAAATAATAAATAAACAAATAATTTTAGACACGGATGAGTTTTCCAAACAAAAGACTAGAGAGGGGATGTGATAGTTCCTGGCGGTGGCAAGGGGGGTGGCTTCTTTAATTAGGATTGGAGAAATACTCTCTGAGGTGAAATTTAAGCCTGAGGAGTAGAAAGGGCTAGGATGGGCATTCCAGGCCACAGGAAGAGCTGAGGTGAGAAAATATAACAAGTCGGGTCTTTGGGGAACAGGGAGGAGGCCACTGTAGGTGAGGCAGAGGAAAAAGGAGAGCGAGACTTAAGGTCAGATAGTCAGGAACCAGGAAACCCTCCGTGCTCGTTTTAATACCCCAATTCATCGTATGCAACAGCACTGGCCACGAGAGCTCTCTGTGATGAGGGAAGTGTTCTAGAGCTCTGCTATCCTCTACCACAGCTACTGGCATCATGGGCCTATCGAGGACTTGAGTGCATTTGAGGAACTGCATTTTTAATCTGTAAAACTGTAATTAATTTAAACAAGTCTATCCATGCGTGGCTAGCTACTGCTGTATTGGAGAGCGCAGCTATACAATTCCCCATAACACGTCAAACAGCAAATTCTTCCTATAATTCTCCCACTCTCCCCAAATTTTCCCAGTGCTCCCTACAAACCTCCACATGCCCTTATAATAATCCTAAAACGACTACACAACGCTCAACCAACCCACGCCCTTGTTGCTCCCATCATGCCCCACTCCTTATCCTACACTTCCCCCAGGAAGCATTACATGGCGATGACGAGCCCATAACTCTGGGGCCAGAGTGCCTGGGTCCAAATCCTGGTTTGGCCACTTCCAATCTGTGTGATTTGGGTCAAGTTACTCAACCTTTCTGGGCCTCAGTTTCTTCACAGAGTTGTTGTGAGATTTCAGCATGGCACCCACGTAAAGGAGAGATGGGTATGGGGAGCGTCACTGTATCATCAGTTCCATTCTAGTATGTGGTTGAACTTTTCCATAATAACACATTAAAAAAAAATAAAGCACTTTCCTTAATCTCTACCCCCCACCACACCAGCATACAGAAATACTGGCATTAGTATTGGCTTCAACACCTCTACTTTTCTTGACTATTTCAGCTCCTCCTCCAACAACCCAATTACTCCATAACACCCCTTGTCCCCCAAATAATCCACTCTTCCCAAACAGCCCCTATTTCCCATAATTGGGGCTGCTGAATAACCTACAGGATGCCCAATTAAATCTGAACTTCAGACAACACTTAATAACTTTAAAAATTATGCATTGTCTATCTGAAATTCAAATTTCACTGGGAATTCCCCTCTCCCCACCCCCCACCCCCAAATTTGGCAACCCTACTCATAATGCTAACTTTGTTCACTGAGAAATCCCCAGTGACTCCCAGAGGCTGGCATTTAGTTGGCCTTCTATAAATAGTGACAGAATTAATTTATATAATACCCTGATTCCCTTATAAACCCTCCAGCTTCTCTCCATAGCTCCAGGTCTTCGTATTCGCCCTCGGGTGGCTCCCATAGGGGCCACCACCTCCCCTGTTTCTCTATCACCTCAACTCCTTCATAAAACCCTAATTCCCTCCATAATCACGTCTGTCCTGCTCGCCACGGTATGTCCAAGACCTAGCAGTGCCTGGCACGGCGCAGGAGCTCTACAGATGATTTCTGAATGATCGGTAGCTTAACGCCACGATTTTTTCTACGGCATTCCCACTTCCCTGAAAACATCCCAGTTCTCAGTGACCTCCCCCAATCCCCTTAATGCAAATGAAATTCTCCATAACGCCCCCATTCCTTCCAAACGCCTCAATTCCCCGAAAACCATCCCAAATCCCTGTTTCAAACCAAGTCCTCCAGCACACCCTCCATCCCCACCAACACCCCAGCTACCAGGCTGTTACTCCAAGTCCTCCCACGACGTCCCTAATTCCCTTCAACTCACCCCCGCGCCCCAACTCCGGGGTTACTATGGCAACGCCAACCTCCGGCTCCCCCACGCGCCTCCTCGCAGCAATCTTCTCCCGCGCTCAGAGCCCGGGCCGTTACCAAGGAGACGGGAGCGGGTTCCCCTCGCCCCCGTCACTCGGAGATGGCGGCCCCGAGGTCCAGACCCTTCGGACCCGGAAAGCCAGGAGAAGACGGGAGAGTCCCAAAATGCTCAGCGCGCAAACGTCCCTCCCCACTGTCCCCGCCGCCCTTGCCTCCCCGTCCGCCAAACGCCCTGCAACCTGCACATGCGCAGATGGAGATTCAGCGCCGCGGATTCGCGCGTGCTTAGCAAAGGGGATTGGACCCGGAGGCGCTGGCGGCGCTCAGCCAGCTGGGACTTGTAGTTCTCTGGCTGCAACAGCCGGAGACAGATGCGTTACAGGCGGCCAAAGGGTGAGCGCGATGGTGTAAGTATGAGATAACTGTAGCTGGGACTCTTAGGGCTGGCCCGCTTGTCACCATGGTAACATGAAGCGGAAAGCCTTTCTAGCCAGTCTGCCGTTTTCATTCTTTCAGCTTGTTGAGTGCTTACGTGGCACCAGCCGCTGTTCTAGGCACCAGGGATACAGTAGGAAACAAAATAGACAAGGTCCCCTACCTTCCAGGAGCTTATATTTTAGTGGGGGAAATTGACTATTGATAACAACAGCAAACAGGGAGTCCCACACTAATTCATTTAGCCTCAGGGAGTCCGAAGAGATGACACTGTTATTAAAGATGAGAAACCTACAGAGAGATGAGATGAAGCAACACAGGTTAAACAGTGAGAGCCATGCCGCAAGCGGTGGTGCTCCTTGAACCTCACACTCTCTTAAGCTTAACCAAAATGTTAAACTGGTAAATAACGGTGTGCTGTGATTAAGTGTTGGGAAGAATAAAGCAGAGAAGGGGGATGGGATGGCTCTTTGGCAAGACGGCTCAGGCATGGCATTTAGGAGGAGGTGACATCTGAGCAGAAGCCGGAGGGAGGGATGTTACTTGTAAGCTGGACATGTGGGGGCATGTAGGGGATCAAGGGTCACCGACCTTTGGGTTCTCTCTTCCTTTAGGAATGACTGGCGCATCAGCTGTGCCTTCTGCCAAGAATGTGCTTTTTTCATTATCTTCTCCTGGCAAATGTATCCTGCAAGGTCCAGTTCTGTGTAGAGCCTTCTGCCTCAGCCTGCTTTACTCGTTCTGGTCTGGGCCCATGTCCAATCCATTTGTCACAGTGAGGCCACCAAAGGTTTGTTGTTGTTTTTTTAAAATGTAAATCCAATCTAGCTATGAGCCTGCTTAAAATCTTTCAAAGGCTTTCCATTGCTCCCAGGATAAACACTCACCTCCTCCTCGACCTTTAAGGCCCTGCTGATCCCTCCATCTACATCTCTCACACTCGGACTTCCCTACACTTGGACCTTCATCATATGAGCTGAGCTCTTTCCCACCTCAGAGAACTTTACACTATTTCAGGGGTTCTTAACCATTTTGTCCCATGGACCCTTTGCTAGTCGGGTGAAATGAATACTACTGTAATTTATTATTGCATACATTCATAAGTGAAGGAAAACATGAAACAAAAAAAGACAACAAAGGGAAGTGGCTGTGGCTCAATCAGTAGGGCTCCCGTTTACCATATGGGAGGCCCCGGGTTCGGTTCCCGGGGCCTCCTGGTGAAGGCAAGCCCGCCCGCATGGCGTGCTTAGCTGACCCAGCGAGCACAAGCAGCAAGGGGGGGATAAATGAATAAAATCTTTAAAAAAAATAAAAATCTTAAAAAAAAAAAAAAGACAACAAAAAAAACATAAGTGAAGGAAATGCTAGATTTCAGTTAGAGGTCAGAGGAAATAAAAATAATAAGTTGTTTTTTCACAAGTTCACAAACCCTCTGAAATCTTCCCACAGGCCACCCCCCCATCTCCTGCACTATTTGGTGAATCAGTTCATAAATTGATTCAGTTCCCCACATGGGCCAGACAGCCCACCTCCAAAAATCTAGTGATAAAGCAGGCAAGTGGAGATGTTCTGGCTGTTGGTCTGCTCTGGACTGCTGTCGTGTTGCCTACTCAGGACTGCTCCTGCCTGCCTTCTTTAATGACCCGCGCCCCCCACTCTCTGTGACTCTGTCCATTCTGTCTGCCCTGATGGCCTGCCACAAGGATGGGCTTATGTTTGGGCAGATTGATCAGAGCAGCAGCTTTTCAAGTGTGGTCCCTGGGCTAGCAGCATCAGCGTCATTTGGGAACTTAGAAATGCAAATTCTCAGGCCCCATCTCTGATGAGAAACTCTGGGGATAGGGCCCAGCCATCTGTACTTCAGCAAGCCCTCTAGGTAATCACCTGGGGTATGTTCAAGTTTGAGAACCAGTGGGTCAGAATACTCTGTTCTTTAGCCACAGTGATTGGTTCAGGCCTCAGCATGTAACCTTATGTGGCAGACAATGCAATAATGGCCTTGACTCTTCACTCTTCCCTGAATCCCAGCCCTTTGTCACATAACTTTGCAGTGACTTGCTGGGACCCTTGGCAGTTATCTGGCTTTGGCCAATGGGATGTTAGCAGAATGATGTAAGGAATGTTGATGTTTCATGGACTGCATTTTTTTTTTTTTTATTGGACACATATAAATTTTTTTTTGAATCATACAGTATATTACACAATGTATTTGGTTCATAGTAACGCAACTGCACTTTGAATAGCAAGAATCTAGCCAGTCCCCGCAGGTGACTCAAAACACAAAATCTATAAATGAAGTGTTATGGTTGTTACACAGCATTAACATAGCCATAAGATAACTGATACACTCAGTCTTTGGGATTTGATAAATAGATGCTTGTAGAGACGTCTTTTGGATCAGAATAGGAGGATGTGAAATTCGGCCTTCCAGTAGCTATCTTTCTCAGCTAAAAGAGAGAACCTTCTTTAGGAAACCATCACACAAAGAGCAGAAACAAGAGGGAGAAACCTGACATCCACTGGTTCAGTTGCAGTCGAAGCCTTTTTTTTTTTTAACTTTATTTTGTACATTTAATAATTGAAAATATAAACAATTAAAAACTAAAAAGTAAACACAGCTGAATATATACATTTCTCAATTGAATGTAATGTATACATATTAATTTTTTTTTGAATCAAACAATATATTACACAATATATTTGGTTCATAGTAACGCATTCATACAGTATTTGTCCTTTTGTGTCTGGCTTGCTTCACTCAACATAATGTCCTCCAGCTTCATCCATGTTACCATATGCTTTATGACTTCATTTCTTCTTACAGCTGCATAATATTCCATCGTGTGAATAGACCACAGTTTGTTTATCCATTCATCTGTTGATGGACACCTGGGTTGTTTCCAACTTTTGGCAATGGTGAATAATGTGGCTATGAACATGGGTGTGCAGATGTCTGTTCGTGTCACTGCTCTCAGTTCTTCTGGGTATATACCCAGTAGTTGTATTGCAGGGTCACATGGCAAGTCTATATTCAACTTCTTTAGGAACTGCCAAACAGTCCTCCATAGTGGTTGTACCATTCTGCATTCCCACCAACAGTGAAGAAGTGTTCCTATCTCTCCACATCCTCTTCAACACTTGTTGTTCTCTGTCCTTTTAATAGTGGCCATTCTGATAGGTGTGAAATGATATCTCATTGTAGTTTTGATTTGCATTTCCCTAATCATAAGTGATGTTGAGCATTTCTTCATGTGTTGTTTTGCCATTTGTATTTCTTCTTTGGAGAAATGTCTATTCAAGTCTTTGGCCCATTTTTTAATTGGGTCATTTGTCTTTTTATTGTTGAGTTGTAACATCTCTTTATATATCCTGGATATTAAACCCTTATCAGATATGTGATTTCCAAATATTTTTTTCCATTGAGTTGGCTGCCTTTTCACCCTTCTGACAAAGTCCTGTGAGGTGCAAAAGTGTTGAATTTTGAGGAGGTCCCATTTATCTACTTTTTCTTTTGTTGTACGTGCTTTGGGTGTAAGGTCCAAGAAACCACCACCTACTACAAGGTCTTGAAGATGTTTCCCTACATTTTCTTCTAGTAGTTTTACGGTCCTGGCTTTTATATTTAGATCTTTGATCCATTTTGAGTTGATTCTTGTATAGGGGGTGAGATAGGGGTCCTCTTTCATTCTTTTGGTTATAGATATCCAGTTCTCCCAACAACATTTGTTGAAGAGACTGTTTTTTTCCCTTTAGCATGGGCTTGGTAGGTTTGTCAAAAACCAGTTGACTGTATAGGCGAGGGTATATTTCTGGATTCTCAATTCTATTCCATTGATCGATATGTCTATCTTTATGCCAGTACCGTGCTGTTTTAACCACTGTAGCTTTGTAATATGTTTCTAGGTCAGGCAGTGAAATTCCTCCCACATTGCTCTTCTTTTTCAGAATACTTTTGGCTATTCGGGTGCACTTACTCTTCCAGATGAATTTGGTAATTGCCTTCTCTAATTCTGTAAAGTAAGCTGTTGGGATTTTGACTGGTATTGCATTGAATCTATAAATCAGTTTGGGCAAGATTGACATCTTCACGATATTTATTCTTCCAATCCATGAACACGGAAAGTCTTTCCATTTGTTTAGGTCTTTTTAAATTTCTTTTAGCATTGTTTTGTAGTTTTCTGCATATAGGTCCTGTACTTCTTTGGTTAAGTTAACTCCTAGGTATTTGAGTCTTTTTGTTGCTATTGAAAATGGAATTTTCCTCCTGATTTCCTCCTCAGATTGTTCAGTACTAGTGTACAAAAACATTACTGATTTTTGCGTGTTGATCTTGTATCCTGCCACTTTGCTGAACTCATTTATTAGTTCAAGTAGCTTTGTTGTGGATACTTCAGAATTTTCTAAATACAGGATCATGTCATCCACAAACAGTGAGAGTTTTACTTCCTCTTTTCCAATTTGGACGCCTTTAATTTTTTGTCTTGTCTCATTGCCCTAGCTAGAACTTCTAGTACAATGTTGAATAACAATGGTGACAGTGGGCATCCTTGTCTTGTTCCTGATCTTAGAGGGAAAGCTTTCAACCTTTCCCCATTGAGTATGATGTTGGCTGTGGGTTTTTCATATACGCCTTTTATCATATTGAGGAATTTTCCTTTTATTCCTACCTTTTGAAGTATTTTTATCAAAAAAGGATGTTGGATTTTGTCGAATGCCTTTTCTGCATCTATTGAGATGATCATGTGGTTTTTTTCCTTCAACTTGTTAATGTGGTGTATTACATTGATTGATTTTCTTATGTTGAACCAGCCTTGCATACCAGGAATAAATCCCACTTGGTCGTGATGTATAAGTCTTTTGATATGCTGTTGGATTCGATTTTCAAATATTTTGTTGAGAATTTTTGCATCTATGTTCATGAGAGAGATTGGTCTGTAATTTTCTTTTCTTGTGGAATCTTTATCTGGCTTTGGTATTAGGGTGATGTTGGCTTCATAAAATGTGTTGGGTAATTTTCCGTCCACTTCAATTTTTTGGAAGAGTTTAAACAGGATTGGTGTTAATTCTTTTAGAAATGCTTGGTAGTATTCACCTGTGAAACCATCTGGTCCTGGAGTTTTCTTTGCTGGGAGATTTTTGATGATGGATTCAATCTCCTTAATTGTGATTGGTTTGTTAAGTTCTTGTATTTCTTGTAGCGTCAGTGTAGGTTGGTTATGAGTTTCTAGAAATTTGTCCATTTCATCCAGGTGGTCTAGTTTGTTGGCATATAGTTTCTCATAATATCCTCTTATGATTCTTTTTATTTCTGTGAGGTCATTTGTAATTTCCCCCCTTTCATTTCTGATTGTATTTATTTGCATCTTCTCTCTCTTTTTCTTTGTTAGTCTAGCGAGGGGTTTGTCAATTTTATTGATCTTCTCAAAGATCCAGCTTTTGGTTTTGTTGATTTTCTCTATTGTTTTTCTGTTCTCATTTTCATTTATTTCTGCTCTAATCTTTATTATTTCTTTCCTTCTGCTTGCTTTAGGATTGGTTTGCTGTTCTTTTTCTAGTTTCTCATGTTGTTCAATTAAATCTTTGAGTTTAGCTCTTTCTTGTTTTTTTAGTATAGGCATTTAGGGCTATAAATTTCCCTCTCAAGACTGCCTTCGCTCTATCCCATAAGTTTTGATACGTTGTGTTCTCATTTTCATTTGTCTCAATATATTTACTGATTTCACGTGCAATTTCTTCTTTGACCCACCGAATATTTAGGAGTGTGTTGTTCAGTCTCCACACATTTGCAAATTTACTTTTTTCCTGTCTGTTATTTATTTTTTCAATTTTTTTAATTTTTATTTTACCAGGAGGTCCCGGGGATCGAACCCAGGTCCCTCCATACGGGAGACCGACGCCCAACCATTTGAGCCACATCCGCTCCCCTGTCTGTTATTGATTCCTAGTCTCATTCCATTATGATCTGAGAAGGTGCTTTGTATAATTTCAATCTTTTTATATTTATTGAGAGCTGTATTGTGACCTAACCTGTGGTCTATCCTGGAGAAAGATCCATGGGCACTTGAGAAGAATGTATAACCCGCTGAGTTTGGATGCAGTGTTCTGTATATGTCTGTTAGGTCTAACTTGTTTATCATATTGTTCAAGTTCTCTGTTTCCTTGTTGATCTTCTGTCTAGTTGTTATATCTAATGATGTGAGAGGGGTGTTGAAGTCTCCGACGATTATTGTAGAAATGTCTATTTCTCACTTCAGTTTTGCCAGAGTTTGTCTCATATATTTTGGGGCACCCTGGTTAGGTGCATAGATATTTATGACTGTTATATCTTCCTGGAGGATCATCCCTTTTATTAATATATAATGGCCTTCTGCATCTCATATCACTTTTTTGAAGTCTGTTTTGTCTGATATTAGTATAGCTACCCCTGCTCTTTTCTGTTTACTATTCGCGTGGAGTATCTTTTTCCAGCCTTTCACTTTCAGGTGGCTTGTATCCTTGGGTCTGAGGTGAGTTTATTGTAAGCAGCATATGGATGGCTCATGTTTTTTTATCCATTCTGTCAGCCTGTATCTTTTGATCGGGGAATTTAATCCATTCACATTCAATGGTATTACTGAAAATGCACTATATATTTCCTCCATTTTATTCTTTGGTTTCATATGTCATCTTATTTTTGTCTCTCTTTTTACTCTTTTGGTTATCCTTTCTGCTTTTCTTTCTTCTATACTCTCCTCCAAGCCTCTCCTTTCTTTTTCTTTCATGTTCTAAGGCTTCCTTTAATATTTCCTGCAAAGGTAGATTCTTTTTTGCAAACTCTCTTAGTTTCTGTTTGTTTGTGAATACTTTATATTCATCTTCATATTTGAAGGACAGTTTTGTTGGATAAAGAATTCTTGGCTGCCAGTTTTTCTTTCAGTTTCCTAATTGTATCATACCACTGTCTTCTCGCCTCCATGGTTTCTGAAGAGAAATCTGCAGTAAGTCTTACTGGACATCGTTTGTACATGATCGTTTGCTTCTCTCTTGCTGCTCTGAGAATTTTCTCTTTTATATCTTTTACATTTGACATTCTGAATAATATGTGTCTTGGCATAGGTCTATTTGGATTTATTCTCATTGGGGTACGGTGTGCTTCTTGGACATGTAAGTTCATTTCTTTCGTGAGAATTGGGAAATTTTCAGCTATTATTTCCTCAAATACTCTTTCTGCCCCTTTTCCTTTTACGTTCTTGCATTTTGTGTTGTCATTCAACTCTCTGAGCCCCTGCTCAATTTTTTCCATTCTTTTCTCTCTGTTTTTTTCTCTCTTCAATTTTAGCTGCTGTGTCTTCGGTATCTACCATTTTGAGTCTGCTGTTGTATGCCTCAAATGTATTTTTGACTTCATCTATTGTGTCTTTCATTCCCATGAACTCTGTTACTTTTCTGTTCAGGATTTCAAATTCTTTGCGTTCGCTCAATAACTTCTTGATGTCATTGATCTCTTTAACTATATTCTCTTTCATCTCATTAATTTGATTTTGGAAATTTATGCTCATCTCACTGATTAGTTCTCTCAAATTCTGCATCTCTTCTGGGACTTTGCTGTATTCCTTTTCTTGGGCCATGTCTTCTATTTTCTTAGTATGGCTCGTTAATTTTTTGCTGGTGCTTAGGCATCTGGTTAGTTTGTATTTTACTTAGATGCTCTATCTCTTTCTCTTTTATGGGGTTTTAGTGGCAGGAGGCTGTGAATTACCACAGCTCTTTGATTTTTGCCTCAACCTTGATTGTTAGGATTGTTCTGCTGGTTGCTCAAAACTGGGCACTGGACCCAGTAATTGTTTGTAGAGTCGTTTCCTAGAGCCTTGGCAGGGAGGCTATAGAGGCCAGGAAAAGCCTCTCCTACTTAATTTCTTACGTGCACTTTCTTGGTCTGCCAGGAGATGCCACTTGTTGGCAGCTCTCAATTTAATGCCTGGTCAGAGTGTAATTGTTGTGACACAGACCAGATCAATGTGATAGAGCTTCCTGTCTGGGGGCTAAGAGCCTTGTAATTCAAACTTTCTGAGACAGTTCTCCAGGCTTCTCTCATAGCGCCCCCCTTTTCCCAGCTAGGAAATATTTCCACTCCCTTCTGAATCCTCAATAATCAGTCCCTGTTAGTAGAGGAGGAGATTGGGAGGTTTGTATATCTTTAGCCCCTTGCAGGCTCCAAGGCAAACAATGGCGCATCCCCCACCCGGCCTGGAAGGGCTCTCGGGACAGGGCAGACCAAACCTGGGAGTCAAAAGCAGGGTCAGCCCCAGGCTCTCTCTACCCTCTCCCGTGGAGTTCTCAACAATTAGTCCAGGCTAGAAGAGAGGGAGGTTGGGAGGGTTGGATTTCTCCAGTCCTTCCTAGGCTCCCAGGGCAAACCTAAGGCTGTGTCCCTTTCTCTCCCCTTTCCGGGAATGGTAGCTCCCTGGAGCCCCCTTTGTCTGTGGTCGCAGGCCCAGAGGCCCGAGAAATCTGAAAAGTGTGGGGGAGGGTGCCGGCAGCAGCAGAAGCTGCTACTTCCCAGTCACGGTTCTGTCATCGCGATTTCCCTCTTCTGTCCCTCTCTCCTCTGGGTGATGTGCATCCTTCGCCTGCTGTTCTAAACCCTAGATCTTTTTCGGGGCTGTTTCAACTTGTCCTGTAGCTATTTTTCTGGAGAAGAGATTCCCCTGTCTTACTAGTCTGACATCTTCCCGGAAGTTCCAGTCGGAGCCTTTTGACTTCCACTGTGACTTGAACCACTGAATCGCCTTTTATTTTAAGCTCCCCCTTTGCTATTAAAAGTGTGCTCCCTGATCCAGCAGCAACCCCATCACCAGAAAACTTGCTGGAATTTTGTGCCCCACATTAATGTTTGAAAAGCATTGAGCTACTTTGACCTGGATTTCTATTGCCTGCAACACAACTGAGTCTCCAGCCCCCTCATCATTTGTGATACCAGAAACCCCAACTCAAACTGCCATAAATAATTAAAATATATTTCCTTACCTCAGAAACTCCAAGGTAGGGCAGACTCCAGGGACTCAACTTGGTCAAGCACGGACCCAGATTTTCATCACTTAGCTCTGTCCTCCTCAGTGGTGGCTTCAGTCTCACACTGTACCAAGATGGTTACAAGCAGGTCTAGTTCATCTCACTCTAGGTCTTCTATCTTCGGAGAGAGCTTTCATCAGAAGCCTTCTACCCCTACCCCAAACAGACTCATTGGCCGGTACTGGGCCCCACACCCGTTCTTAAATCAGTCTCAGGCATGGGGGGTGGGATTGCCACATCTGCCACGGACCAATCATTTGATGGTAGAGCCGACGGATGTTGGGAGTTGCCATCGTAATGCCATGTTCCAGGCAAGGAAGGGTGAGGCCTGAGCTGCCCTGGGGATGGATTCATTTGTGGTTCCTCCATTCCATCTAGCCCCAGGAGGTCATGCTCATAGGAAGAAGGAAGGAATGCTGGGCCAACTCAATTTCTGTCTAGCTCTGGGCCTTCCACCCTCCCCCTGGAAGCCAGTATCTCAGCACAGACACCAAAATAATACTGCTTTATTCCAATCTTGAAGCACAACAGTCCAGGCAGTCCCCCTGCCCCACTGGGGAGCCTCCAGCCTGTCCCACCAGATACCCAGACACCCCTCAGCCCTGTCTTACCTAGGAATGACCAACAGAGTGGTGGGGTGGGGACAAGCCTCCAGGCCTTGGAGAAATGCCCAAATCACGTCCCCCTTGTTTCTGCTCATCTCCCATATGTTTCTTTGCGGTCTCCTTTTTCTTTTCCCTCTCCTCCTGCTCTCCTCTCCCACCTGCCCCACCTCTTCTCCATTTCTGCCCCTTCTCTGCCCTCTCCTCCCCCCTTCATTTCTTCTTACCTTCTATGTTTCTCCCTGTGTCCCCTCCACTCCCTAGACTGAGCAGTCCATTCCCGCCCCGACTCTCCCCTCTCCTCCAATGTTGCTCCCCCTCCCCCCAGCCCTGCCCCCTTTCTTCCTTCTGCCCTGACCCTGTCTACACCTATCAGCGCACATTCCCTCAGGAGCCACCCTGGCTGGCATCATTTTCCCGCAGCTGTGGTTTCAGGACCTGAGACCACTGCCAGCTTCCCCTCTGACACAGAGAGGCCAATTGTCAGGACAGGTCCCTGGATGACCCAGGAGGTGGCCACAGGGCCTAGAGGAGCCCCCTGGGCCTCAGCCCTATCATCTTTGGGATCGCAGGATGCCCTCTCACCCTCATAGGAGAGGGTGGCGGGCAGGGGCCAGAAGGGTCAGGGCTCTGGGGCTCTCCCCCAGCAATCCCTGAGCAGGTCCATGTGGAATAAGGCTGCCCCAGTGAGGAGGCGAGCTGCGAAGAGGTGGCGGCAGGGCAGACGCCGGGCGGCATGGATGGAGCAGCTGCAGCGGGTCAGGGCCCCGTCCAGGAAGAAGTCCGAGGTGCCGTCCCTAAGGGCAAAGCCAGCTCCAGTCCAGTGGAAACCCCGGGTCCCGTGCTGCCTGGCAAAGGTCAACTCCTCAGCCACCAGGTCTGCCAGCTCGGGCCCGCAGGCTGCTCGGAACTTGGCCAGGGGCTCCCAGTCCACCTCTCCGTCTCCCAAGGGGCGGCAAGGCCGCTTTGGTTCCCTTGGACCTTCTCCTTCGCCTCCTTTCTGCAGGCTGCCCCCTGCGGCCAGGTGTACCCTCCTTGTCGCTGCCCATTCTGGATCTCCCTCAAACACGGCCCCCACGGGGGTGCCGCACAGAACTCCATTCCCCAGCCCTAGACACCTCCCTCCTGTGTCCCCCCACTCCACCCTGTGTCCTGCTCTGCTCTTGAGACCCCCAGACTGGAGTCCCCCTTCCTCTCCATTCTCCAGGCCTGGAACCCTCGTGTCCCCCAACTGGACCAGAACTATGTCCTCTAGGCCCCTTCTTCTTTTGACCCCCAACCTCAGTACCCCCTCTTCTCCAGCCTCTGGTCCCCACCCCTTCTCATCTCCCCCCTGAGCCCCCCTTTGCTCTCCATTCTCCGGGACCAACTTCTGAGGCTTTTCCAAACAGATGCCCCTCCAGTTTCTGACCTCCACCCCACTCCCCTTCTCCCCTTCCAACAGGGGGCCCTTCCAGTCTCTGGATTTCAGTGCTCTTCCCCTTTCATCCTGCAATTGGCCCCCTCTCTGGGTGCCCCCTTCTAGACTCCTGGCCCTCTCGTACTCAAACTGGGTCCCCCGGCGATGTGTGGTCTCCAGCACCCTAATCCTTCGGTCCTCGAAGTGAGTCAGCCTCCAGGCATACCCTTCCAGTCCTCTTACCCCCTGGTCCTCCACCTGGGCTCCCCTCCAGACATACGCTTCCAGCCCCCAGTCTTTGTCACCTTCCACCTGGGCCCCCCTCCAGTCTCTGATCTCCGGCCCTCTCATGTGCTCATTCTCCAACTGGGCCCCCCTGGAGACGCTCCCTTCCAGGCCCCTCACCTTCGGGTTCTCTAACTGGAGCCCTCTCCAAGCTCTGATCTGCAATCCACTCCCCTTCTCACTTTGGAACTGAGCCCCTGCCCGGTCTCTGGTCTCCAATCCTCTTGCCCACTCCTTCTCCAGCTGGGCCCCCCTCAGAACACTTCCTTCTTTTACAGTCCCTCCCCAGTCCCCAGTCTCCAGGACCTTCATGCTCTCCTTCTCCACCCGGGACCCCCACCCCGACTCGCCCGCCAGCCACTGGCCCCCGTCGTCTGGGCCCTCGGGCGCCGCCTCCCCGGCCGCGTCGGCCCACTGCATGGCCACCAGGTCGCGAAGACACTGCGCCACGCTGCGCGAGGGGCTGAGGCGGCGCAGCAGGCGGCGGCGGTGGCCGCGCACCAAGGCGCACGCGTCCAGGTCGCGGGCCGCCTCGAAGGCGCGGAAGCGCACCCACATGTCGCGGCGCGGCGCCCAGTTGCGCTCGAAGTAGTCGACGAAGGCGGCCGGGCCGTGGGCGCGCAGCTCGGCCAGCGCCTCGGCGTAGGCGGCGGGCGAGCACGCGCCGGCCAGGCGGCACAGGCGCGGCCACAGGCCCGGGTCCTCGCGGCGCGCGCCGCCCAGCTCCTGCGCCTTGCTGAAGAGCGTCTCGAGGCCCTGCGCGCGGCAGATCTGCACGCGCGCGCCCGGCAGCAGCTGGCGCACGGCCGGCAGCTGCGCCGCCACCTCGGGCCCGGCCGTGAGGCAGCGCACGCGGCCCTTGACGTCGGGCGCGCTCTGCAGCAGCGAGGCGAGCGCGAAGCGCAGCAGGCTCGGCGTGCCCGGGCGCGCCACGCAGCAGGCGGCCTGGCGCGCGCGGCCCGCGCCGTCCACGCACAGCACGGCCAGCAGGTCCAGCGCGCCCTGCAGCCCGGGCAGCCGGTCCACCAGGAGCATGCGCGGGAAGCGCCGCAGCAGCGCCCTCGTGCGCGACGTCAGGAAGAACACGGTCTCCACCACCGCCTGGTCCTCCACGAACACCAGCTTCACCTGCGGGGGCAGGAGGACCGAGGAGTGAGGAGGGGGCACCGGGGTCGCCGCTTTTTGGGAAACGGGCATCCATTCATTCCTGAGGGCACGCACTTATCCTCTGGCCGGCAGGAGGCAGTGCAGGGGAACGGTTAAAACACTGCCTGGAGCCGGGTTGCCGCACTGGATTCTGGCACCACCATCCAATGCTTTTGGCCTCTCTGAACCTCGAGCGCCCCAGCTGGGCGCAGGGCGATCGTTCCTTCATTCGCTGACCCCTGATGGGCATTCTAGGGTAGTGGCTCTCAAAGCGGTGTCTCAGCATCACCTGCTGAGACTTTGACAGAAATGCAAATTCTATGGCCCCATCTCAGACCTTCCGAGTCAGAAACTCCGGGCGTGGGGCCCAGCAATCTGGGTTTTGACAAGTCCTCCAGGTGAGTCTTAGGTGCGCTCAAGTTTGAGACCCTCTGCCCCAGTGGTTTAAAAAAAAAAAAAAAAAAAAGCACCGACGTGGAGCCAGATGGCCTAGGATTGAATGTGGGCCCCGCCACTTCCTGTGTGATCACCACTCAAGTGACAACCTCTCTGCCTTATTTTCCTCCTTAGCCTCTTTGTGCTCCTGTTTTCTCTTCTGTGAACTGAATATTACTATTCATTCCTTTGCGAACTGAAAGGCAGGACGGCTGTTGAAAGCAGAGACTCGAGCCTGCCTATCTGGGCTGAGAACCTGGAGCCTCCACTTCCTGGTTGTGTGGTTTTAGGCAACTTCCCCAACCTCAATCTCATTGTATAAAAACCATGAGTATCCTGTGACTGGAAGGATGCAGTGAATTAAACCTTCCCTGGCAGGAATACTACTACTGTTGTTATTCACTCAACAGATAGTAAGTGCTCTCAAAGTGTTCATTATAATGATCATCTCTGTTCAAAGGTCACCTCCTCATAAGTCTTCTCTGACCATCCCATGTTAGCAAACCCCCCATCTCCCTCTGCCCTCTTTTCTTCCTGGCACTCATGACCCTTTGGCATGTTTGGTTTTCTGCTGATTTGCCCACTGCTTGATCACCCTCCCTAAGATGTAAGCTGCATGAATGCTGGGATGTTCTGTTTCCCTGCTGCATCCTGATGCTTTGAGTGGCACCTTGATACATCTTAAATGAGTGAGTGAATGAATGAATGAATGAATGAGTGGTTGGCTACACCCAACGGCTATTTCTCTGGAGTGGAGGTTCAGTGAATAGACTCTGGGTTTGAATCCTGGCTTTGCCTCTTACTAGCTGTGTGACCTCTTTCGCCTTGCCTCAATTTTCCTTGTCTGCAAAATGGGGATAAGAATGTATTACAAGGTCGTGGTGAGGCTAAAATGAGACATTTGTGCCCAGCACTCAGGACGATGCCTGGCACATATCAAATCCCAGCAGCATTCAGTATAGTGACCCTGCCCCCTTCCCAAACACGGGCTTCTTGTGGCCTCGGCCACCTTGCAACCTCCCAGGCAGCCCTTTTGCAGTCTCCTCTGTTCACCCCTCACCTGCTGAACCTCTAAATGCTGCGGTGCCACAGTCCCCCCCCCTTCCCTCATCCATTCCATCCATTTGTGTGGCTTTCATCATCACCTCTAAGCTCATAACCCTCTGCTGTGTATCTCCAGGCTCCAGACTGGCATTCCCAACTGCTTCTGCAGTTGGGGATGGCCCCTTGCATGGCTAATATGCTCTGCAAACCTAGCCACCCGAAGCCACCCTTGATCCTCACTCCCCGCAACCTGCCCTTCCTCTGTCTGTCCCCTCTGAGTCCACAGATAGCTCAGGTGCTAACACTCAGGGCCGATTCTTGCCCTCTTGCTTTCCTTACCCTCCCACGTGCCATCGTCCCCAAGTCCTAGGAGGTCCTTTAAAATGAGTTCGGCCTCTGCCAGCTTTTCTCTCCTGCCACAGCCACTGCCCTGATGGGAGCCACCACCTACACTTGCCTCCTTGCTGGGCTCCCAGCCTCCACCCTTGCCGCTTTGTCATAAGCAGCCAGGGGGACATTTCTGATCAGATCACCCCTCCCTTGCTCAAAAAACTTTCCCAGGACTTCCCATCACACTTCAAGTAAACCAAGAGTCCACACCACAGCTGTGTGCCCCTGTGACCTCATCTTCTACCCCTGTTCACCCCCTGTTCTCAGTCACTTTGATCTTCTCAGATTTATTGCAACAAAGCCACCTCATGGGGAGGGGAATCAGCAGCTATGGGCCTTCTCCAGGGCCAGCGGCCGGGGCTTCCTTGGCCAGTGCCTACAAGAGCTGACCCATAGATCTGAATCCAGTTTAACCTGCAGATCTGTACACAAACCATTCTGCTATAATCCAACCTCATCTGACAAGTCTGTTAAAAAGCACTGCAGTGCTCAGCTTTCAGGGAAACAGAACAAGACAAAACACCTCTATTGGGAAAAAAAGAAAAAAAAAAAAAAGACAAAGTAGATTAGAGGTTGCCAGGAGGGGCCAAGGGGTGGGGGGTGAGGGATTGGGGGGTTATTGCTTAAGGGGTACAGAGTTTCTATTTGGGATGATGAAACAGTTTTGGTAATGGATGGTGGTGAAGTCGGCAGGACATTTCCAATGTAGTTAGTACTGCTGAATTGTATACTTGAAAGTACAATTACTTGGGAAAATTTGAGTTGTATATTTGTTACCACAATAAAAAGTAAAGAAAAAAAAAAAAAAGTCTAGTAGAGCCAAAAGAGAACAAGGAAATTGCTTTCCTAACCCTGAACCCATATGTTCAACATCGTCTTGCAATTCAATAAATTTTATGAAAAAGTCTTGTAAGCTTACTGCTGAACTAGTCACAACCGCTATAATTTTTTCAACCATCATTAATTTTCACTCTTATTTTATGATTTAATTTCTCTCAACAAGTGTTTCACTTTAGAGCTGCTCTGTCCAATATGATAGCCCCTAGTCACATGGGACTATTTAAATTTAAAAATATATAAAAATTCAGTTCCTCAGTTGCACTAGCCATATTTCAAGCACTCAATAGCCACACAAGGCCAGTGGACTGGCCACTCCGTTGGCCAGCAAAGATCTACAACATTTCCATCATCGCGGAATATTCTATTTGAAGGCACTGGTCTAGAATCGAACTTAAAGAGAAAAGTCTTAATGGGTGTAGTGGATTTTTTAAGAAAGTACACATTTCTATAGTAGTAGGTGAACCTTATATTTTCCTCCTTGGGATTCAGGAATAAGAGAAAAGGAAATATATTTGCCTTGAGAATTTTCCAGAGCTGGCAAGCACTTGACTGATTAAAAGCTGAATTCCGTTCTTAGAAAGAAACGTCACATTCTTGATCTAAAGAAGGGCATATAAGGTTTTCTTGCACACCCATTCATCCATTAAATGAAAAATTTTGAGCACCTACTATGTGCCTGACACAGGCCTTGAAAAGGGAAAGGACAGGCCATGTTTCCCCTGACTGTAGCACAACCAGTGCTGCTTTCAGCTGAGAGGCACAGTGAGTTCCCGCACTATGGAACTAGACCCTGGGGACCCAAATCCAGGTCCTCTACTTCCTAGCTGTGTAGATCTACACACCAGCTATGTGACTTTGGGGAAGTGGCTGAACCTCTTTGGGCCTCAGTTGCCCCAGTTATGCAAGCAGGGAGCATGACTGCATCTACCTTGAAGAGTTCTTACAAGGATTAACGGCGGCAATCGCGTGAAGCATGCAGGACAGCAGCTGGCACGAGGGAAGTGTTCTCTGAGGGTCAGCTGTTGTTCTTGTCATTATTACCTGAGCATGGAGGGTGTGCTAAAGGGAAGGGCTGATGGGACTGGGGTTGCTGTGGGGCCCTCTGAGTGAGTGAGGGTCCTTGCTGAGAGGGAGGCATTATGGAAACTGAGGCTGAAAAGAATATCCATGTGTGCAGTAAAGGGTTTGCAGGCTTGGGGTTTGCAGACCCTGTGCATTCCAAAGAAAGGGTTGGTCCTTGCCCAGCCCTGGGCCACTCCAGGTAGTCTAGGCTAACAGTGGGATGTATGGTGGGGCCTTGGGTCACTCAGCTCAACCTCTGGGGGGGCTAGAGAATGAGGAACTAATATCAACCATGTGGACGATCAGCCCTGCCTGTGTGCCCGATCCCCAGTGAAAATCCTGGACCCCCAGGCTCGGGTGAGCTCCCCTGGTTGGCAATACTCCACGCATGTTGTCATCACTGCTGGGAGACTTAAGTGCTGTCCGCATGCCTCTCCCGGGCCAGGACAACTGGAAGCTCCCACCTGGGCTCTCCTGGACCCTGCTCCATGTACCCTTGGCCTTTGCTGATTTTAATATGTGCCCTTTCACTGTAATATACCATGAGCATGAATATGACAGTTTTGCTGAGTTCTGTGAGTCCTCCTATTGAATTGTGGAACATGAGGGTGGTCTTAGGGAATGACATGCCCAAGTGGCAGGGTTGGGATCCACATCCAGGCAATTAGGAATGGTTGGGGGAAAAAAAGTAGGTAGGAGGAGATATGTGTGGGTGACATTTGATGAAGGTGAGTAAAAGGTAAATGAATGAATTCATTTAATAAATATTTACTAAGCACATACGAAGTGCCAAGTGCTAGGTCCAGGCACTGATGGAGACAAAGGAGACATACCTTAGAGCAGGAAGAGACAGTCAACAGACCAAAGATGAATAAATGAGAGCAAAGATGTCTTCAGGTATATAAAGTGCTGCAGAGAACTAATGAAAAAACAAACAAACAAAAACCACATGTGAAGCACTTACTCTGTACCAGGCACAGTTCCTAGCTATGAATTCTTTCAATCCTTTCACCTATAAAACAGGTATTATTATTATCAACTCCATTTTTCAGATGGGGAAACTTAGGCATAGAGAGGTTCAGGCACTTTCCCAGGGTCACGCAGGTAGTAAGTGGCAGAGCTGGGATTTGGACCCAGGCAGCCTGGGCCCAGAGTCTGTATCCTGACCGCCATGCCCCTTGGCCTTTGCAAAGGTGAGCCAACAGGCCTGGCTCGTGGGCTTGAGAGACCCAGCGGATGGCGGTCTGTGTGCGGAGATGGAGAGGCCCAGGGAGGAGCAGACTTGGAGGACCGAAATTGTGTTGACCAATTTGGTGGTCTTGGTATGCATCTACCATAGATGGCGGACTCCACAAATGCTAACATCAGAAACCACGCCATTCAATAATTTCCATCCATACCTCTTCCTATAAGTGAGCACACACGTCCTTCCCTTTCCCACTGGACCAGAGTGATACTATTCTCTACAGGTTGTCCTGAAGAATAAACTGAGGGCATAAAAACAGTAGCTCAATAGGTAACAAATTATATAGCTACTTTCCAGACCCTGTTCTAAGTTTTTACACACACACACAACTTACGCAGTAACCCTCCTGACCCTTTGAGGTAGTATCTACTTTTACTCCCAGTTTACAGATGAAGAAACTGAAGCTCAGGGAAATTAAATAACTTGCTTGTAACTTGTGGGATGTCCCACAACCAGAAAATAGCAAAGCAGAATGTCTATAAAGCTTTTAGCACAGATCAATATAAGTGCAATCATGTTTCTAGCTATTACTGTATCACCCCCAAAATGGATGGTCTGATGTAAAACATAGGCTATGGGGCATAGAGAACATTCCTTTTGGGAGGCACAATGAGATAGAAAAGCTGAAACTGAGCTGTGAGAAGCCTGCATAACTTCAGATCAGTGGGAAACATGAGCCCCATATGCAGACAGGACTCCAAGAGACCCTTACCCTTGGTGAAAACAGCCCTCAGAAGCCTGCGGTGGGCTTTAGTGCCGCTCACCAAGGCATTCTGGCTTCCCCTCTCCTGGAGCATGGGGTCAGACTGCACCCCCCTGCCCCTTGCAGTGAGGCAGGGTCATGTGACTTGCTTTGGCCAGTGCAGTGTGAGTGAGCATGAAGTGGTGGGTCTCTGCTGGGCAGAAGCCCTAAGAGCCCGTCCCAACAGATATGGCCATTATGCTGGAGCCCCAGCCTCTTGAGTAGACGAGCGGTACTTCCAACAACTCATGGTGAACATGCAGCGTGGGTGAGAAATAAACGTCAGTGGATTACACCACTGAGATCTGGGGGCTGCTTGTTACTACAGCAGAACCCAGGCCATCTTGACCGACACAGTTTTCTTTTCTAGAGTGAAACAAATGGGGATAACACATTGTCTGTTTTCCATCTCTTTCTAAAAATTATTTGAATGTGCAAGTAATGAATTCACATGGTCCAAAAGTGAAACAACAGAAAGCTTACAGTGAAAAGGCTTGCTCCCACCTCTATTTTCTAGTCACCCGGTTTCTATTTGCCATTCTTACTCCCATTCACATGTCTTGGTATTCCTCAAGAATACAAGCAAATATTCTGCTTTTTATATAAAGTACTCCATTACTATATACAAAAACATAGCATATTATATAATGTCCTGCACCTTGTGTTTTTTAAAAACTTAAAAACGTAACCTAGGGAGCGGATGTGGCTCAAGCAGTTGAGCACTCGCCTCCCACATGGGCGGTCCCAGGTTGGGTTTCAGGTGGCTCCTGAAGAGACAAACAACGAGCAGACATTGAGCAAAAACAACAAGCAGACAATGAGAAGAAAATGAGCAAAAACAAGCAGACAACGAGCAAAAAATACCAAAAAGCAGATATTGAGTGCAAACAGCAAGCAAACAGAAGAAGGAGCCATCAGGGGGCGGGGGGTGGAATAAAGGTGATTTGAAAAAAGAAATGTATCCTAGAGATCTTTCCAACAGAGTTCCTAGAGTTGTTCTCAGTCTTTTTCTATAGCTGCATAATATTCCATGGATGGACTCACCACAATTTATGTAACCCCATTATCTCTTGCTGGAGTTTTGGCAGCTTCCAATCTTTTGCTTTTAGAAATGATGCCTCAATGACTAACACTGTATGTAAGTCACATTGCTCCACACCTGTGCAACTATGTCTGCAGGACAAATTCCCAGCAAAAATACGTCAAACATCTTGTATCATCTAGCATTCCTAAAAGGATCGTGCACAGATCAATGACCCCCTTTCTCAGAAGGCAACACTACATGCCACCACAGGGGAAGCAACAAGAGAAGGTGGCAAGTTCCTGCAAGGTCCTGCTCTGCCCAGCAAGTCGGCTTGCTCCCCGTTTCCTGGTTACCCTGGCACCTGCCACAGATGAGGTCATGGAGATGGGACGGGACACTTCAGCCCTCCATCACTGCCTCTGGGCAGATTGCAAAAGGATGTGACACCTCCCTGGGTGAAGCAGTCACCCTGTCTTGCCCACAGGTGGTGGCTGTGGCTTTGGGGCACTCCCTTGTTCTAGCTCCCACAACAAGTCCAAGTGAGCCACCCCAGGCATTCAGCTTTGCAAAGTAATCTCCCCTTGGCAGACTGATGGAAAGCGGAAAGGATGATATCCAATTGTTGCTTAGCCCCATAGTGGGAAGAGAAGAAATATATCGGACCTTTTAAATAACACTTACAAATGAAGAAAAGGAAGGCGGAATTTCTGGGTAAAGTGACAGATTGAACACACGCCTCTAATTGTGCTCTTCCCTGAACCTCAAGTACTAGGAAGCGTTTCTTCCCTTCCCTCCCCTTCCCCTTCCCTTTCTTTTCTTCGTAAAGGCATAAATCCACAAGGGGCAACAGGAAAGGTGACAACAGGAACAGAAGTTTGGAAGCTGGAAAGCAGGTGGACAAGCTGATCTGCCCTCCTCCACACTCCACCCCACCCAGCTGCTGCCAGCACACACGCACACACCCCAGAACCCTAGATCCCAAGCCAGCGATTGGGAATGCTGGGAAACAACAGCAGAGTCCTCAAAAGGAATTGGCATGGGGAGTAGGTGTAGCTCAGTGGTTTGAGTGCCTGCTTCCCACGGACAAGGTGGTCCCGGGTTCAATTCCCGGTACCTCCTAAAAAAAAAAGGCAACATCAGGCCCTGGCGGGGAGGGGGGGAGGTTAAAATAGAGAGGATTAGTTGAGGGCTCTTTAGGAAGCAGTTAGATCTTTAAAGTCCCTATTTTCCCTTTCCCCTACACCAACCCCCACATGACTGGAGGTTTAGTCTAAGGAGAAGGTACAACAGAAAGGGTTGGTGGCTTTGGGGACACCAGGCCCATCTGAGGACAGGGGGTTCGGTGCATCTTGCTGCCTGGATGCCAGCCCCCTAGCCCTCTACTCCCACGGGGCTCCCATGTAGCCTTTGCCCTCCTGCCAGGAGACTGGCATTTTTTCAGCGACATTTGACCAGCCCTAGGGGAAAATTGAAAGATGCTGACATCCGGGGCTCCCCAACGTCTAAAGCAAGGTGCAAAACCGCGTGTATGATATGCTACCTTGGTGTGTGTGTTGGGGGGGTGGGGACAAAGGGAAATAAGGTTAAAAATACAGACATGCAAATTTGTTGGCCTAAGTATAGAGCTCCACTGTCCAATACAGCAGCCACTACCTACGTACGGCTATTTAAATTCCAATTAATTACAATAAGATAAAAAAATTTAGATCCTCAGTCACATGAGCCACATTTTAAGTGCTCACTAACTACATGAGGTTAGTGGCAACTGTACTGGATAGTGCAGATATAGAACATTCCCATCATAGAAAGTTCTACTGCACCGTAGAATACCTCTGGAAAAAGATATATAAGCAACTGGTAACTCTGGCTGTCTCTGAGGAGGGGACCTGGAGGACAAGAGGTGCACGGGGACTTTTCACCAGATACTTGTCTCTTTTGAATTTAGAACCGTGTGCATGCATTACATATTTTTAAAAATAAATATTTCAATATGCAGAAAAAGAATAACCCTTTCACTAGTCTCTACCTCTTGGTTTTCCAGAATATTTTCATTTTTTTAATAAATATTAAGACAGGCCAAAACCTAGACACAAGAGCCAATCTCAGTTTAACCTAGATTCCAAGCCCGCCTCCACAGTGGCAGTTGGAAGGACAGTCCCTTCACACGAAAGAGCTGCATCTCGCAGGGGCACTCTACATAGGTGTTTCCGGCTTACTTAAGACAGTGGCTATGCTGATAGCTTAGTGAAGCCCAGCGGGTATGTGTTACCATTTTACAGAGCTGCACTCTGACTTGGGCTGGGCCCTCAACCCTCAGGAAGCTGATACTAGTGGGGAGGGGGCCTGAGCCTCTGCTCCAAGCTGGGGATCGCAGAGTGGTAAAGAGCCTGGCTCTGGATCCAAATTCTGTGGGTTTGCAGCCCAGCTCTGCTATTAAAGAGCTGTGTGACCTCCAGCTGGTTACTTGGCTTCTCTGTGCTGCAATTTCCTCATTTGTAAGCTCAGGATGAGAATGGTAGACTCGGCATAGTGCTCTGGTGAGATTTAAATGAATTAAAAGATGTAAAGCACTTAGGGTAGTGCCTGGCCCATGGAAAGTGCTTGATAAATGTTTACTAATATTATTGACCTTGTATGTGGACAGAGGGAAATTAGGGCAGGAAAGGGGATTTCTTTCAGAGGGGTCCTGGCTTGAATGAGGCATGGTTACTGGGTGTAAGATGGGACCTGAATCTGGAGAGTGGGTTCACATCTCGGCTCCACCTTGAGTCGGGGCCTCTTCCATGAATGAGAGACAAAAGCTCTCAGCCAGGTGGAGAAACCAGCATTTCCTTCCATTTCTTTTCTTTTTTTAACTTCACATCCACGTCAGCCCTGAAATTGCATCACGGCAGTGGACAGATTCCTCACGAAAGGACAGTCTCCCTGCTATTTTGCCAACACTCTAAGCTTGCTCCAGCCTCTGGGCCTTTGCACTCGCTGTTCCCTCTACCTGGAACTCTCTTCCCCTAGATGACAGAATGGGTGTCCCCTCCCTCCCTTCCGGTCTTCTCTGCTCCAACACCATTTCCTTAGAGAGGCCTTCCCTGACCACTGGAATGAAAGCGGCACCCCTTGCAAAAATCACTCTCCAAGCCCTCACCCTATCCTTTAGAGCGCTCAGCACCCTCTCGTCTAATTCCTGATCTGGGTGGGGGGTGTTCTCACTTTGGTAGTACTCGTGGAGCTGTATAATTATCATTTGTGCACCGTCCATCTCTTCAGCTCCCCTTCTTCCTAGCGCTGAATCCTGCTAACATATTACACTGGGACGTGTCCAGTGTCTTTCTCCCACCAGAACCAGCCACACGTGGCCATTCAGATTTCAATGAACTAAAAGAAAAATTTCAGTTCCTCGGTGTACTGGTGACATATCAAGTTCTCAGTAGCCACCTGTGGCTGATGGCTACCAGGCTGGACGGCGCAGAATCACGGGACATTGCCAGCAGGGCAGCAGGGTCTGCTGGGCAGCGCTGCACTACAGGGGGCTCTCGGAGGGCAGGGCCCACGTCTGTCTTGCTCGCGGCTGCAGCCCCAGGGCCCTGCACCCACGAGGCGCTCGACAAGCGCTCACTGAACCAAGGCATGGATGAATGGAAGGGGCGGGCGGATGAGGGGGCGGGTGGATGAAGGAATGAGGGACCCGCGAGGCTGCGGCCTGGCTCTCCCCCGCCCCCGTCCTGCCTCTCCCGAGACCCCACCTTGGCCTCGGGGTCGGTGCGGAAGAGCCCCTCCAGCACGTGGAGGGCGTCGAGCACGCCGTGGTCGCGGCCCTTGCAGTAGGAGAGCAGGCGGCGCACGTCGGCGGGGGCCACGAACTGCTTGGAAATCTTGTTGGTGGTGCGCACCGGCAGGCAGGCGTTGGCCAGCAGGTGGCCCGGGCGGAAGTAGTAGGCGAACTCGAGCGGGCAGGCCGGGTGCGAGTGGGTCAGCTGGCACTCCGTCACCACGAGGCGGTCCCGCAGCGGGCTCAGCTTGACGATGATGAAGGCCGGGCAGCCGGGCTGGGGGGGCCTGCGGGAGGAAGGACCACCGCCGCCGTCACATCACTCTGCTGCCCTCTTCTTCCTTTCCTCTCTCCTTTTTTTTTTTTTTTTTTTAAATTAAGGTTGTTTCAAGTATAGAGAAGAGCAGAGGGCCTTAAGAATATGCCGCTATGTGACCTTGGGCAAGTTACTTAAAAGTCTCTGTACCTCAGCTTCCTCCTATGTTAAAAGGGAGTCAATAATAATACCTTTCTCACAGGATTATTGTGAAAACTAAAATGGTCCATGTAGGTAAAGCCCTTGAAGGCAGGGCCTGAAACACCATAAGCACTATGTGTTTGCTACAACTGTTTCCTCCACCCCCAGCTTTATCAAAAGGAATGAATGTTTTATTATGTTTGCCTCAAACAATTTTAAGAAATAAAACACACCAGATACTCCTGTGTCCACTTCTGATTTTGCACGAACAGCACCAAAAATCAAGGCCCTCTGTGATCAATCTCCCAACAAATTCTCCGACCTCTCTCCCCAGGGGTAGCCACTATCAAATCTGGGTATTTATCACTCCCGCACATATTTTCTTTCTTTTTTTTTTTTTTTTTTTTGCATCCGTAAACAATGGAAGGCATGCTATATTTAGAACTGAAAAAGGGCTCAAACTCAGTAGTCACCAAGGAAATACAAAGTAAAACCCTAAGGAACTGCTGCGACACACCCACCATAAAGGGCAGAATGACAGACTGATAACATCGAGTGCCAGCGAGGATGTGCAGCAGCTGGGATTCTGCTACCTTGTTGGTGGGATTGTAAAATGGCCCAACCCCTTTGGACAACTGCCTGGCAGTATCTGCTCAAGCTGACCATGTCCTCTCCTGTGACTTGGCAACTCTGCTCAAGGTAGACACGGGCATACGCCACCTAAGGACACGCGGCACCCTGTGCGCAGCAGCGCTATTCGCGCCAGCAGAACACCCGGAACAAGCCGCACATCCGCGGGCAGAGCGGGAAACTAAACTGTGGTGTGCTCCTAAAAGAAAGCACCAGCCAGCAATGGAAGTGGACAAGCCCTTACTCTCCCTGACCACACGGGTGACTCTCATACGCCTGCGGTATAAAAGAAGCCGGGCACAAAAGCGAACACATGGCATGATTCCCATTCACGCAAGTTCAAAACCAGGCAAATCAGTGGATGCTGGTAAAACACTGGACAGTGGTTACCCTTGAGGAGTTAACCCTACGAGGGGCACAGGGGTCTTGTGAGGGCTGGGGGTGTTGGGTTTCTTGTTCTGGGTGTTGGTTACATGTATATTTTATTTTGTGAAAATCCATCAAGGCGCACATGTTGGATGTGTGCACTTTTCTGTTATACATGTTGCACTTAAAAAAGTTTACGTAGAAGAACTTTGTATAAATATATAGCATTGACGTAGGCAGAATAATGGTCTCCGGAAGATGGCCACATCTCAGACGCTGGAACCTGGGAAGATGTTACCTCACATGGCAAAATGGACTTTGCAGAGGTGACTAGATTAGGGATCTAGAGATGGGGAGATTATTCTGGATTATCTGGGGGGGCGGCGGGAACAATGTAATCACAAGTCCTTATAAATGCAATAGGGGGGCAGGAGGATCAGAATCAGAGAGAGATTAAAGGATGTTAGAAGAGACCATGCGCCAAGGAATGCAGGCAGCCTCTAGAAGCTGGAAACAGCAAGGAAATTAATTCCACCACTAAACCTCCAGAAGGCACGCAGCCTGGCCGACACCTTAATTTTAAACCAGTGAGACCTGAGCCAGACTTCTGCCCTCCAGAACTGTAAGATGATAAATCTGGGTTGTTATAGACCACTGAATATGTGATAATTTGATGCAGCAGCCACAGGAAATGAAGACACGCATCATATGTACATATCCTTTTGTGGCTTTTACACCCGACAACATATTTTCAAGACTTCTCTATGTCATTTCTTTTACTTGCTACGTAACATTCTACCTCACGACTCTGCCAACAATTAGGTTGTTTTCAGTTCTGCCTTCTTACAAACCATGCTTCAGGGACCACTCTCTTATACAAGAGTTTGTCTAGGAGTGTAGTTCTAACGCTGTGGGACATAGCCCATTACACGAAATCAGCATCATAAAAAATGAAATAGAACAGGAAAAGGAAATCAGAGCACGTTTCTCTTATATTTAAACTGATATCTGTTTTCTGAAAGGGGGTTCAGTGTTTTGCCATTGGGGGTGATATCAGCACTTTTAGGTGGGAGATTTTATGTTGTAGAGCAGAGGTTGGCAAAGTTTTTCCGTAAAGGGACAGACAGTAAATACTTCATTGTGTCTGCTGCAACTACCCTACTCTGTTACTATGTTGTGAACGCAGCACTGATGATATGTAAAGGAGTGAGTGTGGCTGTTCCAATAAAATTTCATTTACAAAAATGGGCTGCAGGCTGGACTGGCCCGAGGCTTCCTGGTTCGCAGACCACTGTAACAGACTGTTCAGGGTTCAGAAGGTAGTTAAGAAGTCCTGGCTCCCAGGTACTAAATGTCAGAAGCATACGACAAAAAATACTTCCACAGTTTTTCCAAATGCCCCCCGAGGAGGGTGAGCACAACTGGTATAAATTCTTAAGAATTTTGTCGTTAAACAAGGAGGGGATCCTTGACACACTCCTTTTCTGCTTAATGTGTGAGGTAAAGTAAAAGACAGGAACCTTTATTTTACCTAAAATAAAGAGTTTGGGTCTTTTTTGCCTTATTTAAAGTCACAATAATAGTGCAAATTTAGAAAAAGCATAAGTGTGCAAATTATTATCATAAAAATGCATCATGGTGGTTATCAGGTGGAACCAAAAGAAAGTGCCAATAAGCAATCTGACTACCAAAATGGCAAAGCGCATTTTTTCCTAGAATAACTCATGCGCTTTTGTGAAACTCCCTGGCTGGCCTCTTGCAGCCCAGGTGTTCTGGCCCCTGGAACAGGTCCCCACTCACCGGGAGGCTGCCTCTTCTGTGGAGCTGTCTATTTTGCCAGAGAATAGCACTTCCCCTCCATGGGGCCGCAGCATCTCACAGAACCACCGATTGCCACCTCAATTCACCCTCTTGACAATCTCTCGACCCACCTCGGGGAGTAATGCCACCTACCTTTAAATGTAAACTCTGCAAGGGCAGGGTTCTTGTCTGTTTTGCTCACTGGTGTATCCCTGGCACCTCCCAGGTGCTCAGTAAATAGCTGATGAATGAATGAGTGAACCCCATTATATAACCCAGACACCCTGCCCATGCTGTCTGGTATACACACACTACACCTCCCCATCCCAAACATCCATTACCAAGTCCTGCCCATTGTGCCTTAAACCTCTAAACCATCTACTTTTCCCCTCATTTCCACTGCCATCAGCCTACCATAAGTTATTTTCTTCTTCACAGACTATTCTTCCCCCCTTCCTTTCACCTAGTGAACTCCTACTCATCTTTCAGGCCTCTGAGAGGCCTTCCTTGACCATCCCCAGGCTAGGGCAGATTCCACTGCACATTGGGGTGATGATTTGATTGATGCCTTTCTCACACACCAGAATGCAAGCTCTCTACTGAAACCCCAGCATCTAAGACCCCCCTCCCTCCATACATATAGTAAGTGCTCAAAAACAAAAGCAACAAAACCTTGGATGAATGGACAAACAGGTTGCGCTCCTAGGGCCAAAAAACCTTTAGGATGCTGGCACATTCAACTCTCGTATTCAGAATCCATGATTTAAATAAAGATGGGGGAAGGATGGAGGGGGAAGATGGAAGGAAGGAGACAGTGTAGAAATTAAAAGCATAAGCTTTGCGGTCAGACTACGTGGGTCTGAATCCTGGTGCTATCTTGGGAAATTCCTTTAACCTCTCTGTGCCTCATACTACTACTACTACTACTAATACCTACCTCACAGGCTTATAGAGAGGATTAAATAAGAGTATTAAATTATATAACGTGGTGAGAGAGGGGGCTGGCATCTAGTAGACACTTAATAAATGGTAGCCATTATTAGGAAAATATTTCATTTCTTTTCCTTCTAAAAATACCAGTGTGTTCATTTGATTTGCATTCCACTGCATAATTTATTTATTCTTGGTCTTTCAGGTTTTCAAGATCTTTTCAAGATCTTCAGGTTTTCAAAGGTTGGTGTGTGATGCAAAAGGATGAGAGTTGTTCTGGACTGGGAAGAGCTGAGAGGGAGGCACAGGGAAAGGAGGGAGGGAAGGAGAGCCTGGAGCTGGCAAGAGGGAGGGATAGGGATGGGGACTTGGAGGAGGTTCATTGCACAACCTCTACTTAAAGGGGAAAGAGGTGCTGGGAATAAAGTCCCTATCTGTGTTCACTGCACCCTTGGCCCAGCACCTTCCCAGCCTCCAATCTGTCTTCTCCATTCCATTCCCCAGGTAGCCCAAGAGGGGTCTTTTTGTATCCAGAGCTGACTCTGCTCAGAGTCCTCCTGGGGCTCCCTGGTGCCCCCAGGATAATGTCCCAGGCTGGACTCAGGCCTGCCAGGTCTGGGCCCTGACACCCTCATAGCGACATCCCCGCCTTGCACAGGAGCCTACGGGCTGTCCCCAAGCTGTAGCACTGGAGGGGACCTGCGTGAGCAGGTGGGGGGAGAGGAGAGCTGGGAAATGAGGGCCAGAAGGCCCATACTGGCTCAGTAACCACCCCACACCTGGGTTCCCCCATGCAGGAGTGACCCCACTGCCCACCCAGTCACCAGGCCTGAGTCCAGAGCACCATCCTTGCCCCCTCTACAGCCTGCCAGTCCCCAGTCCCTTCCCTCCTGCCCCGACTCCCTCTGATATTTGATAGAGCACTTGGGAGAGTGCCTGCCCACAGTAGGTGCCATGTGCTTGCTAAATCAAATACATATTTAAATATATAAACAAATAAAATCCTTCCAAGTTTTTCTTACTTCTCCTCTGGGAAGCCTTCCAGAAACAATTGGTAAGATTCCTCATTTAACCTCCTCCCTTCTGCTCCCTCAATTTCTCTCACTGCTAGGGGGTCTGCTGGATTTGCAATTTTGTTTCTTTGTCTTTGCACCTCTATGAGGTTCGAGGGCAGAGACCAGCTCTGGGTTCCAGATGCCCAGTGAAGAGCACAAAAATAGGAGATGCCCGATATATATTTGTTATATTGAATTGGGTTCTATTAACAAAGAGAGATCCAAGACTGGGCCTGGGCTGTTTGGTAGCTCTAACACGCTGGATTTCTGTGTGATTATGTGTGTTTGACATTGTTCCTTCATGTTTCTGGGTGTTTCTAGACTAGGCAGAGAATAAATGGGAGAGAAGAGTAATCCTACAATAAATGTTTAAATAGCTATGGATGAGAGGAGCTGGTGGTCAGAGTGCTCACTGTGCTAGACGCCCTTCAACACACTTTCCATGCATTAACTCACTGAATCCTCACAAAACCCTATGCACTAGACTATTTACTTCCCCATTTTCCAGAGGAGGAAACTGAGGCCCAGAGAGGCAATGTCGCTGGCTCAACAGCACCAGTTGGTCAGAATCAGAGCTGTGGTTTGCACCAGGCTGCTGGCTCCAGAGTCCATGCCCTTCACTCCCCTCACAGCTATCATTTACCAGCTGCTCCACGTTCCAGGCACTGGGGTAAGTGCCTTCCTGGGAGTGATCTCACTGTAACCCCCCAGGTAGCTGCCGTGGCCCCATTTCAGAGATGAAAAAACTGAGGCTTGGAGATGTGCGGTCTGTTGCCCAAAGATATCCACCCAGGAAGTGGGTGGGCTCATCTTAGGCAGTATGAAGGCAGAGCCTGTGTTTTCAAGCACTTCCCTCTTGTCTATGGCTCTGAGGCCCTCAAACCCATGCACCTACAGGAGCCTGGCAGGCAAAATAAGGGAGTGACACTGCCAAGTGTGAGGTAGCAGAGAGGCGGGGTCTGGGGCAATCCTGAGCGCCAAGGCTCTTTTCCAGAGGGTGGCCATCTATCGCACAGGAATGTGGGCTTCCCCTCTTCCTGTGTTTCAAGGGAAGCCAGAAACCCGATCTCCTTATGGAGAACGTTCCCACTTTAAAATTGGGGTCATTTAAAACATCGCTGGTGGGTTTCCTGGCTCTCTTGGGGATTTTCTCACCTGCTTCTTGTCTTTGAAGCATTACATAGTTGTAGGGAATTACTTGAGAAACTGTTCATTTAATGTCAGTCTTCCTGTCCAGTCTGAAAGTTCCAGAAGGGCAGGGTCTTTGTCTATCTTGCTTACCCCCTCCTCCTTACTCCCTCTGTCCTCAGCACCCAGCAAGGGGCCTGGCCATGTATTTACTGGATGGATGGACCTTCACTTTGTCCCCGTGGCTTTCTCTGCACTTCAGTCCCCAATTGCCTCTTTTCTCTTGTATGTGTGCAAAACCTGGCTCTCTCCCTGTTCTTTTCTGGCTCGCTCTACCTCCATGTCTCCAGGTCTCTGGAATGTTCTGTCTGTAGGGTGTGTGTGTCCACCTCACTCTCTCTCTGCCCTTCTATAGATCTCTGGCCGCTGTCTCTACCTGGGTGCTGTACTTTTGTCCCTTTCCCAGTGTGCTTCCCTCCTGGCCTCTGGCCGCCTCTCTGTAAGGTGCCTCTCTCCCTCTGTCTCTGGGTGGGGGGGCTCTCCGCCCACTTCTCCAGCCCCCACCCCCTGCTCCCTCCCAGCGGGACAGCGGCTCAGGCTCACGCACCCCACGGCGGGCCGGCTGGGAGCGCGCACGTCCTTGCACACGAGCCGTACGTAGCTGTATTTGAGCACGTCGATGAGGGTGTAGAGCGGGGGCGCGCTGGCCCAGCGGCAGCGCGCCAGGTGCATGGAGCTCTTGACGAAGAAGAGCGCCAGCCTCTGCTGGCACCACGCGTCGAAGAAGCGACTGAACTCCGCCCACGAGAAAAAAGCCCGCTCCCGCAGCTCCTGCTCCTCCTGCCCCGCCGCCGCGCCGGGAAGGGGCTCTGGCCGCTCCATCCTGGGGCGCCTGAGAGAAAGACAGCTGGATATCAGAGCCGTCCCCAGCCGGGGTATCCTACATTCTCCACTCTTGGCCTGCCCCCGGGTACTGGTGCCGCTACTCCGGTGGGGACCAGGCCCGATAAGCCCATCTCCCTCCAGATATGGCCTGCCTTTGGCCATCTATGATACACTCACCCTGGCAGCTACCCCCGGGACGGGGGGGGGGGCAGTGATCCTGAACCCTAATTCCAACTCTAGTTCCCTCCTAGAAGTGACCCCTGGGTACAGCTGGGGTCCCTCTCTCAAAATATGACTCAAGCGTGTTCCCAACTACCAGCTAAGATCGCCTGCTCAGATGTGCTTCCTACACTTGGCGGTTACCCCCTCGTGTTCCCCACTCAGCTGGGGCTCCCCCATCTGCCTCCACTTGGCTGTAATCCCACGTGTCCCACATTGAGCCGGGCCCCCTTCTAAAGATGTTCCACATCCATATATACCCCCACCGCACCCCCACATCCAGCCACGGTCCCCTTAGTCCCAATCATGTTCCTCATGCACCTGTGGCTTCCTCCCCAGACAAGCCGTCAATAGTGCAGCTGGTGCCTGTCCCCCACAGGTGATCCCTACGTGCCAGCCAGCTGCGGCTCCTGCTGCCCACAGATACTCCCATCTCCAGGTGTGCTCGCCACATCGTTACGGCCCCTTCGCCTACAGGTGCGTGTCCCGTCCACTTGTGGCCAATTCTCAAAAGTGTCACCAACATTTCATCTGTGGCCTCACTCTTCCCTAGAGGCGCACTCCCCAGATGCGTCCAGCTGGGGCCCCGTTCTGTCAGCTACTGCCACCTTCCTCCCCAGATGTGCGTTTTCGTCCTAGACATGGCCCCTCATCCTCAGATGGGCTTCTTCATCCCAGATGCTCTCCGCGTCCAGGTGCATCTTCCTCCCTGCCCGTGTTCCCCTTCCAGTTTGCTCCCACTTCCCCAACCCGGTCCAGCCCCATCCACCGCGGCCCCTCCCCAGCCCCGCCGTCCCACCCAGCTGTGCCTCTCCCCTCCCCCAGATATGCACCCCTTCCCGCCCCTCCCCACTCACCTACCCGCCCAGATCGGCGTCCGCCTCCCACAATGCCACGCGCCGCGGCCCGGCCCTCGCTCCCGGGATGCTTCGCGCGGCCTCCCGCCTCTCTTCCCGCCGTGCCTCGCGCCTCGGCTTCCACCGAATGTCCTTTTCCCCCCGCCCATCATTCCCGCGACCCGCAGCCCCACCTGCTCTGCCAGGCTTGGGCCATTTCCCAGCGTGCTCTGCGAGAGGGCTCACCCCACTTCCCCCACTTTCCCGGCCGCCTCCAGTTCGGGGGGACTACAACTCCCAGCGTGCTGTGGGCAGCGACGGCGGCTTCGGGAGGCGCTAACGTCGCGCGGACCTCGCCCCTCGCCTCGGCTCCGCCCCCAGCCGCCGGGTTCTGCGCGCGAATTCCGTGGCGCGAATTTGGGCTGCAGCTGCGCAGCGAGCGGGTCCGAGTGTGGTGCCCGGGACAGCGGCGCGCGGGGCCCGCGTGAGGCAGGTGAGGCTTCTCGCGAGGGGCTGGGGGCAGCGCGTACCGAACGCTCGGGGCCCATGGCTTTGCTGGAACGTGGTGGCTGCAGAGGGGTGGGGCGTGGGGGGCGCCAAGGCGGCCGAGGACGCGGTGGAGAGGCGTGAGCCCGGGCAGCGGGGAGGGGGCTGCGGGGCGCCAGGGGGGGGCAGGGAGACGTCCGCGGGAGGGAGAGGGGACGGGAGAGGGTAAATCTGGGCGAGAGGCTGTCGGACCCCGGAGGGTGTGAGGAGAGGCTCGGAGGGGCGAGGCCGCCTGGCGCGGGGGGGAGGGGCCAGAGGAATGGCTGAAGGGTGTGGCCCGCGAGTGGGCGGGGTCATCCGGAGAAGGCTGGGGGCGGGGCCACCCGGGATGGGGCGGGGCCAGTTACAACTAGGAACGACTGGGGAGGCGGGGCCACTTGGGAGGGGGCGCAGAGAAGACGTGAGTGGGCGGGACCAGCTACAACACTGAAGGCCGGGGCGAGACAGGAGTGGGCCAGGCTAAAGTTGCTGGGGTGTGGGGCCAGCTGGAGGCAGGTAGGGCCAGCTATGAGGTTGAGGGACAGCCTGGGTCAGCTGAAAGGGGTGGGCCCAGCTGGACCGAGGTGGGGCTGGGGAGAGGCCAAGTGGAAGGTCCAGGTCTAGGTAAAAACCTCATGAAAGGTCAGGAACTTTCTGGATCTGGAGTGGTTTAGCCTTGTGTCTGTCTGGTAAGGGGGCAGAGCCAGGGTAAGGACAGATAAGTGGTGGGGCTAGTCAGCAAGAAGAGGGCCACGGTCAGGGAAGGGTAGGTGGGGCCATATGTTGAGGAAGTGGCCTGGGTCAAGAAGAGGTTTGAGGGGATAGGGCTCGACTGCAGAAGTGAGGCCCTGGAGAGAGTAGAGGAAGGGGGTGGGGCACGGGGAGGGTAGCAGAAGGGACCAGGCTTTTTGTTGCCCAGAGTTGGGGGTGGGGGGGAGGGACAGAGGAGCTTGGGGAAAGAAGAAAGAAGGATCACATCCTTAGACGGGGAAGCTTGAAGGGTCAGGGGAAGGGCACTTGGCCGGGGGGGTGGGGTGGGGTGGGGGTGCAGAACGGGGACAGACGGTCAATTGGAGAGGGGAACTGCATCTGGAAGCCAAGGGGGATTGGTAGGCAGAGACAGTAGTAAAAGGTATTAGGGCTTATATCCATTTTACTCCATTTACTTATTAGGCCGCCTGCTAAAGGGCATGAGGGAAAGATGGGAAAGTCCAGTCTAAGAACAATCTCCTTAATTTCTTCTTGTTTTAGAATCCTCAAGGAGCTTCCTAGGCCTACACATTTTCCCCAATATTGTAGTAGGTCTGGGAGTGGGGTGGGGATATTTTAAACATGAATCCCTGGTAGTTCTCGGGAACTGGGATCCTCCATCATTGACTGATTTTGTGGTCCTTGGCAAAGCACTTTCTCTTCCCCAGCTCAGCTTCCTCATTGTCTTTTGAGAGATGCTGAGCTGTTTTAAGCCTCTCAGGGTGTGTCCATGTGTGGGAAAGTAATATTTGGGAGGAAGGTATAAAATATTTGACAGGGGTGGGCCATAGCTAGGGGAGCAGACAGGTCAGAAAATTGAGCTTTTAATCCAAGAAGATATTCATACTTGAGCTGTCTGGCCAGACACCCCAAACTCCTCACCACCAAAACCCCCTTTACATCACTCCCTGTCACCGTGGCCTCCAGGTTTTGAAAGATTCTGTCTACGAAGCCTGAATTCTTAAGTCATGCTACTTTTGGCACCCCAAATTTTAGTAATGAAAGACATGTGTTTTTGGCCAGTGCATTTAGTACATGCTATATCACTGCACAAAGCAGACATAGTGTGCCCTTCATGGGACTTACATTTTAGCTCTGTGCTGCCCAGTACCATAGCCATTGGCCTTATGGGGTCCTTGAACACCTTGATGAACAAGGTGAGGAAATTTGCTTGGGAGGATTTGAGAGGAGCTGGAGACAGTGCCTTTTGAGAATTCTTTCCATGACTTACCTGAAAAGGGGATCAGAGCAATGGGGTGGTAGCTGTAGGAGCATGTAGGTTCAGGGTCTTTTTGTTTTTTAAGGTGGAAGAAATGACAGATTTGTAAACTGTAGGGAATGATCAAGTAGCAAGAAAAGTCGGTGAAGCAGTAGAGAAAAGGGAGGATTGCTGTAGCATGGTTTTTGAGGAGGTGAGAAGGCATGTGATCCAGTGTGCTGGTGGAGGATTGGCTTTAGATTGGAGCACATGTGATTGGTGGTGGGAAGTCAGTACATGAGCACAGATGCAGTTATATAGGTAGACGTGGTGGTGGGAGCTTGAAACCTTTCTCCTATAGTTGCTTCCATTTTCCTAGTGATATAGGAAGCCAGGTTGTCAGCTGAGAGTGAGGATGGAGGTGGTGTTGGAGGTTGAGAAGCAGGTATGAAATATCATCTGGGCAAGCAGGAGAGTTGAAAGGATTAGAGAAATGCAGTGGTTTGTGTGGCAGCAAGAAGGCCCCCATGGGACTGTCAGCATGTGTCTCTCTATGTCATAGTCACCTCTGCAGGTGCAGGCATGGAGTAGGTGGAAAGTTGGGTTTAGTCAACATTGGAGTATTGCTGGGTGAGTGACAAAGTGAGGAAGGGAAGGGCAAGAGAGCTATGATAATGATGTACCATGACTCTAATTAGGCTGAGTAAAGAAAGGAAGGGAAGATGTGGGGGCAGGGGCAGGACTTATGGTTTTGAGGCTAGGAGAAGTCCAAATTTGAAACTTCGTAAGTGATGTTTTCTCCCTGAAGATTCGGCATTCTGGGGCTGGCTGCCAGTAATCCTTGGTCCTTGGTTTTTCTCTCATCGTGGCAGTGCACATGGTGATGTCTTCTTCTCCAGGTGCTATTAATTTCCTGCTTTTTCCTGTGGCTTTCTCTATGTCTGAATTTCATTCAGTTTATGAGGGACTCCAGTAATCTGGATTAAAGTCCAGTTCAGTTGGGCATATCTTAACTAAAAATAACATCTTCAGGAGGTCCTATTTACAATGGGTTCACACCCACAGGAATGGATTAAGAACATGTTTTCCTGGGGTATGTAATTCAACCTATCACAGGAGGCTTCTTATCTTTTTCTCTAATTTGGAACTTTTATTTTTCACCAGTAAATCTCACTGTGGTTCATAAAAATGGGAGTTTCTTTTTGAAGGGGCAACTCATGCTTTTGATTTCCTTTTTTTCTTTATGAAAGAATGGGATTTATATGTTTTGGTCTCCATACAACCAATACTCTCAACAAGTGTTTGGATTTCTGTTTCAGGAACAGCTGACTGGAGAAGAAAAGAACAAGGTGGGAAGGGGAATTCTGACGCCACCATGCAGCGAAGTATCATGTAAGGACCTACTTCCCCCAACCTTCCCCGTGTTCTCAGGCTCATATTCTCCAAGTCCTTTGCTTTTTTCTCTAAATCTGAACCTTAGAAGAGCTCAAGTCTGACTTCAGGTTGTAATTACCAGGTATTGGGCAGTATGGAAAATAGGGAGTGGGATATGGAAGAAGGGTAGTGGATTATTAATCAAATGTTTTTCAGTTGTGAAGGACAGCGATCCTGACCTAGTGGTTCACAACCAGGGGTGATTTGTACTCCCGCCCCCGAATACATCTGGTAATGTCTGAAGACATTTTTGGTTGTCACAGTTGGGGGAGGGCCATTGGCATCTCATGGGTAAAGGCCAGGGATGCTAAACATCCTACAATGCACAGGACAGCCCCCCACAACAAAGAATGACCCCACTTAAAATGTCAGTGGTCTTGGTGTGGCAGCAGGGGAGGCTGCGGCAGGGAAAATGGCAGATGGGAAGGCAGGAGGGGAGAAGCCGGAGAAGCCGCAGAGAGCTGGAACCATCAGAGGAACGATGGGCAAACTTCCATTTGCAGTGCTGAGAAGCAATCAGCTGAAGAAGAAGCTGGAGAACTCCTTACAAAGCCTACAGAGATCTCCAAGATTGGATTTGCCATAGGTAGTCGGACGACAAAGAGAGCCTCAGCCATATCCATCAAACTTGGGTCAAGTAAATCTAAAGAAACTGTTCCAGGTCTTGCTTCAAAAACCCTTTCAGTAGCAGCAGCTTTTAATGAAGATGAAGATAGTGAGCCAGAGGAAATGCCCCCAGAAGCCAAGATGAGGATGAAGAATATTGGAAGGGCTACGCCAACATCAGCAGGACCAGACTCCTTCAACAAAGGAAAGCACAGGTTTTCTGATAACCGGAAGCTATGGGAGCGAAATGTAAAATCTCATCTTGGAAATGTCCATGACCAAAACAGTTAAATGATGTGTTTTGAGTTGGGGTGTGGGGGTGGGTGTAAAGTTAAAAGGAACAGTTTCCTTTTTTAAAGAATGGTATATGACTATCTTTGGAGCCACCTTTTTTTTTCTCTCAAAGATTGAGTGGTACATTAATAAATAGAGTTGAAATTAGAGGTAATTTATATTTTATATAAAGATTTCAAGACATTTTCTAATTTTGTAGTTTCACATGACTAGTTTCCAAAGGTTTCAGATGAGAGATCAGAAATGGTACCTTTTTAAGAATTGCATGTTTTTTTAGATACAATTATTAGCACATTAAGAGGGAAGCAAAAAGTTATTATCTATTTAGCCTGGATCAAAATGCAAGCAGTTGCTCCCCCCCCCTTTGTTTTTAGGACTGCCAAAAACCTAATTTTATTTTTGCATTCTTTATAAATTAAAAAACCAATAACCATTTTCCTTTTCCAACTTAGATCCAACTTCAATAACCATATATTTCAGGAACTACTGAAAGACTTCAACTACACAGTCTACAAAGAATAGCTCAAAATTGTATCCTATACATTTCTGTAACTATAATCAACTCTTGGAACATGTTAAGTAAACTAACTTAATTTTCTTCATTAATAAAAATTAATAATTTGAAACTTCATGCAGTTGTGACATTTGTAATATCTAATTCTTTAACATAAGATAAAGCAGTCTTAGGCAAGCTGCCACTGGGAAATTTTTAATGTCCATAGTAATACACAGGGATGGATCACATTCAGTATTTAGTATAAGACCAAGTTAATAAAAATTAAAAAAGTTAGAGTTAAGAACCAATATTCTCTGAAAAGCTTCTGACATTTATTTACTCCTGGCCAAACAAGTAAGTGGGAAGAGCCATCAGTCTAAGCTTATTTTAATTTTGGTGTCTTATCCTTAAAATTGCCTGAGTACTTATAACACAGAAAAACCAAATTTGAACTCATTTGTAATAGCTTAATAATTTACATGTTCCACTAGGATATTTTAATGGAATGTCTTGAAACCAAAGCATAACTCATTGCAAAGATAAGTCAGAAAAAGACAACAAATGTTTGAATAGCATATTATAATGACTCGAACAAAACTGATTATCAACTAGTGATACCCATATTAGCACATGCAACAGATTGAGAAGTTAAATCCTCTGCTTTATACTTCTAAGTATTTTGTCAGACATGAGAAATTTTTAAATGTTTCTATTAATCAGCCATCTCCCCACACATATTCATTTTTATTTAAAATACGAACACAGTTCTCTTCTTCAGATGTTTATCAGCGCAAAGTAAAACAAATCTCAGTAGAGATGATTACAATGTTATTTTAGAAAGCCTTCTTCCTTAAATTGTCCAAAATGTACTAAAAAAATGTCCAGATCGTGAGAATGATCAACCTCAATGGCTTCCTCTGCATCCAACTTTGTTTCTCCATGTCCTTCTTGTGATTCATCAAGAGAGGCCAGGGCCTAATTTGTGAGCAAAAAGCAAAAAGATAATAAGCAAAAAGTTATTATCTATTTAGCCTGGATCAAAATGCAAGCAGTTGTTCCCCGCCCCCCCCCATTTTTTAAAGATTTAATTTATTTATTCCCCCCCCTTGTTTTTGCACTCGCTGTCTTGCTCTCTATGTCCATTTGTTGTGTGCTGTGTGTGTCTGCTTGTCTTCTCTTCTTGTCTTCTCTTTAGGAGGCACCGGGAACTGATCCTGGAACCTCCAGTGTGGGAGAGAGGCACTCAGTCACTTGAGCCACCTCAGCTACCTGGTTTGTTGTGTCTCTCATTGTCTCTCCTCTTTGTCTCTTTTTGTTGCTCCACCTCTCCGCATGGGCCGGCTCTCCACGCGGGCCAGCTCTGCGCGGGCCAGCTCGCTTTTATCAGGAGACCCCAGGAAACGAACCCGGAACCTCCCATATGGTAGATGGGAGCCCAGTCACTTGAGCCACATCTACTTCCCAACAGTTGCTCTCTTAACTCCTTCATCACCTAAAACTGTCTGGCTCCCAGGAGCAGCTTTACAGAAAGGGAGTATTGTATTAGGAGGAGAATGTTACTGGATTATTGACTGAAAATAAGTTTAGATAAGTTTATACAGCTGTTTTTCCTTATGGGCTTTTGTTTTGTTTCAAGTCACCCCTAGGTATTGCATTGCTGTCAGTGGATACAGATGCTTAGCTATTTAAAAATAAACATTTAATGGGAGCAGATGTGGCTCAGTATTTGAGTGCTGGCCTCCTGCATACAAGGTCCCAGGTTCAATCTCTGGTCCTGGTACCTCAAAAAAAAAACCAAAACAAAAAACAAAAAAACATTGGAAGTATGCTCAATAACAAATTTAATAAAGAAAAAAAAAAATCTGAAAAATGTATGTATACTGTTGAGTATTTGAAATAGCCAACTTACCTTAATGGGTCTTGTCTACCTTCATTAGTCTTCAAAGAACAATCATTTACTACCAAAGTAAATTAGTATTATGAATGTGCTTCTCATGGATTTTGTTATTAGCTCGTTTCTGTACGCATTTCCACCAGAACATGAGGTGGACATAAGGAAGCTGTTATTTTAAAATACATACCACCACCAAAAATACATATAAATGTATATGCTTTTTAAATATTTAGCTATTTTTATTTTTAAAAATGTATGAACACCAAAAACTTAACGTTGTATGAAGATGGGAAATGAGAAGATGCACTTTCTGTATTTTATCAAAGCATTTAAGTTCCCAACTTGTAAAATCCAATTTGAATTGAACTTCCTTATTAGTAGAATAATGTGTATATGTAATGACCAGTGGCTTCTCAAAAGCACATTTTAGTGAAATAGAAGGAAAGAAAATGCATCTTCATACATATTCATGGCATCTCTGACTGCATATACTTTGTTAGTTCTGTGTATTATAGGGTTTTGTTTTGTTTTTATTTTGTATTGTGTATGAACTTTTAAAAATGTAATAGTTAAATGCAGCTTTAAAAGAAAAGTCACAAGTAAAAAACATTAGTACAATGATTTTCTTAAAAATTCCTTCAGTGTTAAATTGGAGGCAGCTTCAGACTATTTTATTGGTGATAACTACTCACTGATCTCTTTTAATTGGTAATTAATAACTCCAGAGAAGCAACCTAGCTGTTGTATATTCCTAACACTTTGTTCACTTGCATTTAAGGTTCAGAATAATAAAACAATGGAAATGCATATAGAACTATTCTTACATGATTTCGTTTTTGTTGAATAACAACTGTCCCTGTCGTATATTCTTTTCTTGACCCAAATGAAATATTTACCTAAGTTAAGATGGAAGAGAGAAAAATGACTGAGATGAAAGTCTTTACTAAAATACCAATAAATTTTTCAAACTCAAAAAAAAAAAAAAAAAAAAAAGGCCAGGGGTGCTAAAGTTGAAACACTTATATTAACCCTGGCTTTAGTGGGGCCAAAATTAAGGGAATGACTTGGCTTAAGTAACTGAAATGGAGTTAATGGCCACAGCCTGGATTGGATCCAGTTGCTGAAACTCTGACTCTGGGAATCTGTCTCTCCGTTGTTCAGCTCTGCTTTCTTCAGTGTTGGCATCATTTTCAGGCAGGCTCTCCTCCTTGGGCTTGTGGCACTCTGGAGTTAGTCATTCCACTGGAAAGAGGGCGTCTCTCAGGTGTCCCAACAATGTTTAGAATCAAGTTTCAGGCTTGGGCCACATGCCTGTCCCTGAACGAGCTACTATAGCCACAGGGGTGCAGTGTTTTGATTGGCCAGGTCATGTGTCCACCCCTGGTGGGGGTGACAGGGCAGATGCACTCAAATTCTAAGTTCTGAGGATCAAGACAACGGAGTGAGACACTAAGAGCAACCAGGAAGAATTGGCAGAAACATCTTTCTCAGGGTTCCAGAAAATAGTTAAAGGACTGCAGTAACAGGGTGAGTGCCAAATCAAGAAAAAGTCTTCTTAAAAGTGGTAGGATCCCCTGACTTTCTGGCTGGCCCCTCCCCTCTGCCCCCCTAACTGGCTAAGCATGGAGCTGGCCCTCACTCCCAGTGCAGATCTCTGGTGCTGATACTACAGGGAGCAGAGTAGCCCTCATCCACATACTCAGAACATGTATGTTTGGCCCACCCTGCCTGATGGTGGTCTGAGAGACTTGCCATCCCAGATCTTGAGCTGTGTGTAAATGCAGCTCAGAGAGGTCTCCTACAGAACACTGTGAGAGGGAAGTCAAGTGCTGTCTGGAGTAAGGAATTACTGGCTGTAGGGTATACAGAACAGTGCTTGGGTCTGTGAGGAATCTGTTTCCTAGGAAGGAGGGGACATTTGGAAATGATGAATGGGGAATTCGTAGGGCCACATGCAGGACAAGACAAGAAGCATGTGCAGAAAGGATCAGGGAGGCCCCTACACTTTGGCTGAAGCTATTCTCATACAACCCATTGTATGGATAAGCCCAGTCTGCAAAGACTGGAAAAGGTGTTTTCTTCCTCCCTTTTTTCCTTTTTTTTTGTTAGCTCCTGGCATCCATGGAAAACTCAGTCATAATACTAGCTGGATACAAGCTTAAGGAACAAATGCTACAGTGTCTAAATTTCAGCCATAACACTTTAAAATATCAAAATGTCTGGTTTTCAACAAAAGGTTACAAAACATACAAAGAAACAGGAAGCAATGGTCCAGACAAAGGAGATTAAAGCATTAGAATTCATCAGCAGGGAAGCAGATGTGGCTCAAGTGGTTGGGCTCCCATTTACCATATGGGAGGCCCTGGGTTCGATTCCCAAGGCCCCCTGGTGAAAGCAAACCGGTCTGCGCGGCATGGTGAGCTGCTGGCCTGCACGGCAAGATAACGCAACAAAGGGAGACAAGCAGACGCAGAAAAATACACAGCAAATGGACACAGCGAGCACAAGCAGCAAGGGGGGGATAAATAAATCTTTTTTTTTTTTTTTTTAAAAAAGACATCAACAAGGAGGACCAGACCTGGGACATACCAGACAAAGACTTTAAAAAATGGTCTTAAATATGTTCAAAGAGCTAAAGGAAAATATGGATAAAAAAGTAAAGGAATTCAGGAAAATAAGGGATTAAAACAATATCAGTAGAGAGATGGAAATTATGAAAAGGAACCAAACAGCTGAAACCACAGTAACAGAAATGAAAAATTCCCTATAGGGGTTCAACAGTAGATTGGAGCTGGCGGAAGAAAGAATCAGTGAACTTGAAGATAAGAAAATTGAAATCTTTCAGTCTGAGGAGCGGAAAGAAGAAATAAAAGTGAACAGAGCCTGAGAAACCTATGGGACATCATCAAGCATACCATTATATGCATTGTGGGAGTCCCAGAAGAAGAAATGGGCAGAGAGAATATTCAAGGAAATGATGGCTGAAAACTTCTCAAATTTAATGAAAGACATGAATATACACATCCAAGATGCTCAATGAACTTCAAACAGGATAAACTCAAATAGACCCACACCATGGCATATTATAGACTGTCAAATGCCAGTGATAAAGACGGAATTCTGAAAGCCGCAAGAGAGAAGCAGTGTGTTGTGTACAAAGGAACCTCAAGAAGAGTGTGTCGATTTCTCATTGGAAACGATGAAGGCAAGAAGGCAATGGGATGATATATTTAAAATGCGGAAAGCAAAAAATTTGCCACCCAGGAATTCAATATCTGACAAAACTTTCAGAAATGAGGGAGAGATAGAGACATTCCCAGATAAACAAAAGCTGAGGGAGTTTATCACCACTAGACTATCCCTATAAGAGGGACTAAAGGAAGGTCTGCAGGTTGAAAGGAAAGGAGACAATACCCAGTAATTTGAAGTCACATGGAGAAATAAAGATCTTTGGTGAGGATAATGACATGGGTAACTATAAATACCAGCACAATTGTATTTTTGATTTGTAACTCTGCCTTTTACTTCCTACAGGATTTAAAAGGCAAATGCATAAGATGTAATGATAAATTAGTGGTTTCAGATTCATAGTATACAAGCATATACCTTGTGACAAGAACTAGATAAAGGTGGGGGATGGAGGGGAATAGAAACATAGTTTGTGCCTCCTATTGAGGTTAAATTGGTATCAAAGCAGACAAAATTTTTATAGATTTAGGATGTTATTTAAGTCCGATGGTGACTACAAAGAACATACTGGAGAATATGCAAACTCAGAGAGAGAAAGAATAGTACAGGTTGCCAGGAATGGGGGGATGGGGGAATGGGGAGCTAATGCATAATAGGTGTAGGATTTCTGTATGGGGAGATGGGAAAGTTTAGTAATAGAAGGTGGTGAGGGCACCACAACTGAATGAATATGATTAATCCAATTGAATGGTATGCTTGGGAGTGGTTGAGATGGGAAAGTTTATATTGTATATATATTCCCAAATTAAAAACAACAAAGGAGGCAATGACAATTAAATGCAGTACATGGTCGGATGGGATCATAGCAAGGGAAGAGAAGGGCTCCAGGGGACAGTATTGGGACATGAAAAAATTGGAATATACCCTGTCAGCTTTATATTAATGTTAAATTGCTTGAACTTGCTAACTGCTCTTAAGGTGGTTATATAAGTGAATGTTCTTGTTCTTGGGACATGTACATGGCAATGTTAAGTGTTGAAGGAACTCAATATATAAGATGTACTCTTGTAGAAAATGGATTGTTAGATGGATAGATAGAATGATGTAGCAAATGTGGCAAAAACTTAAAATTGGACCTGGAGGAGGGGGTTTAGAGATGTTGGAGTTCTCTGTGTGGGGTTTGTATTAGTTTTGTTTTATTATTTATTTTATTTTATTATTTATTTTATTTTATTTTTTTATCTTATTTTATTTTATTTTATTTTTTAATTTAATTTAATTTAATTTTATTTTATTATTTTATTTATTTTTTTACCAGGAGGTCCTGGGGATCAAACCTGGGTCCTCCCATATGGTAGACAGATGCCCAACCACTTGAGCCACATCTGCTCCCCAGAACTGTAAGCTTTTAACCTAATAAATTCCCATTATAAAAGCCAAACCATTTCTGGTATATTGCTCCCAGAATCTTTTAGCAAATGAAAACAATAGGCAAGTAGGCAGGCATAAGGAGAGATAGGTAGTTAGATAAATAGATAGATAGATGATAGGTAGGCAGGTAGATAAATGAATAGATAGATGATAGATAGATAGATAGATAGATAATAGATAAAATTATAGAGATGTATGTATGTATGAGTTAATATACATACATATACTTCTGAGCCTGTCCACTGACAGGGCCTAGAAGTAGTGACATCCTAATGGCAGTGAGCACACCCTCACCCAGAGCTTTGTTTTTAAATACCATTTTCCAATGAAAGGAACCAGGGTTCCTTGAAGTCATGGCTGATCTGTATTAGTTTTGTAACTGTCCTGTAAGTCTGAATGTATTTCAGAGTAAGAAGTTAAAAAAAATTGTAAGTACCGTGAAAATTTGGGTGGGGGGCCGGGCAAGAGGAAAATGGAGTGGCTACTGCCCAGAGGAGGGAGCGGATGCTAGACAGACTCTGACCTGAGCATCCATGACAGAGCAAGACACTGCCCTGGCCCATCCCACAAACCAGAGGCGGTCTGCTGAGGGGAGATGGAAACAGCTTGGGATTATGGGATTGGGACCCTGTTCCACCGTCCGCTGGCCCTGTGACCTCTGGAATATTAGTTAGCATGTGTGCTTTGCTGTGGGTAGCAGAAACCTGGGCGATAGCACCTTAAATCGGCTGCATTTTTCTCAAATGATAAGAAATCCTGAATTTATAGCACTATTGATTGCTTTCTGTTCCCTTGTTTTTATTATATATATATTTTACTTTTTTTTAAAGATAAAACTTTTTATTTTGAATATATATTTTTTGATGTATGGAAAAGTTGTAAAGGTGGTATAGAGAGTTTCCGAATACCCTTCACCTGGTGTCCCCCATCATTGACATCTTATATTACTGTGGTCCATCCGCCACAGCTCTGGACCCAACACCGGTACCTTGCTATTAGCTAAACTCCATACCTCATTTGGATTTCACCAGTTTTCCTATTCCTGTCCTTTTCGGTTCCAGGATCCGGTTCAGCGTACTGCATTGCATTTAGTTGTCAGGTCTGTCCTGCCTCCTCTGGTCTGTGACAGTTTCTCAGGCTTTCTTTGTTTCTCACGACCTTGACAGACTTGAGGAGTACTGGCCAGGGATTCTGTAGAATGTCCTCCAGTCTGCTTTGTCTGATGTTTTTCTCAAGGTTAGACTGGGGTTGTGGGTTTTTGGAAAGAAGACTGCAGAGGTGAAGGGCCTCGGCAGGTGTGCCTGATGTCCTGCGTGCTTCTCCATTGGCGAGTTCCCACTGTGCCCTTTCCAGGCTTTGTTCTTTGGAAGCACTCTCAAGGGGGAGAGAGTACTTTACTTTATTTACTGTTTTCTGAGCATTTAACACCACCTGACATTTGATATTTAGCTATTTGCTTAATATTTGCCTTTTCCATTAGAAGGCCAGCTCCTTGAGGGCAGGAACTTTATGTGTTTGGTTTGCTGCCAAATCCCTAGAGCCCAGGATGGGGCCTGGCGTACTATGGGTGCCTAATCAGTATTTGTTGAATGAATATTAAAGTGTTGTATCCTGCAGGTGAATTGGGGTAGAAAAATAAGCTGTGTGTGATCCATTTTCCCTGTCTGAACCTCGGTTTCCTTATCAATTAGAGGGTTGTTTGAAATCCTCTGTTTTGTGTTGGGATGTGAAAGGCTATCAAAAACTGTAGAGTGCACCATGGACATGAGGGATTACTGGTATGGTTATCATTTGTCATTTCTGTTTCCACCCCCCTCCCATGCTCCTCCAGGTCATTTTTCCAGCCCATGAAAGAGGGCAAAGCCAAGAAACCAGAGAAGGAAGCATCCAACAGTAGCAAAGAGACAGAGCCCCATCCAAAGTAAGTATCGGGGCCAGGCTGAGATGAATCCGTTACTTTGTCAGTCGGGACTCTCTTGGCTTCGGGTATTATAAACCAAGCTCAATGTCTCTGGCCCTGAAGAGGACTTTTTGGCTCAGGTAACTGGATCCAGGGTCTCAGAGTTGACTTTGGGGTCCTGCTTCGTGTCTTGACCTCAGTCTGGAGCGGGCCTGCTCCACGAGGCAGAGATGCTGTCCCCTGGCCGCATCTTCATGCCGTCCCACGTAAGTAGAAGAGAGCAGTATTCTCTCTGTTAGCACCCACACTGTACGTTCCCAGGGGAGACCCAGCTGGGCCGTGCTCGGGTCCTGTATCACCCCTGGACCGGAGTTGATAGCCTTACTGTGGGACTCTGGGCAAGTAAGTTTACCTCCCTGTGCTCCAGTTTCCTTGTGTGTAACGGGGTGTAGCGATGTATGTGAGACTTCTGTGTGGAGTTCAGTTAATACATGTACAGCTCATACAACAGTGACTGGTTCATAAAAGGCATGCAGTGATAAGAACAAAGTAATTTTTTCAACACGTTTGATTTTCAGATCCATTACTTTTGCTGTTTATGTATATTGCTCTTTGTATGTGCGTAGTTTATTTTCTGTGGTACCTTGTAATTTTGAAAAATTATATCAGATCATACTGTGTATATTGTTCCTCAATTTGTTTTTTTCTTTTAACATTATGACATAAGAGACTTTTTAAAATTTATGAACAGAGGACTATCTTTTTATTCCTGTCCTTGGAAAGTGTGTTTATGCACGTTTGCTTTCATCCTTGCCTCATACATATACGTTATAACACTAAGATAATGCTTAAGTTAGATAATTTTGTAATCTAAATGCTTTAGTTTATTGTTTATAGTTTATTCAGTTATTTTCTGATTGATCCACATCTGTGTATTTAGAATGGCATAAAGAAAACCTAGAACTTGATCAACATTTGGTATTAGATTTTTTAGTAAGAATTTTTACTGCTTACATATATGCAAGTGCTAAGCTATTGAGTTTAACCCCATTTCTTGTTACTTCTTGCAAAATCCTGCATTGATTATTTCCATTTCACTTTACTGGCCACTTCCAGGTCTAAATCATTATCCTATGTATTTTCAGTAGCCTTTTTTGAAAATTCTGAATTCTCTGCTGAATTGTGTGCGAGAATTATAAAGGTTTTGTAAAGATTTCTGAGTTTACTGTTGTGAAATCCAGCACAAGCCGTTTCCACTTTGACTTTAGGATTGTTTTCTTCTCAGTGTAAGGATATTAATGGTGACTGAGGAATGACTTACCACTCAAGATGTCCTTCCTTCATGGTGCTGAGCATGCTTTATGCAGTGTGAATACTCACATGCCCTACAGGTGTTGCTCTGTGAATAAATGATTTCTCATGATTTTTCATTGAATAACTTGTCCAGCATAAATTATCTTGTCACTCCTCCCAGAGGCTTTGTACTCCCAGTGAAGCCTTTTCTCTTCCTCCTTGTTTTAGCGGTTGTTCCTATACTGAGTTTTCTTGTGTGCACCAATGCTCGTGCTTAGCTGAATGGCAGTGGACGTGATTACAGACCTAGGATTTCTGTTCTGTGGAGTTCACTCATTTTGTTTAAAGGCTAAATTATAATTGAAGGCATTTCCACATTGACTACTGTCTTAGAATTTCTCTGCATGTGAGTTCTCTGGTTTGTTTATCAGTTGGAGCAGTGGATGAAGATGCTTCCATTTTCATTATATTTATATTGTGAGTTTTCACATGTATATGGTCAGACCTGCTAAAGTCTCCTATGTCCACAACATTCATAGGGATTCCTCCAGTATGAATTTGCTTAAGCTGACTGAAGTAATCAGGCTGACTCTTCCAGAAGTCTCGTCCATATTCAGAACCTTCACAGCATGAGTTCTCTTGTGTCATTGAAGGTCAGAACATCTGCTGAAGGTTTTCCTACATAGATGACATTCATAGGGTTTCCCTGGTGTGAGTTCTCTGTCATGTTATTCTTTTTACCGCTGCCTTGTATTCCATTTTATGGCTATACTGGTGGATATTTAGGTTGTTTCCATTTTGTGGCTGTAGCAATCTGTACTACAATAAATATTCTCTGTGTGTGTCTCCTTGAACATGCAAATATATTGTTTTTCTAGAAAGTTACCCATATGTGGAATTATACATGGTAATTGTAATAATTCAACTCAGAAAAGTAGGAAAGAATATGAATTCCTCCTAATAGTCATTTCCCAGAGGTAATTACTTTTACCAGTTTGATGTATCTCTTTCCATGCCTTTTTAAATGCATATAAGAATACGAGCACCTAACACAGTTATTGAAACATAGTAGGTGCTCATTAAATATTTGTTGAATGAATAAGTATTTCCCTTATATGTTACCTAGCAGGGACTCTCATTTTTTTGTCACTCTTACAAAACTGACAGCTGGCATAGTGCTGGACATATAGTAGATGCTTAATATATACCATTTATTTATTATTGAATCACAAAAGTAGGACTATTTTATATATGCATGCCACACATATATTGGCAAACGTTCACATACTTTTTATTTTATGGAATCACATGATATGTATTCATTTACTTAGCAAATGTCTAGTGAAGATCTTCTGTGTGCCAGGCATTGTTCTAGACCCCGTGGGTTTAGCAGTGAACAACCTGCTTTTTTTTTTTTTTTCCCCCACAAAAGAAGTCTAAGAGCCCTTTCCACGATGGTTCATATAAATCCACCTCATTCTTTTTAACGATGTTTCATGAAATGAATGTGTCATCGTTGACCTAAGTAGGAAGCTTTGTACATGTTGGTCTCTTCGTCCAGGCTGTGAGCTCTGTGAGTGCAGAAACCTGTTAGGACCGTGTCCCCGGTGCCCTCAGCGACCTCTTTGAGCACACATAGCGTGGTGTGCTGTGATGGTGTGCTTGTCTCCCTCCCCAGACTGCGAGCTCCTCAGGGGCAGTGTCAGGGCAGCAGTTGGGCTGCTTTACCAGGAGTCAGAATCACAGTGACTCAGTCAAGATAAAAGTTGCCTTTTCTCACTTGTAAAATTCTGAACTGTTTAGGCAGTTTAGGGCAGGCAGGAGGCTCTGTACTGTTTGTTTGGTTATCCTGGGCCTCAGGTTCCCTCTCTCCTGACTCCTTCATTTCCTAGGGGGCAGCCTTCACCAGCCTTGTCAAAGCAGGTCAGCAAGTCTGAGTTCCAGGGGTGAGATAGCGTGGAGGGTGAGCAGCCAGGGCAAGTGGCATGGTCCTTCACATCACTTAGATCATTTTGGCCAGAAATTGGCACATGGCAGTGCCTAGCTGCAGGGGCGTCTGGGCAGCGTAGTCCCTAGCTGGGTGGCCACGTACCTTTCAAAGAAAGAAGGCCCAGATGGCTGTTGTTGGCCAGTCTCTGCCTTAGATAGGGACTGCATCTGCTCAGTGTCACCTGTCACAGGGTGGCCACACAGGAGGCCTCTGGGGATGTGTGATCATTGGATGAATGAATGAATGAATGAATGATGGATGATTGAGCAAGACTGAGGAGACACCTAGAAAATGCTCACTGAATACTTGAAGGAAATGAAACGTAGTGAAGGAGCTGGAGCCTTGGGATCATTACTCACCACCCACCCTGCCCTCCACTCCTTCCTGCTCTAATAACCCCAGATCCTCTCTTCCAGGGTGGCCCTGAAGGAGCGGAATGGAGTGTTGCCTGAGAGTGACTCCCCAGTGAAGAGGCCGGGAAGGAAGGTGGCCCGGGTCCTGGGCAGTGAAGGGGAGGAGGAGGATGAAGCCCTCACGCCCCCTAAAGGCCAGGTAGGTCCCCACCTCCCATCAGCCTGCTCATTCTACTGAGGAAGTAGACAAGACCATGAATCCCATTAGCCTTTGGAACTGCGTGCAGCAGCTGCCCAGGAAAATTCTGGAAACATTTCCCGGGAGATGGAAGAGTTCAGTATTTGAGTGTGGTGCCTGGAGCAGATGGCCTGGTTAGCGTGGTCCTAACTTTACCTGTACCCTGAGGTCTGGGGCAGGCACCTGGACCTCATTTTGCCTTGGTTGCCTCACCTATGATATGCAGCTCACAGGAGTGTCTACTTCCCAGGGTTCCTTTTAAGATGAAAGAAGTCAGTTCATGTACAGATTTTAGCATAATGCCTGATACAAAATAAGGGCTCAAAAATATATCCAGTCTTACCTGTGGTCAGAGGGATTTTCACCTTCTCTAAATACATGGGATCACTTCCTCCTCCTGTCTAAAAGGCATTTAATGCTTGTTCATTGCTCTGTAGGTAGTCTCCAAGGTGCACACTTCTCAGACTATCAGTGAGAAAGTCAAATCCTGTGACAATCCCCCCCCAACCCCCACTCCAGTCCTCCAATGCTGCCATCTCAGGCCAAACCCAGTCCTTACTGTAAACCACAAGGTCACTCACGGTCAATCTCTCCCTCCTGCCCCATCATCTACAGTTCCCTCTGCCCCAGCTTCTCATACATGCCAGGGGGACTTTGGTCTCTGGGCCCCTTGCTTTCTTCCCCTGTCTAAACTCTTTCCCCAGATCCACACATGGCTCAATCCCTTATTTTCTTTAGGGCTTTGCTCAGATATCACCTCAGAGAAACTTTCCCTGACTACCTTCCCATTTGCTGCAGTAACAAATTACTACAGACTTAGTGACTTAAAACAATGTTTATTTTGCACTTTTGGAGGTCACAAGTCCACAGTGGGTCTCACTGGGCTAAAATCAATGTTTTGGCAGAGCTCTGTCCCGTTCTGGAGGCTCTAGAGGAGAATCTGTTTCCTTGCTTTTTCCATCTTCTAGAGGCCACCCACGGGCCATGCCTCATGGCCCTTCCTCCATCTTCAGAGCACGATGGAGGTTACATCTCTCTCTGCCTTTTCTCTGCAATCACAGCTCACTCTGATGCCACTCCTGTCTCCCTCTTGTACTTTTAAGGATCCTCATGATTATATTGAGTCCTTCTGGAGAATCCAGGATTGTTTCCCCATCTCGAGATCAGCTAATCAGAAACCTTAATTCCCCTTTGCCAGTAATCTTATACATTCACAGGTTCTGTGCATCTTTGGGAACTTGGACCTTGACCCGAGCCTACTGGGGAGCCATGGAAAATATTTTTTTATTTTTTTATTTATTTTTAACTTTATTTTGTACATTTAATAATTGCAAATATAAACAATAATTTAAAAATAAAAAAACAAAGTTGAATAAAAACAGACATTTCTCAAATGTACTGGATACATGTAAAGGTTTTTTTTTGAATCATACACTGTGTTACAAACTATGTTTGGTTCATAGTATTTGTCCTTTTGTATTGGGCTTGTTTTGAGGAGGTCCCATTTATCTATTTTTTGTTGCACATGCTTTGGGTGTAAGGTCCAAGAAACCACCACCTACTACAAGGTCTTGAAGATGTTTCCCTACATTTTCTTCTAGTAGTTTTATGGTTCTGGCTTTTATATTTACATCTTTGATCCATTTTGAGTTGATTCTTGTATAGGGGGTGAGATAGGGGTCCTTTTTCATTCTTTTGGTTATAGATATCCAGTTGTCCCAGCACCATTTGTTGAAGAGACTGTTTTTTCCCATTAGCGTGGGCTTGGTGGGTTTGTCAAAAACCAGTTGACTTGGGAAGCGGCTGTGGCTCAATCAGTAGGGCTCCTGTTTACCATATGGGAGGCCCTGGGTTCGGTTCCCGGGGCCTCCTGGTGAAGGCAAGCCCGCCTGCACGGCGTGGTTAGCTGACCCAGCGAGCACAAGCAGCAAGGAGGGGATAAATGAATAAATAAATAAAATCTTAAAAAAAAACCAAAAAAAAAAACCAGTTGACTGTATAGGTGAGGGTATATTTCTGGATTCTCAATTCTATTCCACTGATCGATGTGTCTATCTTTATGCTAGTATAAAGCATACTAGCATATGACCACTGTAGCTTTGTAATATGTTTCAAGGTCAGGCAGTGAAATTCCTTCCACATTGCTCTTCTTTTTTAGAATACTTTTGGCTATTCGGGTGCACTTACCCTTCCAGATGAATTTGGTAATTGCCTTCTCTAATTCTGTAGAGTAAGCTGTTGGGATTTTGATTGGTATTGCATTGAATCTATAAATCAGTTTGGGCAAGATTGACATCTTCATGATATTTATTCTTCCAATCCATGAACACGGAATGTCTTTCCATTTGTTTAGGTCTTTTTAAAATTTCTTTTAGCGTTGTTTTGTAGTTTTCTGCATATAGGTCCTGTACTTATTTGGTTAAATTAACTTCTAGGTATTTGAGACTTTTTGTTGCTATTGAAAATGGAATTTTCCTCCTGATTTCCTCCTCAGATTGTTCAGTACTAGTGTACAAAAACATAATTGATTTCTGCATGTTGATCTTGTATCCTGCCACTTTGCTGAACTCATTTATTAGTTCAAGTAACTTTGTTGTGGATACTTCAGAATTTTCTAAATACAGGATCATGTCATCCGCAAACAGTGAGAGTTTTACTTCCTTTTTTCCTATTTGGACGCCTTTAATTTTTTGTCTTGTCTAATTGCCCTAGCTAGAACTTCTAGTACAATGTTGAATAACAATGGTGACAGTGGGCATCCTTGTCTTGTTCCTGATCTTAGAGGGAAAGCTTTCAACCTTTCCCCATTGAGTATGATGCTGGCTGTGGGTTTTTCATATATGTCTTTTATCAGATTGAGGGATTTTCCTTTTATTCCTATCTTTTGAAGTATTTTTATCAAAAAAGGATGTTGGATTTTGTCGAAAGCCTTTTCTGCATCTATTGAGATGATCATGTGGTTTTTTTCCTTCAATATGTTAATGTGGTATATTACATTGATTGATTTTCTTATGTTGAACCAGCCTTGCATACCAGGAATAAATCCCACTTGGTTGTGATGTATAAGTCTTTTGATATGCTGTTGGATTCTATTTGCAAGTATTTTGTTGAGAATTTTTGCATCTATGTTCATTAGAGAGATTGTTCTGTAATTTTCTTTTCTTGTGGAATCTTTATCTGGCTTTGGTATTAGGGTGATGTTGGCTTCATAAAATGTGTTGGGTAATTTTCTGTCCTCTTCTGTTTTTTGGAAGAGTTTAAACAGGATTGGTGTTAATTCCTTTAGAAATGCTTGGTAGAATTCGCCTGTGAAGCCATCTGGTCCTGGACTTTTCTTTGCTGGGAGATTTTTGATGATGGATTCAATCTCCTTAATTGTGATTGGTTTGTTACGTTCTTGTATTTCTTGTGTCAGTGTAGGTTGGTTATGAGTTTCTAGAAATTTGTCCATTTCATCCAGGTTGTCTAGTTTGTTGGCATATAGTTTCTCATAATATCCTCTTATGATTCTTTTTATTTCTGTGAGGTCATTTGTAATTTCCCCCCTTTCATTTCTGATTGGTTTATTTGCATCTTCTCTCTTTTTTTCTTTGTTAGTTTTGGGAGGGGTTTGTCAATTTTATTGATCTTCTCAAAGATCCAGCTTTTGGTTTTGTTGATTTTCTGTATTGTTTTTCTGTTCTCATTTCCATTTATTTCTCCTCTTACCTTTATTATTTCTTCCCTTCTTTTTGCTTTGGGATTGGTTTGGTGTTCTTTTTGTAGTTTCTCAGGTTGTTCAGTTAAATCTTTGAGTTTAGCTCTTTCTTGTTTTTTAGTATAGGCATTTAGGGCTATAAATTTCCCTCTCAAGACTGCCTTCGCTGTATCCCATAAGTTTTGATATGTTGTGTTCTCATTTTCAGTTTTCTCAATATATTTACTGATTTCACTTGCAATTTCTTCTTTGACCCACCGAATATTTAGGAGTGTGTTGTTTAGTCTCCACACATTTGCAAATTTGCTTTTTTCCTGTCTGTTACTGATTTCTAGTTTCATTCCGTTATGATCTGAGAAGGTGTTTTGTATAATTTCAATCTTTTTATATTTATTGAGAGCTGTATTGTGACCTAACCTGTGGTCTATCCTGGAGAAAGATCCATGGGCACTTGAGAAGAATGTATAACCCGCTGAGTTTGGATGCAGTGTTCTGTATATGTCTGTTAGGTCTAACTTGTTTATCATATTGTTCAAGTTCTCTGTTTCCTTGTTGATCTTCTGTCTAGTTGTTCTATCTAATGATGTGAGAGGGGTGTTGAAGTCTCCGACGATTATTGTAGAAATGTCTATTGCTCCCTTCAATTTTACCAGAGTTTGTCTCATATATTTTGGGGCACCCTGGTTAGGTGCATAGATATGACTGTTATATCTTCCCGGAGGATCATCCCTTTTATTAATATATAATGGCCTTCCGCATCTCTTACCACTTTTTTGCATTTGAAGTCTGTTTTGTCTGATATTAGTATAGCTACCCCTGCTCTTTTCTGTTTACTATTCGCGTGGAGTATCTTTTTCCAAACTTTTACTTTCAGCTGGTTTGTATCCCTGGGTCTGAGGTGAGTTTCTTATAAGCAGCATATGGATGGCTCATGTTTTTTTTTATCCATTCTGTCAGCCTATATCTTTTGATTGGGGAATTTAATCCATTCACATTCAATGATATTACTGAAAATGCACTATTTATTTCCTCCATTTTATTCTTTGGTTTTCATATGTCATCTTATTTTTGTCTCTCTTTTTACTCTTTTGGTTATCCTTTCTGCTTTTCTTTCTTCTCTACTCTCCTCCAAGCCTCTCTCTCCTTTCTTTTTCTTTCAGGTTCTAAGGCTTCCTTTAATATTCCCTGCAAATGTGGACTCTTTTTTGCAAACTCTCTTAGTTTCTGTTTGTGAATACTTTATATTCACCTTTATATTTGAAGGACAGTTTTGCTGTATAAAGAATTCTCGGCTGGCAGTTTTTCTCTTTCAGTTTCCTAATTGTATCATACTACTGTCTTCTTGCCTCCATGGTTTCTGAAGAGAAATCTGCACTAAGTCTTACTGGACGTCCTTTGAACGTGATCGTTTGCTTCTCTCTTGCTGCTCTGAGAGTTTTCTCTTTATCTTTTACATTTGACATTCTGCATAATATGTGTCTTGGTGTAGGTCTATTTGGATTTATTCTCATTGGGGTACGGTGTGCTTCTTGGACATGTGAGTTCATTTCTTTTGTGAGAGTTTCAGCTATTATTTCCTCATATGCTCTTTCTGCCCCTTTTCCTTTCTCTTCCCCTTCTGGAACTCCCATGACACGTATGTTGTTGCATTTTGTGTTGTCATTCAATTCTCTGAGCCCCTGTTCAATTTTTCCATTCTTTTCTCTCTCTGTTCTTTTCTCTCTTCAATTTTAGCTGCTCTGTCTTCGGTATCACTTATTCTTTCTTCTATTATTTCGAGTCTGCTGTTGTATGCCTCAAATGTATTTTTGACTTCACCTATTTTGTCTTTCATTCCCATGAACTTCGTTACTTTTCTGTTCAGGATTTCAAATTCTTCTTTGCGTTCACTCAATGTTTCTTGATGTCATGTCTCTCTTAACTATATTTTCTTTCGTCTCATTAATTTGATTTTGGAAATTTGTGCTAATCTCACTGATTAGTTCTCTCAAATTCTGCAGCTCTTCTGGGACTTTGCTTTATTCCTTTTCTTGGGCCATGTCTTTATTTTCTTAGTATGACTTGTAAGTTTTTGCTGGTGCTTAGGCATCTGGTTAGGTTATATGTTACTTAGATGCTCTATCTCTTTCTCTTTTAATGGGGTTTTAGTGGCAGGATGCTGTGAGTTACCACAGCTCTTTGATTTTTGCCTCGACCTTGATTTTTAGGATTGTTCTGGTGGTTGCTCAAAACTGGGCACTGGACCCAGTAATTGGTTGTAGAGTTGTTTCCTAGGGCCTTGGGCAGGGAGGCTATAGAGGCCAGGAAAAGCCTCTCCTACTTATTAATTTTCTTATGTGCACTTCCTTGATCTGCCAGGAGATGGTGCTTGTTGGCAGCTCTCAATTCAATGCCTGGTTGGAGCGTATTTGTTGTGACACAGACCACATCAGTGTGATAGAGCTTTTTGTCTGGGGCCTAAGAGCCTTGTAATTCAAACTTCCTGAGACAGTTCTCCAGACTTCTCTCATAGTGCCCCCTTTTCCCAGCTAGGAAATACTTCCACTCCCTTCTGAATCTTCAACAATCAGTCCCTGTTAGTAGAGGAGGAGATTGGGAGGTTTGTATATCTTTAGCCCCTTGCAGGCTCCAAGGCAAACAATGGTGCAGCCCCACCCAGCCTGGAAGGGCTCTCGGGACAGGGCAGACCAAACCTGGGAGTCCAAAGCAGGGTCAGCCCCAGGCTCTCTCTCCCCTCTCCTGTGCAGTCCTCAACAATTAGTCCGGGCTAGAAGAGAGGGAGGTTGCGAGTGTTGGATTTCTCTAGTCCTTCCTAGGCTCCCAGGGCAAACTGCCGTGTGGAAGGGTCCGTGGGGCTCCGCAGCCCAAATTTACAGGTCAGAACCTGAGTCAGCCTAAGGCTGTGTCCCTGTCTCTCCCCTTTCCGGGAGTGGCAGATCCCTGAATCCCCCTTTGTCTGTAGTTGCACGCCCAGGGGCCCGAGAATCCTGAAGAGTGTGGGGGAGGGTGCCGACAGCAGCAGAAGCTGCTAGTTCCAACTCATGGTTCTGTCATCGCGATTTCCCTCTTTTGTCTCTCTCTCCTCTGGGTGGTGTGCAGCCTTCACCTTAGAAGATCTTTTTCGGGGCTGTTTCAGCCTGTCCTCTAGCTGTTTTTCTGGAGAAGAGATTTTCGTGTCTTACTAATACACCATCTTCCTGGAAGTCCTCCAGTGTGTTTTTGATCTCACGTATTGTGTCTTTCATTCCCATGAGCTTTGTTACTTTTCTGTTTAGGATTTCACATTCTTTCTTTGCACTCACTCAATGTCTTCTGGACATCATTTATCTCTTTAGTCATATTTTCTTTCAGTTCATTAATTTGGTTTTGGAAATTTGTGCGCATCTCGCCAATTAGTTCTCTCAAATCCTGTGTCTATTCTGGGGCTCTGATATAGTCCCTTTCCTGGTCCATGTCTTCCATTTTCTTAGAATGGCTAGTAATTTTTTGCTTATGTCTAGACATCTGATTAGGATGTAGTTTACTCAGATGCTCAATTTCTTTCTCTTTTGTAGGGATTTAGTGGTTGGAGGCTGTGTATTATCACTGCTCTTTGATTCTTGGCTCAGCATGGATTGTTAGGATTTTCCCTGTTAGTTGCTCAAAACTGGGCTCTGTACCCAGTAATTGGTTGCAGACGCGCTTCCTAGGGCCTTGAGGAGGGAAGCAATAAAGGCTGGAAAAGGTGTCTCTTGCTTATTTTTAATTTTCTCATGTGCACTTCCTCGTTCTGCCAGCAGATGGCACTCTTTGGCAGCGCTCAAGGCAATGCCTGGTTGGAGTGTATTTGATGCAACACAGACTGGATCAATGTGATAGAACTTCCTGCCTGGAGGCTAAGAGCCTTGTAATTCAGACTTTCTCAGAGACAGTTCTCCACCCTTCTCTGGCAGCCCCCTCCCTTTTTACACTCCCCTCTGAATCTTCAACAATCAGTCCTGGTTAGTAAAGAGATTGGGAAGGTTGTATATCTCTAGCTCCTTGCCGGCTCCCAAGGCAAACAATGGCGTGGACCCACCTGACTTAGAAGGGCTCCTGTGACACAGCAGACCAAGTTTGTGAGTCAAAAGCTGAGTCAGCCTTAGGCTGTGTCCCTCTCTCTCCCCTTCCTGGAGTAGTAGATCCCTGGAGCCCCCTTTGTAGAGGCAGGCCCGGAGACCTGAGAATTCTAAAGTGTCTTTAGTGTAGGGGAGGGTGCTGGCAGCAGCAGCCGCTGGTTTCAACTCACAGTTCTGTCCTCACGATTCCCCTCCTTTGTCCCTTTCTCTTTTAGGCAGTGTCCAGCCTTCGCCTGGTGTCCTAAACCCTAGGTCTTTTTCTGGGCTGTTTCAGCCTGTCCTCTAGCTATATTTCTGGAGGAGAAGAGAGTCCCATGTCTTTCTAGTCCGCCATCTTCCCGGAAGTCTGGCACATTCTTTTTTTTTTTTTTTTTTAACTTTATTTTGTACATTTAAAAATTTAAAACATAAACAATTAAAAACTAAAAAGTAAACACAGATGAATAAATATATACATTTCTCAATTAATGGCACATTCTTATTAAAAAAAAAAAAGTACACGGAAAGGTTTTGAGCAAGAGAGAGACAGAGGTAGCTTTGGGTGTTCGAAATTTCCCCTTGGGTTCCAGAGAGTAGACAGAACCTACACCAGTGATGGAATAGAGAAAGTTTAATATGAAGAATTGTCAGTCAGTTATGCAGTTGTTAGCTAGGTAACTGAAGGAAGAAAAAGAGAACTTTCAGGCATCATGGAGACAGCAACTGCAGGGCTCAGCTACTGCCTCTAGGGCCGTGGAGGTGAAACTCAGATCCCAGGGTCTTTTTTTTTTTTTTAAAGATTTTATTTATTTATTCATTTATCCCCCCCTTGCTGCTTGTGCTCGCTGGGTCAGCTAACCACACCGTGCGGGCGGGCTTGCCTTCACCAGGAGGCCCCGGGAACCGAACCCGGGGCCTCCCAGATGGTAAACGGGAGCCCTACTGATTGAGCCACAGCCGCTTCCCCCCAGGGTCTTTGATCTTAGAGGAGGTGTCCCTTGGGCCTGGGACTCACACGTTTGAGGAAGCAGCTCTGAGCCAGCGGTACTAGTGTTGCTGTGTCTCTGATGGGGTACTATGTAGCAGGCTTTGCAAGTGATGGAAAACTGTAAATTGGATTCAGCAGCAGCTGCTGCAGGAAGGCCTGTTGTACCTCCAGTTGAGCAGTTCCCTCTAGCACCCCATCTTGGTGCTGCCTGACCCAGACCTGGCTGCTAGAACTGGAAAGGGGTTTGCAGAGTTCCAGCCCCAGCATCACAAGGGAGAGTGAAGATGAATGAGCTTAGAGCTGAGAGGCAATCGCTTAATTGGCACAGGGCTCAGTGAGAATTGATGAGTCAGGTGAAACAGATGCATGACAATGGCTTAGGCAGGAAAGGAATTTATTCTTCTCTTTAATGAGCAGGAACAGTCCAGGGTTAGTGTGGCAGTCTCATAGTGTTGAGACCCAAGCTTTTTCTATGCTGCTACTCTGCTACCCAAGGTGATACTCTTGTCTGGGTGGTCCAGGATGACCCCCTATTGTGTCTGTCTTCAGTTAACAGGAAGAGGAAGGCAAATCATTTGCCCTTAAGTAGATGCTGTTTGAACCAAGCATAGCTTGCATCATTTCCCCTTATATTCCATTGGCTAGAAATTAGGCTCACGAGGACATCTAGCTGCAAGGGAGGCTGGGAAATGAGGTCTTTAGGTTGGCCAGCATATGCCCAGCTAAAAATCAAAGAGCCTATTACTTCAGGAGAAAAGAGAATTATTATTGGGGTCCATAATGGGGAGAATCTGGGCCCATGATACTATGCTTTAGGGTGGAGTAGTGGCCCAGGTGAGAGAGGACAAGGCCTGAACTGGGGCTGAGGACAGAGAGGAGGGTAGGGGCAGAGAGAGGTTTAGAGTCCTCCTCTGCCCTCAACTGTTTGGGAAACGAGACAGCCAAGTAGTCTCGCCTTCCTCCCTTCACTCTAATATTGCTTTCTTTTCTCTTCCAGAAGCCTGCCCCAGCCTCCTCTCAGGCCTCATCTCCAAGTCCTGTCACCTCTCCTGAGAGCAGCCCTTCTCCCTCCAACACCTCTCCCACGGGCATCTCCCTGTCAGGGATCCCAAAGCGTCGCACAGGTAAGGCCACGTTGCCTCCTGCCCATTCAGTTGCCTTTCTTTCTCCACATTTTGGTGTCTACACCAGACGGGCATTCTTATGGCAACTCTGATTTTAGCTGTGGTTAAGAGCATGGCTTCATCATTGACTGGCTGTGTGGCTTTAGACAAGCTGCTTATCGTCTCTGAGCTTTTGGTTCCTTTATCTGTGAGACAGAAATCATGATCATTTAGTATCTACAAGAGATGTGGGGATTAAAAGTGTTAATACATGTTAAGTGCTTGGAACTGTGCCAGCCCTTAGTAAGGGCTCAATAAATTTTGGTTATTGCAATTGTTATTGTGTGCAGTGATGGAAATAGGAGGGGCCGCAGCTCAAGGAAGACTTCCTAGAAGAGGCATTAGCAAATCTGAAGTCAGCAGGGAAAAGGAGGGAGGAGAGAGAGTGCTGAGAGGGCCTCTGTGGCTGCTGCTGGCTCCATGTGCTGGCGGAGAGTGTGGGACTGGGACAGTGAGCGATGTGATCGGAGCCAGCACCTGGCAAGCCAGACTGAGGAGCGGCCCTTTGTCCTGAGAGGGACTGGGAAGACCTGTGCAGGGGAGGCAGTGCGAGAGACCCACGCCTGACACAGGGCGACAAAGCCTGCGCTGGGCAGTACTCGCGTTTCTAGCCCTGGGTGCCTGCTCAGCACTTGACTGTGGCCCGTGTGACCAAGCAAGTGAATTTCTAGTTTTATTTCATTTTAACGGAATTTACATTTGAAACCTGGTACTTGATCTGGTTATTGAAAACTTTCAAGTATGTTTGGAACAACTTGGATATGTGAATCTAGTTTTTCAGCTGTAAACTTTATGAAATCTAAATACAGAGCAAGTGTTTCCCCTGAAAATTTAGAATCTGAATGGAGATTTGCTGTAAGTATAAAATACCTAATGGATATTAAAACAGCTCAAAAAAAAGGTAAAATATAACATTAAAAATTATTTTAATATTGAAATTAAATGTTGGGATGATATTTTGGATGTATTGGGTTAAGTAAAATCTCTTACTAAAACTGATTTCACCTGTTTTTTCCTTCATTTAATGTGCGTACTAGAAAGTTTAAAATACATATGTGCTTGCCTTGTCTTTCCACTGGACTGCACTGGTGTAAGATATAATGGGTAGTCCAGGGTATGGTGGGAACTCAGAAGTAAGCCAGCCCTGAGGAGGCGAAGTCTGGGCTGTCTTGGAAGGTGGGTGGGGGCTGGCCACAACGAGAAGGGGTGCCTGGGAAGGCGTTCCAGACAAGAAGAGCGTGTTCACAGGCCTTGAGGTGGGAACAGCCAGCATGTCTGGGGAACCACACACAGTGCAGTGTTTCTGGAGGATAAAATGTATTTGAGGGTAGGGAGAGTGTGAGGGCAGGGCATGGCAGAGGTGAGCTCGAAAGGAGCCTGCATAGGGCCTCGCGTGCCAGGCCTAGGGGCCTGGGCTGTGTCCTGGGGCTGCTGGGGCCATGGGAGGGCTGGGAGCAGAGTGGGCAGGTCACAGTTGACATAGCAGAGTGGCTCAGGACACTCTGGGAGCCCAGAGTGGACCCTGGATTAGCCTTGGGAGTGTGTCAGGAAATTCATTTTAGAGATGTGACATCTGAGCTGCGTCCCCCAAAGCCGTCAAGAGGGGATCAGGAAGATAAAGGGTGCAGATAAGGCAGGAGGAAAGTCTTTGGCGAGAGGAAGCAGCATGTGCCAAGGCCTGGAGGTGACATAGCTTGGTGTAAACCTTTAGGAACAACAGGCACTTGGGCAGTGCTGGAAGATGAAAGGGGGATATGGCGTGGGAAGAATTAGAGGGTCAGGACTGGAAAGAGGTCAGGTGGAGTGGGGGTGGTATCAAAAGGCTTTATCCTGAGTGGGGGATGCGTAGGTGTGGAGGGGCTTTGAGCAGCAGAGAGGCAGCGGCAGCCGTGGCTGACAGGAGATCCCTGTGGGGCTGTGTGAATGACCCACCAGAGGCTGGGAGACCAGGGAGAAGGTGGTGCAGAGGTCCAGGTGAGAGATGACAATGCAGGTGATTATAGCTGCCTTTTACTGAGTTATTTATGGGTAATTATCTCAGTTTGGATTCTGCTAGGAGGAGATTCTTAAACAAGGATTCAAGTGCATGTTTTTTTGGGGAGGTGCAGGGAACATAGGAGTGATTCTGGAAAGGGAAGGCAGGGTTAGTCGGCTACTGCAGGGGCATTTGGAGCCCTGTTCTGTGGGGAAACTTTGGGAAATGGCTGCAACATGTCCTCACAATTATCCACCTGAGGTGTGGGGTGTTTATACACCAGCTCCCATCAGTCATCAGTTGAGGGCTACTGCCAGTCTGTTAATTCCTGAGAAAGCTGTCCTGAGCACACTGAGGTGGTAAGGTCTGAGGGCGAAGGGGCACTGAGAGCATTTGCTAGAGTCAGGTACAATGTGAGCATGTGAAATCATTATTTTTGGCCATTATTTCCATTCTGCAGATATGGAGAGCTAAGAACAGAGAGATTAAGTAAATCTGTTCAAGGTCACACAGCCAGGAAGCAGCAGAGCTTGAAGGGCGTGGCCTGAGCTTGGGCAGTGGCCTTGGCAGGTGGAGAAGGGGAGGGAGCCCAGCGCCTTCTCATGGACCCTGTCAGTGGGTCCCGGCTCTCAGGGCCGGGGGACAGGCCAGTGCGTTCAGCCACCAGCATCGCTCTTTTCCTATGCAGCTCGGAAGCAGCTCCCAAAACGGAAAATCCAGGATGTCCAGGAAGAGCAGAGTGAGGACAAGAAAAGAGAGGCCAAGAGGAAGAAAAAGGAAGGTGAGGGGCTGGGAGGAGAGAATTGTGTGTGTGTTAGGGGGTGGGGGGTGGAGTGGAGTCTGGACAGGCAGGGCCTCTCTGAGTCCAGGATGTGGAGCCCACGATCTGATGCCTCTGACCACGCATCCAACCGTGTCAGTCAGAATTCTACACGCCCACTCAGGAGTTTTTCTTAAAGCATTTTGGAATAGATTTGTTTGTCTGCATTAATTTGCTATTAATTCACACAAAGGTTTTAGCTTCTGTCTTCTTTTATTTTTTATTTTTATATTTATTTTATGGAAGATTTTTCCTCTAAATGATTTCTTTGTTATAAACTTTACTGTAAAGCAGAGGTTCCCAAACTTTCTTGGTTCACAGTACCCCTAGTGTCTTAGTAATTTTCTCATGGCACCCGCAGGCCAATACTTAGAGTTCCATTTATTAAGTAATGTCCAAATAACCATTTATGGTCTGATAACTTAGGCATTTGAAAAAATAATACGCATAAATTGGAAGAAAACATTTTAATTTCATTCTTAAATAACTAGTTATTTATTTATTTATTTATTTATTTTATTATTTTTTAAAGATTTTATTTATTTATTCAGTTATCCCCCCCTTGCTGCTTGTGCTCGCCGGGCCAGCCAACCACGCCATGCGGGCGGGCCCGCCCTCACCAGGAGGCCCCGGGAACCGAACCCGGGGCCTCCCACATGGCAAACGGGAGCCCCACCGACCGAGCCACAGCCGCCTCCCATAACTAGTTATTTACGTGTGTGCCTGTTGGCTGCAGCACAAGTTCTCAAACTTTGGAATCAAATTGAAAACTGCCACCCTCATTTCCTGTTCCCGTTGATTTTTGTGCAGTACCTGCCTTTTATCACAGCAACCGATGAACACCTAGCTTTGCAAAGTTATGAGGTCATTGAAAGGAATGTGATTTAATGTTGAAAACTATGAAATACCTTGAGCTAGTAGATCATCCAGGGTTCAGCAGATGTTATTGGGTTTCCCTTGAAAATGTAAACAAACTATCCCTCAGTGTCCCTGTGAGTTCCTGTCTCTTGGGGCATACGTGGACGCTGTAGCCATAAAGATTTGATCCATTGATCATTTATGGCTTGTAGGAGATTATAGCAATTACAGCCTTTACCATTGTCAGTTTTTGTTTTAATAAAAATTCCTTATTTTTACCAGGCTTAGGTTTCCTATGGCATATTCAAATTTGGTCGAGATTTTATTTTCTGTTGGCAGTTTTTAGTCAATAACAAATTTTACTATAAATCCTGCATTTCTAGCCATTGTCAGTTTCTGAGGGATATGTATGTGTCTTATTTCTATTACAGCAATTTTTTCCTAAGATTTTACAGTTTTCATTATCCTAAAGGTATGATTTTTTTCAGTCAGTTTTATTTTTCAAAAGTCTATAACAAGTTATATGCATTTTCAAGCATTTCAAATTCTGTTTTTGGTGAATAATTCTAAAATAACAGGTTATAAGGAAAGACCGATTTGTGTTGGATTCTCAGCTGCACTTGTGAATGCTCGGTTGTTTCCCTCAGAGGCCCCTGCCTTGCTCAGGGTTGGCCAGGAGCTGCACTTAACCTCCCATCACCTTACAGGCATACTTGATTAGTACGAACCGGTTAGTGTCCTGTGAGCCAGAATGCCCTTGGGGCCAAAATGTCCTTGCGAGTCAAGTTACTTGTTTCCCTGTCTGGCTTTTCTGTCTTTCATCAGAAGCAGAGACCCCAACAGAAAGCCTCACAGCGCCTGATGTGGTGAAAAGGAAGGAAGCAGAAGCGGCTATAAATATAAAGAAGGAAGCAGAAGAGGGGGGCCAGCCCATGATACCCCCTAAATCCCTCAAGGTCTCCAGTGAGTTTCTGATCTCTTCCTCCCCCAAGACCCATGTCTCTGATTTGAGGGTCACATGTCTTTGGAGGAGAGTTAATGTAAACAAGACAGGTTCTCAAACTTGTTTAAATAAATGTGAAATCTAGAAGAATCATAAGTTTTAGTATTATTGCTTTCATTATTAGTTTTCTTCCATGCATGTGGGAAAAGTAGAGCCAGTCCTCCTTTATTGACTCAACAAAGTATTGATAATTCTTATAAATCAGAGATGCAAATTAGATGTTACTAATTGAGCAATAAATTATTAAGTTAGACAGACAAGCCGTGTACCAGGTTTCGGGGTTAAAGTTACTCTCACAGATCTTAGCAACAGCTCCTGCAGTCCAGGTGTCCTATGAGATTTCTGTATTAGAAGGAACACTTGCAAAAACAGTTTTATGAGGCAAAATCATATTTAATTTTATGCAGCTGCAGGAGAAGTGGCACTTCTTTTTACCACTATTTATAAGTCTCCAATTTTAGGCTAAATGCTGGAATTCCATTAATTAGTGCTGAGGAAAAAAAACCAAAAAATATCAGGCCTCAGAAGCTTAAAACTTATATTATGGAAAAGAAAAGGGCAGAATTTGTCATATTTTTGGTTTACAGCGTCAGAATGACCTTGAGGTTAAAAAAATATTTTTTGGGTTGAAATGGCTTGCATTACCATCTGACCTTTCTTGCTTTAGAAGCAGAGACCCCGACAGAAAGTGTTTCAGAGCCTAAGATGACCATGAAAAAGGAACCGCAGGAGGAGGACCAGGCTAAGCCTGCCCCCAGACCTTCCAAGACACTCAGCAGTTTCTTCTGTGAGTTTCTCTTCCCCACCACATCTCTCCAGGGTGTGTGGGGAGGAGGCGTAGTAGATTGTCCTCCAGAGAATGCTGCAGATCCTTCTGGCCTTCACGCTGGCCAGCAAGTCTGGGGCCCCTCCCTCCTGGTTTGTCCTCCATCACTTCTGAGCTTTGGGGCGGTGCTGGGAGAGAATGGGGGAAGGTAGGGGACTCTCAGAAGGAGGAGGGACCCACAATTTGCTGGCTTCATTTCCAGCTCCCCGAAAGCCAGCAACTAAAAAAGAAGTGAAAGAAGAGGGATCAGGTGCTCCAGGAAAGGAAGAGGCCAACGGGTGAGTCAGTCTCCTGGTGTGAAAAATGTCTTTTGGGTGTGCTCTCTTTCCTCTATTCCCACGGCCCTAGTCCAATTGGGGGGCTACCTCTTCCAGGGCTTGGCAAACTTTCCCTGAAGAGAGTCAGATAGTAAATATTATAGACTCTGTGGGCCACTTGCAGACTCTGTCTTGTATATTCTTCATCTTTTTAAATAACCCTTTAAAAATGTAAATGCTCTGCGCTTGCAGGCCTTATAGAAACCATCCAGGGATGCAGTTTGCTGACCCATCTCCCCAGCCTCTTTAGCCCCCAGCCTCCAGTCTTTCATCCTCAGGCTGACCCCCATATGGGCCCTGGGGGAATCTTTCTCATGTCCACAGTTGACCCTGCCCATCTTACCCTTAGGACAGAATCTAAGCCCTTTCAATCTGTGACCCCTACCCACCTCTCTGGCCTCATTTTTTTTAACTTTATTTTGTACATTTAATAATTGAAAATATAAACAATTAAAAACTAAAAAGTAAATACAGATGAATAAATACATTTCTCAACTAAATGTACTGGATACATATAACTTTTTCCTTTTTGAATTAAACAGTATGTTACACAATACATTTGGTTCATAGTAACACAATCATACAGTATTTGTCCTTTTGTGTCTGGCTTGCTTTGCTCAACATAATGTCCTCCAGGTTCATTCATGTTGTCATATACTTTACAGCTTCATTTGTTCTTATAGCTGCATAATATTCCATTGTGTGAATAGACCACAGTTTGTTTATCCATTTGTCTTTTGATGGACACCTGGGTTGTTTCCAACTTTTGGCAATCATGAATAATGTGGCTATGAACATCGGTGTGCAGATGTCTGTTTGTGTCACTGCTCTCAGTTCTTCTGGGTATATACCCAGTAGTGGTATTGCAGGGTCACATGGCAAGTCTGTATTCAACTTCTTTAGGAACTGCCAAACAGTCCTCCATAGTGGTTGTACCATCCTGCATTCCCACCAACAGTGAATAAGTGTTCCTATCTCTCCACATCCTCTCCAACACTTGTAGTTCTCTTTTTAATAGTGGCCATTCTGATAGGTGTGAAATGATATCTCATTGTAGTTTTGATTTGCATTTCCCTAATCATGAGTCATGTGGAGCATTTCTTCATGTGTTTTTTTGCCATTTGTATTTCTTCTTTGGAGAAATGTCTATTCAAGTCTTTCGCCCATTTTTTAATTGGGTTGTGTGTCTTTTTATTGTTGAGTTGTAACATCTCTTTATATAGCCTAGATATTAAACCCTTATCAGATATGTGATTTCCAAATATTTTTTCCCATTGAGTTGGCTGCCTTTTCACCCTTCTGACAAAGTCCTGTGAGGTGCAAAAGTGTTTAATTTTGAGGAGGTCCCATTTATCTATTTTTTCTTTTATTGCACATGCTTTGGGTGTGAGGTCCAAGAAACCACCATCTACTACAAGGTCTTGAAGATGTTTCCCTACATTTTCTTGTAGTAGTTTTATGGTCCTGGCTTTTATATTTAGATCTTTGATCCATTTTGAGTTGATTCTTTTATAGGGGGTAAGATGGGGTCCTCTTTTATTCTTTTGGTTATAGATATCCAGTTGTCCCAACACCATTTGTTGAAGAGACTGTTTTGTCCTGTTAACATGGACTTGGTAGGTTTGTCAAAAACCAGCTGACTGTATAGATGAGGGTTTATTTCTGGGTTCTCAATTCTATTCCACTGATTGATGTGTCTGTCTTTATCTGGCCTCATTTCTTGTCCCTCTGTCTCTGTCCCACTAAATTCACTAGATTTACAGTATGCTTTGAAAGCTGACAGGCACATCTACCCTGCATTAAAATATACTGAGTGCTTCCTTTGTGCTAGCCCTGGACTGCTTGTGGGGATGAACCATGTAGAGCTGCCCCTCCCTGCCCTGCCCTCATTTGCTCCCAGTGTATTGGAGTTGTGGGCCAATGATAAGGTTGTTAAATAGGTAATTTCTTCATTATAATTATGTTAAGTGCTTTGAGAAAAGATGTCTGAGCCAATTCCCATGATATCTTGTATGTACATAGGAGGTTTGTTGAAGGTTTGTTGAATACATGATTGGATGAATGCAAAGAGAATTAAACACCCTACCAAGTAAGGAGATCAGGCCTCATCTATGCCCTGCTCAAAGCCCCAGGATAAAGGCTTGGTACCTCAGGACCCTTTATTAGCTGGCCCTGCCTACCTTGCTTTACTGCCTTCTGGGCCACCAGTCCCTTCTCATTCCCTTGGCACACCATTTCCTATCATTCCTCACTGTTTCTGAATATGCTGGCTCCTTGCCTAGAATATTCTCCCAGCCCAGACTGTCCAACATAATTTCCCCTTGGGCTCCTGTTTACATTGACCTGCTCAGGGAAGCCTGGTGCCTCTTTTTCCATCAGAGGTGATGTGTCTTCCCCAGCACTTGAGGCAGACTCTCTTTTATGTCCTATCACATAGTCAAGTGTCTCCCTCATCAGACCATGAGCTCCTTTCCACAGGGCCAGGGCTAGGTCTGATTCTTTTTGCTTGGTCTTTGGCTTCCAGCACTGGGCCTGGCCCATAAGCGGCCCAGGGAATGTACAGTGAAAGAATGGATTTAATTTAATACTTCTAGATTTTTTTTTTTTCATTAGCCAACCATGGATTCCTTCATTCACTCAATAAATATTTATTGAGGACTGATTGTGTGTCAGGCAAGTGGTTTTAGGTGCTGGAGATCCAGCAGAGAGAAAAACAGACAAAAACCCTGTTTTGTGTAACTTTTATTCTAATAGGAGGAGGCAGGGTATAAGCACCATAAATGAGCAAACTGTCATATGTCACATGGTGATAAGTGCTGCAGCAGAAAATAGAGCAGAGAAGAGGAACCGGAAATATTGGGATGGGGGAGAGGTTCCAAGTTTCAATAGGGAGATTAGGGAAGGCCACTCTGGGAAAGGGGGAGTTTGAGATAGGGAGTGAGCCATGGAGGGAAGAATATTCCAGGCTGAGCGATTAGCAAGTGCAAAGGTCCAGAGGTGGAAGCATATCTGAGAGCCTGTGTGTGGCTGGAAGAGAGGGAGTGAAGGGGAAAGTAGTATGATTTAAGGTCAGAGAGGTGACAGGGCCAGTTCATGGTAGGGTCTTGTGAGCCATTGTTAGGGCTTTGATGTTTAATCTAACTTGAGATGGATTTGAGTCATCAGTGGTATCATCTGATTTAAGCTTTAATAGGATTCCTCTGGCTTCAGTGTTGAGAATAGACTGAAGAGGATTAAGGGTGGGAGCAGAGGAAACAGGGACCAGGGAGGAGTTGATTGCAGTAAATTAATTAAGAGAAAGCAGAGGTGGGAGAAGAGCTGGATAGTGATCCTGTCTTAGCAATCAAAATTTGCAATGGGTGGATGAGGAATGTGAGAGAAGTAGAGCAGCCAAGAATGCCTCTGGGTGGTTAGATCTGAGCACTTGGGAGGATTGAGTTGCCATTGATTGGAATGGGAAAGATGGGGTGAGGATCCATCCGGTTTGGAGCTAAAGTTTTGGCTTTGTTAAGCCAAACATGGGCATCCAGGTGAAGCTATAAATAATGCAATTGGACGTGTTGAGGCTAGAATTATAAATTTGGGAGTCATCAACATATAGATGGAATTAAAGTCAAGATTAGAGGAGATCACCAAAGGAGTGAGGGTAAATAAAAGAGAGGCTTAGAGTGTGAGCTCTGGGGCATGCCAACCTTAAAAATAGTAGGAAATTACAGAAAAGCATAAAGAAAGAAATAAGGTGACCATAAGTGAGCGGTATCTCCTCTAGCCTTTTTTTTCTGAACAAAGCCTAGCATGAAGTCATGCTCAGAGTAGGAATTCAGGAAATATTATGGAATCAGTGAATGAAAGTAGAGACATTTATGTGGAGAGCTAAGAGCTTTCAGACCTGGCTGAATTTAAAACTTGCCTGATTTTGGACCTTTTCTTGTACGACTAAGGAAGTGTGGTGGGGACTTGGGTTTTTAAACTGTTGCTCCTATGTGGTATGAGCGAAATCCAGATTCCGGTTCCTTCTGCCCATAACTTGGAAAATTATGCCATTTTTTAAATTACTTTTAAAAAATGTTTTGCCAAGGATACAATCAAAATTCATTTGTCATACCAAGAACCAGGAAAACCACAATTTGAATGAGAAAGACAGTCAACTGATGCCAATATCGAGTAGAATCAGATATTGGAATTATCTGACAAGGATTTTAAAGTAGCCACCATAAAAATGCTTCAGCAGTCAATTGCAAATTCTCTTGAAACAAATGAAAAGATAGATCATCTCAGCAAAGAAGTAGAAGTTATAAAAAAGAACCAAATGGCAATTATGGAACTGAAAAGTACAGTAATGCAAACTCCCCAAAAATTGCTGGTTGGTATCAGTATTAGAGTGGATATGACAGATGATAGAATCAACGAACTTGAAGACAGATCCATAGAATTTACTCATTCTGAATAACAGAGAAAATAGAAAACAAATGAACAGAGCCTTAGGGATCTGTGGGGTGATAAGAAAAGATAGAACATTTGTGTTATCAGAGTCCTGGAAAGAGAGGAGGAATGTGGAATTGAAAAAGTATTAAAAGAAATAATGGCTGAAAACTTCCCAAATTTGATGAAAGACATAAACCTGCAGATTCTAGAAGCTGAGTAGACCCCAAATGAGATAAACCCAAAGAAATCCCCACCAAGACACATAATTAAACTTATAATAACTAAAGACAAAAAAAATCTTATGAACAGCTAGAAAAAAATGATGCATTGAATGACAGCAGATTTCTCATTTGAAACCATGGAAGCCTTAAAAAAATGGTACATTATTTCTCAAGTGCTGAAAGAAAATGCGACCATGGATCCTATATCCGATGAAACTCATTCAGGAATGAAGAGGAAATAAAGACATTCCCAGATAAAGGAAAACTAGGAAGATTTGTTGCTAGCAGACCTTATCATTAAAGAATGGCTAAAAGAAGCTCTCTAAAGAAAATGATAATGGAAGAAAACTGGGACCTTCAGAATGGAAAGAAAATGAAATGGGTAAAAATAAAAGTAAACATAATTGACTGTCCTTCATCTCAAGAGTTTCTTTAATCATGTTTCATGGTTGAAGCAAAAGTTATAATACCATCTTTATTAGTCAGCCAAAGGGGTGGTGATGCAAAATACCAGAAATCTGTTGGGTTTTATAAAGGGTATTTATTTGGGTAGAAGCTTACAGTTACCAGGCCATAAAGCATAAGTTACTTCCCTCACCAAAGTCTGTTGCCACATGTTGGGGCAAGATGGCTGGTGACGTCTGCCAAGAGTTCAGGCATCTTGGGGTCCTCTCTTCCCAGGGCTCTGTTTCTCTCTGGGCTCAGCTGCTGTGATCTCGCCACAAGGCCAGCTATAGACTATCAGGTGAACGGCTCTCTCTCTCTCCCCAGGGTTTCTGCCATGTCTAAAGAGCTGTCTTTATTCCTCTGTGTTCTTCTCCTGTGTGTTCACTTCCCAGGCTCCTGCTCAAAACTCTTAACTCTTTTCTCTGCCGTGTAGTTTTCTCTGTGAATCCCTGTCCCCTTGGTGGGCAGGGACTCAACATCCTACTGACGTGGCCCAATCAAAGCCCTAATCATAATTTAATCACGTCCAGGTACAGACCACTTTACAAACGTAAGCCAATACCTATTTTTGGAATTCATAAATAGTGCCAAACTGCCACAGCATCTAATGTGGTGCTCACTGTAGTATGTAGAGGAAATGCTTAAGACAGTCATTTTTAAAGTGGATAGGGTGAAGGGACCTAAATGGAAGTAAAGCTTTACACTTCACTTGAAGTGGTAAAACGTTGATATTAATAGGCTGTGATAAGTTACGAATGTGTATAGTAATACTTAGAGCAGTTCCTAAGAACAATATACAAAGTGATACACTCAAAAACATTATAAATAAGTCAAAATGGAGCTATAAAGTGTTCACATATATCACAGGAAGGCAAGAGAAGGAACAAATAAAAAGATAACGGAATAGCAGACTTATGTTCTAACATACGCATAATTGCTTTTAATGTAAATGGTTTAAGTACACCATTTCAAAGATGGAGATTGGCAGAGTGGATAAAAGATTATGATCCAACTATATTCTGTCTGTAGGTAACTGACTTCAAACAATATAGATTGATGGTAAAAGGGTAGGAAATAAATATATCAGTCAAACATTAATTTTTTAAAAAGCCAGCAGAGTGGTTATATTAATATCATATAAAGTAAACTTAACAGCAAAGAAGACTACTAGGGACATAATGGATATAAAGTATCAGTCCACGAAAGATATATAGCAATCCTACATGTGTATACACTAAATAACAGAGCTTCATATACGTGAAGCAAAATCTGATAGAGCTAAAAGTAGACAAATCCCCAGTTATAGTTGGAAACTTCAACATCTCCCATTCAGCAATTGATAAAACTGCTAATGCAGAAAATATCAGCAGTGCCATCAACCTGTAGTAGGATCTGGTTGACATCTAAAGAAAGCTCTACCCACCAACAGCAAAATTCACATTCTTTTCAAGCACACAGGAAACATTCATCAAGATAGGCCATAAAACAAGATCTTCACAAATTTAAAAGAATTGAAATCATACAATTCTGTTTTGACTGTTATGGGTCAGACTAGAAATCAGTAACAGAGAACAGAAAAATCTTCAAACACTTGGAAATTAAACAACACTCTTCTAAATAATCCTTGAGTCAAAGAGTAAGTCTCAGGAAATGAAAACAAAAACCAAAACAACATAGAAATGAATGAGAATGAAAACATCAAAATTTGTGGGATATAGCTAAAGCTGTGCTGAGACGGAAATTTATAGCACTAAATGTTTACATTAGAAAAGAGGGAAGCTCTTATATCAATAAACTAAGTTTCTACTTCAAGAAACTATAAAAATAAGAGCAATATAACACCAAGGCAAGTGGAAGGAAATAACAAATTAGCAAAATGGTGAACAAGAAAGCAGTAGTATGAATGAAATAAAAATCTGATTCTTAAAAAATCAATTGATAAACCTCTACCAAAATTGTCAAAGATAAAAAGACACAAATCACCAACATTAGAAATTAAATGAGGATAGCATCACAGACCCTGTAGCCATTAAAAGGATAATAAGGGACTACTACAAACAACTTTAAGTTTATAGTCAACAACTTAGGAGAAGTGGGTCAATTCCTTGAAAACCACAAACTTCTAAAACTCAGGCAAGGTGGAATAGAGAACCTAATTAGTCCTATAACTATTAATTGCATTGAATTTGTAAGTTAACATCTTTTCCAAAAGAAATCTCTAGGCCCTCATGATTTCTTTTTACCATATATTCAAAGAATTAACACCAATTTTACACAATCTCTTCTAGAAGAGGAGAGGACACTTGGCAACTCATTTTATGAGGCCAGTACTCCCTTGATTCCAAAACCAAAGACAGCACATACACAGAAAACTACAATCCAATATCTCACTGGAACTTAGATGCAAAACTTTAACAAGTTTTAGCAAATTCAATCCAACAATATATGAAAAGCATACTACACCAAGAGCAAAGGGAATTAATTCCAGGGATGAATCAGATCAATCAGTGTAATCCATCATATTAACAGGCTAAAGAAGAAAAGTCATATGATTATATCAGTTAGTGCAGAAGAAACATTCAGTGAAAGTCAACACTCATTCATGATAAAAACTCTCAGTGCTCTAGGAATAAAGGGACACTTCCTTACCCATATAAAGAGCACCTGCAGGAGACCTGCATTTAACTCATACTTAATGGTGAAAGATTGAATGCTTTCCCTCTAAGATGGGGAACAAGGCAAGGAGGGCCACTCTCACAGCTCATTTGATGTACTTATTGTACTGGAAGTCCTAGCTACTGCAGTAAGGCAAAACAAATCAAAACAAAAACCCTGATGCATATAGATTGATAAGGGAGAAATAAAACTGTATTTGCAGATGACATGATTGTCTACATGGAAAATCTCAAGAGATCTAGAAATAAACTCCTAAAACTAATGAGTGAATTCACTAAGTTCTCAGGCTACAACAAAATCAACATGCAAAAACCAATTGTATTTTTACTTACTGATTTAGAACAAGTAGCAACTGAAATGAAAAAATGCAGTACCATTTGCAGTAACTCCAACAGAAAGAAAATACTTAGGGACAACTCTAGCAAAAAATGTATAAGGTCTATATGATTACAATTACAAAATACTGATGAAAGAAATGTAAGAATACCCAACTGCCTGTAGAGATATTGTTTCCTTGGTTTGGAAGACGATATAGTAAAGCAATTCTCCCTAAATTGATCTATAGATTTAATGTAATTCCTTACAAAATCTCAAACAGGTTTTTGGTAGACATAGACAAACTGTTATAAAACTTATACGGAAAGGGAAATGCATTAGAACAGCCAAAACAATTCTGAAAAAGAAGAAAGTGGAAGGAATCCCTTTCCCCACAGTGTAAAGACTGCAGTCCTCAGAGCAGATTGGAACTCTAGAAAAAGAGATATCCAGATCAGGGGACGGAATTGAGAACCCAGAAGCAGATCTGTGCAAATATGCCCAATTAAGTTTTTTTGACAGATGAACAAAATCAAATCAGTGGAGGAGGGATAGCCTTTTCAATAAATAGTGCTGGAGCAGTTGGACACCCATAGACAAAAAAAAATGAACCTCAACCTAAGCCTCACACTTTATATAAAAGTAACTCAAAATGAATCATGGACTTAAAGGTAAAACTAAAGTGTCTAGAAAAACGCATAGGAGAAAATATTCAGGACCTAGGACTAGGTAAAGCGGTCATAGACTTCAAATCTACAGTATGATCTGTAAAAGGAAAAATTGATAAATTGGAACTCATCAAGATTAAAGACTTTTACTTTGTGAAAGATCTTGTTAAGAGTTGAAAATTGGGAGCAGGTGTGCCTCAAGCAGTTGAGCGCCTGCTTCCCACATGGGAGGTCCCAGTTTCCGTTCCCGATCTTAAAAACAAAACAACAAGCAAACAAATGAAAAAAACAAAACAAAACAAAAAAACTCGGGAGCTGATGTAGCTCAGTGGTTGAGTGCTGGCTTCACACATATGAGGGCCCAGGTTTAATCCCTGGCCCTGGTACCTCAAAAAAAAAAAAAGTTTGAAAATACAAATTATAGACTGGAAGAAAATATTTGCAAATCATATCTGACAACGGACTTGTATCTAGAATATATAAAGAACTCTCAAAAAAATCCAATTCAGTTAGAAAATGGGCAAAAGAGATGTTTAAACACTTCACTGAAAGTGATATGCAGATGGGAAATAAGCACATGAGAAGATGTATATCATTAGCCATTAGAGAATTGCAAATAAATACCATAGTGCAATATCACTCCACAGTCCACACCTATCAAAATGGTTATAATATAAAATAGTGATAAGGAACAAATTATTAGTGCAACAACCTGGGTGAACCTCAAGGAAATGGTGCTGTTGAAGAGAGCCAGTGTCAAAAGGATGCTCACTGTATGTATGATTCTAGTTACCTAACATTCACAGCACAACACAGAGGCAGAACAGACACGGTGCTAGTGGCTAGGGACGGGGGTTGGTACAGGGGACGTCCTGTGGTGGGTTCACGTGAAGCCACATCTATGGTAAAATTGCACAGACACACGTGAGGGCGTCCATAGAGCTGAGTAAGCTCTGTGGAAGGGACCGCTGCCAATTTCGCAGCTTTGCAATTGTACTCTTTATACAAGATGTTCACATTGTGGGAAGCTGGGTGAAGGTCACCAGGCCTCTCTCCACTTTTCTTTGCGTCTTCCTGTGAATCTAGAATTATTTGAAAATAAGAAGTTAAAAAAAAGTTATTCATTGAGTAGCTGAAAAAAAATACGTGTGGTGTAAAATAGAAGTATAAACACAGGGCTCCTAAGCCATATAAATAACTGAGAAGAGTTCAATGCTTCTGGCATAGGTAGTGACAGTAGCAATTTACTGAATACATAGATTTGCCAGATAGTCTGTTAGCTGGTTAAATTTACCTCTAATCCTCACAGCAAGTTTTAAAGTATGTGTGACAATCCCGTCTATAAATGATGAAAATAGTTACAGAAGGGGAATCCAACATTTATGGATTTCAAAGTATTCTCCATTGAATATCTCAGGAAAGTTTCTCATAGTAAAAGCCTGTCTCCTGACAGTTTGGATGATTTGTCTTGAGCCATTAGGACTTCACCAGAGCCCCATGTTTGTTGATTTCTCATGCAATCCAATATCCAGCTGCAGGTTTTTGCTTTTTTAATGATGGATTGTGTCTTCAAATAAAATATGGTTATCAGTGCAGTCTTTAGCCCCTATTGAATTTTTCATGTCCTGTAAGTTAGAAAATTGAACACACAAGGCAAGAAGTAGGGCTTGACATAATTTCTGCTAAGCAGAAAGGCCACTGGATTAAAAATAATATGCAGTAAGTCCAAAATCACTTTGATTGTATTTTGTGCCACTAAAAATGAACATCAGATGAAATTCTTGTCAGCTTTATTATTCCATGATAAGAATTTAATTATAAAAATGTTTTGGTGATTTTTAATATCAATTTCATACTCAAATTGAGATCTTACGATGATATTAAATGGCACCATTTCAGTATGTGGTGGCATTATAATAGCCACCTCCTTTTCAGGAAGTTTCTTTTTGCTGTTTTACTTCATCTCTGCAGTAATCCTGTGGAGGAAGGGGGTATTTTAGCTGTTTTACAGATAATGAAACAATTTTGCTGAGAGGTTAGGTCGGCTTCCCAGCACCCCACGGGGAGGCAGGGGTAGGCTGGGCCTGGGACCCATGTCTGCCTGGGCTTCTCACCACGGCCCCGTCTTGCCTCCTAGGTCTGTGTTTGTGCATTTATGCATGTATGTCTCTAACAACATTGGTGTCCTGTGTCTAAAATGTCCTGTTTTCCTTTTCATTTCATGTGATCCTGTGACCACTTTTCTTGTACTATTCCTAACCATGCCACTTGTCCTCCATTTCTGATGGTTCCTCCAGGAGACAGGCAAACCTTTCAGGACTTGACTTTCCTCACCTTTAAAATGGGGCTGTATGGATAATAAAGTGTGTACTTTCATCCACTTTACTGCAGGCCACACCTTGTGTGCATCAACGTGTGGAATCCTCATGGCATAACCCTCTTGTTATCCCCATTTCACAGCTGAGAAAAGTGAGGCAGGACGGGGTTATGGAGCGGTGAGGAGTCCCAGCTCCACTTTACCAACTGTGGGCCTTGGGAAGTGGCATAACCTTTCTGTGCCTCTGTGTCCTCCCGAGCGTGTGAAGCATTTAGACCAGGGTCTGGCTGTGCCCATGCTCAGCAGGGTGCAGCTCTTACTGTTGTTGGTTTTTGGTGCCTTGCTTAGGTCACACGGGTAGGAGTGGCAGAGCTGGGATTTGAACCTGGCGGCCGCGCCTGCTGAATGCTGGCCTTGAGCCCTGTGCAGGTCTCGTAAGGCTCTGTGTAGCTCAGCCGTTGGCAGCCTGGCTCTGCGTCAGAATCAGTGGCAGGGCTTAAAATCCAGAATCCTCTCTCCCTGTCCCCTCTTCTCCTATTTTGGTATAGATATAGTCTAGATCCCTCCATATGTTGTGTTTAAAATATTCCCCATCAAGTGCCCCCAGAAGTGGGAAGCCCTCCCTGTATTTTCTTATTTAACTCTCAGAACGACGTGTCATGGTAGAGACTTGTGGTAGCTCCATTGTACCGATGGACACCCTGCAGTTCAGAGCAGGGAAGCCCCTTCCCCAGGAAGACACAGTTAGTCGGTGGCACAGCTGGAGTTTGAACCCAGATGGGTCTTGACTGCAGTCTGGATTGCTGCGATTGCCTGGGTCCGTGTTAGGAATTAATGGAGGCATTTCTAATACAGAGGCTTAGGATGCTGTCTCTGGAGCTGTTACTAGCTGTGTGACAGTGGATGAATTCTGAACCACTTTGTGCCTTAGTTTCCTTATCTGGAAAATGGAGGTAGAAAGAATCTCTCCTTTGTAGGGCTGATGGGTTAATACTTTTAGTGCTGTTAGCACAGTGCCTGGCACTTTGTGGCAGTAACTGCACCCTCCTCCCTCTCTTCCGCTCTAGGATGGGAAAGGGTACGGTTGGCTGAGAACAGCCAAAGGGGTCCTTGGCCTCTTTCTCAGAATGGACCCTAAACAACATTCAGATCATGTCATTACCCTCCAGCCTTGCTGGCCCGTTCTGTTTTCAAACATGTCAATCATGTCTCCACCACAGGACCTTTGCACTCACTGTTCCCTCTTCTGGGAATGCTCTTTCGTGTACTTTCCACTCTGATCACTTCTCGTGTCCTTCTGCCCTTCTCTCCTCTGTCAGGCTTCTGAAGTAGTACTTCCCAAAGTGCTCTCTCCCCATGTCCTTGTGCTTACTTTATACTGTTTAACAAAACTTTTTTAAAAAAGTAAAACACATGCCCTTGACTGTAATGATGAACATAAACATTATGTTATATTACCTATAAACATAACTCTGAGGAGGGAGAGCGGGTCCCGGGAGGCTCCGCTCGTCTTCCACGCCCCCTTTCCAGACTGTGGCTGAGGCTAGTTTGCTTAGAAAATGTACAAATCAAGGCATCATGAAGAGGATACCTTCTCCTGTGATCTAGAACTCCTCTGTCATGAGGCAAGACTCTCCAGTACAGTGTTCAATAAATGTGATGATGGCAGATATTTTTGTCTAGTTCCTGATTTTATTTTTATTTTTTTTATTTTTTTATTTTTTTAAAGATTTTATTTATTTATTCATTTATCCCCCCCTTGCTGCTTGTGCTCGCTAGGTCAGCCAACCATGCCGTGTGGGCGGGCCCGCCTTCACCAGGAGGCCCCGGGAACCGAACCTGGGGCCTCCCATATGGTAAACAGGAGCCCTACTGATTGAACCACAGCCGCTTCCCATAGTTCCTGATTTTAAAAGACATTAATTCACATGTGTCCCTGTTAAGAATCATACTAGTTGCAGTTTTTACACAGATAATCTTTATTAAGAAAAGCAGTGTCCCTTCCATTCTGAATTTGTTAAAAGTTTTATTAGGAATGAGTATTAGATTTTATCATGTGCTTTTTTCTTTTTCCTCTGTTGAGAATAGTCAAAGCCTTTTTTTCCTCTAATCTTTAATATGAAGAATTATATTTACCGGTTTTTCTGGTGTTAAACACCATTGCATTCCTGAGATAAGCCCAGCGTGGACATGATATGTTATCTTTTGTATACATGTTTTATGTTAATATTTTGGTTAGAGTTTTTAAATTTATGTTTATAAGTGAGATTGACTTATGATTTTCCTTTTTCATACTGCCCTTGGTAATACTGGTATCGAAGAATGAGTTAGAGAATTTTTTATTTTATTGTGAGATAATTTGTGTAATGTTGAAATGATCTGCTTGCTGAAAGCTTGGCAGAACTCTCTATAAAATTATCTGGGCCTAGCGAAGCAGATGTGGCTCAAGCAGTTGGGTGCCGACTTACCACACGGGAAGTCCCGTGTTCAATTCCCGGTATCTCCTAAAGAAGAGGAGCAAGACAGTGAGCTGAAATGACAGGCTGGCGCAGCGAGCTCATGCGACAAGATGATGCAACAAGATGATGCAACCAGGAGACACAAAGAGGAAACAATGAGAGACACAACAAGCAGGGAACAGAGGTGGCTCAAGTAATTGGGCACTTCCCTCCCACATGGGGAGGTCCCAGGTTCGGTTCCCAGTGCCTCCTAACAAGAAGACGAACAGACACAGCACACAGCAAACAGACACAGAGAGCAGACAGTGAGCATAAACAAGGGGGGTGGGAAGAAATAAATGAAATAAATCTTTAAAAAAAAAAAAAAACATAACTGATTAATTTTTTTTAACAAGTAAAGTTATTTATTTTTTTCCCCTGACACTCCCACTAGAACGTGAGTCCCAGGTTAGTGAACTTTGTTTTCATTCATGCCTGTGCCCTTGAGCCTATAACTGTGCCTGGCAAATAATCAGGGCCCAGTCAGCATTAGTTGGAGGAATGACTTCTCTTTGACTCAGGCAATTAGCCAGTTTATTTTCCTTTTTGCCTCCACAGATCCCAGGACCCCACCAGCTACAATCCTGCCAAGAAAAAGTACCATCCCATTGAAGATGCCTGCTGGAAACTGGGCCAGAAGTGAGGCTTCGCTCCCCTAAACAGTCTTACTTCAGTCCCCAGCACTGTGGGAGGCTCTACCTGGAGGAATTCCTCCAAATGGAGGAAATTGTCAGATCTCCCCATGCCCTGTTCTGAGGATGCAGTCGGTAGCTTGAAGGAGACAAAAACCCTAGGCAGTGGGGCTGTTTGTTGGCATTTGGGTATCAGCAAGGCTGTCCCCAGGGAGGTTTGGGAGGAAGTATATGGACGGGAAACGTGGGCTGTACAAATTGCTCTTGTGTCTGTCTTCCTTCCACAGAGTCCCTTATTTGGCTGTGGCCCGGACATTTGAGAAGATCGAGGAGGTTTCTGCTCGGTAACTGTGCAGGCCTGCCTGGGCGGGGTGGGGAGGTGCGGGGCCATTGCTGCTGACCACACTGCCTCGTCCTTTCAGTCTCTGCTCTCCTCACCCTCACACAGACCGTGACCGTGGGCCCTCTAATTGGGTTTCACTCAGCAAATGCTGAATGAGTGTCTACTGCGTCTCCGACCCTGGGGACTGAGTGACGACTAATGATAATAACAACTTGTAGAGTAAGAGCAAGAAGTGTTTTAGGTTTGGTTGCTAGCATGGAGACCCAAATAATATTGGCTAAAATGAGATAGAAGCTTATTTCTCTGTTCTTTAACAGTCAGCATCAGCAGTCTAGGTCCAGTGGGGCGGCTTCATGGTGTCAGAAACCTACGTTCCCTCATCTTATTGCTGTGCTGTGGGCAGGATGTTGGCAACACAAACTTGGTTCACGATGGCTCTTGCTCAGCCATATCCCATGTCCCTGTAGGAAGGGGACAGGGCAACAAGGAGGGCTTGCATGCTCCCTTTAGAGGACCTGGATGCTATGTACGTCATCTTCCTCTGACTGGCCAGGACTTGGTCACATGGCCACTTTTACTGCAAGGGAGGCTGGGAAGTGCAGTTGTTTGTATGAGTAAGCTTGCACCCAGCTGTTACTGAAGGAGGGGGGAGTGGATTTTGGGAGTCACTTCACCGTTTCTGCCACAAGCAGCAGGAGCTAACTTTTACTGAGCACTTTTTATCAGGCACCATGCTAAATATTTCATCCTCAGAATGGCCTGGTGAGGAGGTGGGATCCTAGTCTTCTCTCCTGTTGTTTAGATGAGGAAACTGAGGCTCAGAGAGGTAAAGTCCCCTGCCCAAAGTCACACAGCTGGCCAGTGTTAGTGTTGGGATTTAAATCCAGGGCAAGTTCTTAACCATGACATAGTAGAGCCTCCCTGATAAAAAAGACAAAAGTCCATCTTCTTTGATTATAAGATGCAGTTTTTCAGTTTAACATCCCTGAAATCCAGGTACATCTGGGACAGTTGCTGCCCAGGACATGACAGTCACACCTGCACGGGCATGAGCGCGTTAATAGCTCTTCACAGCACTGTCCCTTCAGTGGGTTCATGTGCCTCTTTGGTATTCCACATGTTAAGTTTAATTGCCATTTAAATTTTACAGACCTTCCAAAAGATTGCTCCATGAATTGGCATTGAAAGAAAAAGTTGACTGCAGAAGAGTCTGGAAAAAAGGAAGTGTGGGTATGGGTTTGATAATAGTGAAGTAGAAGTTCTTTGTTAGAGGAAAGAAAGCAATTCCATATAGTTTTGCCAAGGAACAGCTGGCTCCACACATACCTAAGAAAGCATGATTATCATAAGTTGATGAAGCTGGGGTACCTTCAGTTACTGAGATAATGTGCACCAAGGCTGCTTATCTTGTGCCAAACAGTGCCAGGGCCTTTGGAGTAGATGAAAGGCCTGTCCAGGCACTGAGCACGGCACAGGACCATCAGTAAGGCAGCACACGTTCATTTGTCAGAAACTGCTTGCTGATTTTGAACAAAAGGCACTCTTATTAGTTTTTCCACTGCTGTGTAACAAATTACTGCAAATTGAGCAGCTTAGACCAAGACCTGTTGATTGTCTCGCAGTTTCTGTAGGTCAGGAGTCCAGCACAGCATGGCTAGGTCTTCTGCTCAGGACCTCACATGGCTGCAGTCGAGGCCTTGGCCAGGACTGGATTTTCAGCAGAGGCTCTGGCTCCCTCAGGTTATTGGCAGAATTCATTCCCTTGTGGTCGTAGGATTCACGGCAGCTTGCTTCTCGAAAACCAGCAATGGAGAAAGCGACTCCAGAACCATGATGGAGTCCTGCGTAATGTAACGTAATGATGGGAGTGGCATCCCATCACCTTTGCCATGTTTATTTGGTTTAGAAGCAGAGTGACAAACCCTGTCCTTACTGAAGGGATGTGGATTACACAAGGGCAGGACCACGAGATACCAGCTGGAGACCCTTGTGGAACATTCTTTTTAAGAGTGTGCTGTTTAATCTCCATATATTTGTGAATTCTCCCTTTTTCCACCTGTTACTGATTTCCAGCTTCATTCCATTATGATCAGAGAAAGTTTTTTTATAATTTCAGTGTTTTAAAATTTACTGAAACCTGTCTTGTGACCCAACATATGGTCTATCCTGGAAAGGGATCCATGTGCACTTGAGAAGAATGTATATCCTTCTGTTTTGGGGTATAATGCTCTTTAAATGTCTGGTAGGTCTAGTGCATTTATCATATTATTCAAGCTCTCTTGTTTCCTTATTTATCCTCTGTCCAGATGTTTTCTCCAGTGCTGAGAGTGGTGCATCAAAGTCCCCAACTATTGTAGAGGCATCTATTTCTCCCTTCAGCTTTGACAGTGTGTGCCTCATGTACCTTGGGGTACCCAGGCTATTTATATGCATAAATATTTATTATTTCTTCTTGGTGAATTGCCCCTTTTATTAATATATAATAAATCTCATAACAGTTTGCATTTAAAATCTATTTTGTCTGATATTAGTATTGCTACTTCAGTTCTTTTTTTGGTTACTATATGGATGGAATATCTTTTTCCAACCTTTCACTTTCAATCTAGTAGTGTCCTTACATCTGAGGTGAGTCTCTTGTAGACAGCATATAGTTGGCTCATGTTTTAATCCATTTTATCAGTTTATGTCTTTTGATTGGGGAATTCAATCCATTAACATTCAGTGTTATTACTGTAAAGGCATTACTTACTTCATCTATTTTATCCTTTGACTTCCTGCTGTCATATCTTACTATTGTCTGTCTTTTTACCCTTTAATTTACCTTTCCTAATAATCTTCATTTCTGTACTTTCCTCCAAGTCTCTTGCCCTTGTTTTTTCCCTTCAGGTTGTAGCACATCCTTTAGTATCTCTTGTAGATCTGGTCTTTTGGTAACATACTCTGTTTTTGTTTGTCTGTGAAGAGTTTAAACTCACCCTCATTTTTGAAGGGTAGTTTTGCACATTCAGAGTTCTTGGCTGGCACTTTTTCTCTTTCAGTACCTTAAGTATTCACACTACTTTCTTCTCACCTCCATGGTTTCTGATGAGAGGTTGGCACTTAATCTTACTGGGGTTCCCTTGTATGTGATGCGTTGCTTTTCTCCTGATGTTTCCAGAATCCTCATTTTTTTTTCTTTTATACATTTAATAATTGAAAATACAAACAATTAAAAACTAAAAAGAAAACACAGTTGAATAAAAACATACATGTCTCAATTAAATGTACTGGATACCTATAATTATTTTTTGAATCATACAATATGTTAAACAATATATTTGGTTCATAGTAATGCAATCATACAGTATTTGTCCATTTGTGTCTGGCTTGCTTTGCTAAACATAATGTCCTCCAGGTTCATCCCTGTTGTCATATGCTTTACGACTTCATTTCTTCTTACAGCTGCATAATATTCCATCGTGTGAATAGACCACAGTTTGCTTATCCATTCGTCTGTTGATGGACACCTGGGTTGTTTCCAATTTTTGGCAATCGTGAATAATGTTGCTGTGAACATCAGTGTGCAGATGTCTGTTCGTGTCACTGCTCTCAGTTCTTCTGGGTATATACCCTGTAGTGGTATTGCAGAATCCTGTGGCAAGTCTATATTCAACTTCTTTAGGAACTGCCAAACAGTCCTCCACAGTGGCTGTACCGTTCTGCATTCCCACCAACCATGAACAAGTGTTTCTGTCTCTCCACATCCTCTCCATAATTGGAAATTCTGTGTCTTTTTAATAGTGGCCATTTTGATAGGTATGAAATGATATCTCATTGTAGTTTTGATTTGCATTTCCCTGATCTTTAGTGATGTTGAGCATTTCTTCATGTGCTTTTTGTCATTTTTATTTCTTCTTTGGACAAATGTTTCTTCAAGTCTTTTGCCTGTTTTTTAATTGGGTCATTTGTCTTATTATTGTTGAATTGTGACATTTCTTTATATATCGTGGATATTAAACCCTTATCCGACGTTGATTTCCAAATATTTTCTCAAATTGAGTTGGCTGCCTTTTCACCCTTTTGACAAAGTCCTGTGAGTTGCAAATGTGTTTAGTTTTGAGGAGGTCCCGTTTTTCTATTTTTTCTTTTGTTGCATGTGCTTTGAGTGTAATGTCCAAGAAACCACCACCTGCTACAAGGTCTTGAAACTGTTTCCCTACAGTTTCTTCTAGTTTTATGGTCCTGGCTTTTATATTTAGGTCTTTGATCCATTTTGAATTGATTCTTGTATAGGGTTATAGATATCCAGTGGTCCCAGCACCATTTGTTGAAGAGACCGTTTTGTCCTGTTAACATGGATTTGGTAGCTTTGTCAAAAACTAGTTGACTTTATAGGTGAGAGTTTATTTCTGGGTTCTCAATTCTATTCCACTGATCGATGTGTCTCTCCTTTTGCCACTACCATGCTGTTTTGACCGCTGTAGCTTTGTAATATGTTTCAAGGTCAGGCAGTGAAATTCTCTCACATTGCTTTTCTTTTTTAGAATAGTGGCTATTCAGTGCACTTAGCCCTCCAAGTGAATTTGGCAATCACCTTCTCTAACTCTGTAAAGTAAGCTGTTGGGATTTTGATTGGTATTGCACTGAATTTATAAATCAGTGTGTTTAAATTCACATTCTCATATTTATTCTTCCAATTCATGAACATGGTATGCCTTTCCATTTGTTTAGGTCTTTTAAAATTTCCTTTAGCATTGTTTCATAGTTTTCTGCATATAGGTCCTGTACTTCTTTGGTTAAATTAATTCCTAGGTATTCGAATCTTTTTGTTGCTATTGCAAATGGAATTTCCCCCCTGATTTCCTCCTCAGATTGTTCAGTACTAGTGTAGAAAAACATTACTGATTTTTGTGTGTTGATCTTGTATCCTGCCACTTTGCTGAACTCATTTATTAGCTTAAGTAGCTTTGTCGTGGATACTTCAAGATTTTCTAAGTACAGGATCATGTCATCCGCGAACAGTGAGAGTTTTACTTCCTCTTTTCCTATTTGGATGCCTTTAATTTTTTTTTTTTTTGGTTCCTTGTCTAATTGCCCTAGCTAGAACTTCTAGTACAATAATGAGTAACAGTATGGTACTGTTGTGGGCATCCTTGTCTTTTTCCCGATCTTAGAGGGAAAGCTTTCAACCTTTCCCCATTGAGTATGATGTTGGCTGTGGGTTTTTCATATATGCCTTTTATCATATTGAAGAATTTTCCTTCTCTTCCTATCTTTTGAAGTGTTTTTATCAAAAAAGGATGCTGGATTTTGTCAAATGCCTCTTTGGTGTTGATTGAGATTATCATGTGTTTTTTTTCCTTCAGTTTGTTAATGTGGTACATTACGTTGATTGATTTTCTTATGATGAACCAGCCTTGCTTACCAGGAATAAATCCCACTTGGTTGTGATGTATAAGTCTTTTGATACACTTTTGGATTTGATTTGCAAGTATTTTGTTGAGAATTTTTGTATTTATATTCATTAGAGAGATTGGTCTGTGTATTAGTCAGCTAAAGGGGTGCTAATGTAAAATATTAAAAATGGGTTGGTTTTTATAAAGGATATTTATTTGGGGTAAAGTCCACAGATACCAGGCCATAAAGCGTTAAGTTTCTTCTCTCACCACAGTCCATTGCCACATGTTAGAGCAAGTCAGCTGCTGGCGTTTGCTTCTGGGGTTCCTCTCTTCCCAGGGCTGCGTTTTCTCTCCGGGCTTAGCTTCTGTTTCCTCCACAAGATCAGCTGTAGACGATCAGGCGAACGGCATGCTTCTCGTCTGCTGGGGCCTTCTCTCCAACATCAAAACTGCTTCTCAAAAGACTGCTTCAACTGTCCTTTGCCTTGCCTTTTATATTTGATTTCCCACCCACCAAGGGGTGGGGCTCAACGCCCTAATCCTAACCTAATCATGCCCAGATTAACAGATCAGTTTACAAGCATGATTCAATTATATTTTTGGAATTCATAATTACATCAGACTGCCACATTCCACCCTCTGAATTCTAAAAATACATTACAATATTTAAAAAAACTTAAATCAGTAACAATCCAAGTACAAAATTATATCAAAATCATTTTAAAGAAATACAGTTTATTTTCAGGCAAAGTCCCATCTGCTATAGACCTTTGAATCTTACAGAACCATTTAACTGCTTTCAATACACAGATGGAAAGACAAAGGATAAACATTTTCAATATCATAAGGAGAAACTGGGATGTTAAACATGATCCTCTACAGTTCAGTAAACCTGCAGGGCATCCTCCATTCGATTTCAAAGTCTGAGAGTCATTCTTAAGATGATGGTTTCTTTTCCTTGGGGCCACATGGGAATGCACCCTTTCCACAGGCTTGCTTAACGGCCATTTTCTTGGTTCTACTCTCATCAAGCAACTGGGTGTTGAACAAGCTCCAGACCTCACCCTCCAAGAGTATTGGGGTGATTGCCACACCTTACCCAATCTTTGGGTTAGAGTTTTAGCCCCCCTAGCACAGTGAGGTGAAGACAACATTCCCCCTAACCTTTGGCATACAGGCTCAACCCTCTCAGAGCAATGGGTTGACCACCTGGTCTTCTCTAATCTATGGGGGACAGGTACACCCCTCTCAGACCAATGGGGTGTTGACCTTAACCGCCCTAATCTTTAAGGAATGTGCTCCAACCTCTCTGCACCCTGGGGTGGCAAAACTCTCCCAGAACATCGGGTGGGGACATCCACCCTCTTCAACTGCTGGGGAAAACTCACCCTTTCTGTATACATGGCTGGGACTCCTCTCTTGGCCCAAGGAGATGTCTTAAGTTCAGATCTCTGCTTCCACTGTTTTCTTCTTAAAGTTTTTTCTCCTTCAGTCTCTCCTTTTCATGTCCTCTTTTGTCCAAGCTGACAGTGGTTTTGTTCATACAGCTCTTTCAAAAACTTGGTTTAGCATGCAGGAAGCAGGGGTTCAAGCCATCAGACAGTAAGACTTTTTACAAGTTTCTCTGAGATAATTGCATTTTCAATTCTGGTTTACAAGTTCCAGGTTTAGCTAAGTCTTCAAATGGGGCACTTTCATCTGGGAATTTGATTTCCACAAACTTGGAAGTTCCAGAATTAGTTTCCGTTTTCTTTGTGCCCAAAAGTTTAGTCCTAAGTGTATTTTTCCTATCTAGTATTTTTCTATAAGCTGCAAGGAGAAGCCAAGCCACATTCTCCGAGTTTACCTTGGAAAGTTCTTTAGCTAAATGCTCTGGTTCGCCATTTTTAAATTCTGTCTTCCATATAACACCAGGAGTTAATCTTGTTAAGTTCTCTGCAACTTTAAAACATGGATTGTCTTTCCTCCAGTTTCCAATAAAAGTTTTATCGTTTACTTCTAAGGCATCATAGAAAGTTTCTTTAGCGTCTATATTGCTATCAACAATTTATTCAAAGCGATCTTGGCCTTTTGCATCAAGCATTTCACAATTCTTCCAAAAAATACCCCTTACCCATTTATAAAACCGTTCCAACATTTTGGTAATTACAAAAGCACTACCCCACTTCTGGTACCAAATTCTGCATTAGTCAGCTAAAGGGGTGCTAATGTAAAATACCAAAAATGCGTTGGTCTTTATAAAGGGTATTTATTTGGGGTAGAATTCATAATTACATCAAACTGCCACAGTCTGTAATTTTCTTTTCTTGAAGTATCTTTATCTGGCTTTGATATGAGGGTAATGTTGGCTTCATAAAATGTGTTGGGTAATTTTTCTTCCCCTTCAATTTTTTTTAACAGTTTACACAGAATTTGTGTTAATTCTTTTTGAAATGCTTGGTGGGATTCACCTGTGAAGCCATCTGTTCTGGACTTTTCAGGTAATTGGTTTGTTAAGTTCTTGTATTTCTTGTAGCATCAGTGTAGGTTGTTTGTGCATTTCTAAGACTTTGTCCATTTCATCTAGGTTGTCTAGTTTGTTGGCCTACAGTTTCTCATAATATCCGCTTATGATTCTTTTTATTTCTGTGGGGTCAGCTGTAACTTCCCCCCTTTCATTTCTGATTGTATTTATTTGCATCTTCTTTTTTTCTTTGTTAGTCCAGCTAAGGATTTGTCAATTTTATTGATCTTCTCAAAGAACCAGCTTTTGGTTTTTAGGTTCTCGCTATTGTTTTTTTGTTCTCAATTTCATTTCTGCTCTAATCGTTATTATTTCTTTCCTTCTGCTTGCTTTGGGATTGGTTTGCTGTTCTTTTTCTAGTTTCTTTAGTTGTTCAGTTAAATCTTTGAGTATAGCTCTTTCTTCCTTTTTAATATAGGCTTTTAGGGCTATAAATTTCCCACTCAGGATTGCCTTTGCTGTATCCCATAAGTTTTGATATGTTATGTTCTTGTTTTCATTTGTCTCAAAATATTTACTGATTTCCCTTGCAATTTCTTTTTTGACCCACTGATTATGTAGGAGTGTGTTGTTCAGCCTCCACACATTTGCAAATTTACTTTTTTCCTATTACTGATTTCTAGTTTCATTCCATTATGATCTGAGAAGGTGCTTTGTATAATTTCAATATATTTATATTTATTGAGAGATGCATTGTGCCCTAACATATGGTCTATCCTCTAGAAAGATCCATGAGCACTTGAGAAGAATGTATAACCCGCTGAGTTTGGATGCAGTGTTCTGTATATGTCTGTTAGGTCTAACTTGTTTATCATATTGTTCAAGTTCTCTGTTTCCTTGTTGATCTTCTGTCTAGTTCTATCTAATGATGTGAGTGGGCTGTTGAAGTCTCCAGTGATTATTGTAGAGATGTCAATTTCTCCCTTCAGTCTTCCCAGAGTTTGTTTAATGTGTTTTGGGGTACCCTGGTTAGGTGCATAGATATTTATGACTGTTATATCATCCTGGTGGATTGTCCCTTTTATTAAATATAATGGCCTTCTGCATCTCTTATAACTTTTTTGCATTTTCAAGTCTGTTTTGTCTGATATTAATATAGTTACCTCTGCTCTTTTCTGGGTACTATTTGCGTGGAGTGGCTTTTTCCAGCCTTTCACTTTAAGGAGGTTTGTATCCCTGGGTCTAAGATGAATTTCTTGTAAGCAGCATATGGATGGCTGATGTTTTTTTATCCATTCTGTCAGCCTGTATCTTTTGATTGGGGAGTTTAATCCATTCACATCCAAGAAGTAAAGCACTATTTACTTCTTCCATTTTATTCTTTGGTTTTCCTATATCATATCTTACTTTCGTCTGTCTGTTTACTCTCTTGTTTCTCCTTTCTGCTCTTCTTTCTTCTATACCCTCCTCCAGGCCTGTCTCTCCTGTCTTTTTCTTTCAGGTTCTAAGGCTTCCTTTAATATTTCCTGCAAAGGTGGATTCTTTTTTACAAACTCTCTTCATTTGTTTGTTTGTGAATATTTTATACTCACCTCCATATTTGAAGGACAATTTTGCTGTTTAAAGAATTCTTGGCTGGCAGTTTTTCTCTCATTTTCCTAATTGTATCATACCACTATCTTCTCACCTCCTTGGTTTCTGAAGAGAAATCTGCGCTAAGTGTTACTGGACGTCCCTTGTCCGTGATTGCTTCTACCTTGCTGCTTTGAGAATTTTCTCTATCTTTGACATTTGACATTCTGAGTAATATGTGTCTTGGAGTAGATCTATTCGGATTTATTCTCATTGATGTACGGTGTGCTTCTTGGACATGTAAGTTCATTTCTTTCATGAGAGTTGGGAAATTTTCAGCTATTATTTCCTCAAATACCCTTTCTGCCCCTTTTTGCTTTTCTTCTTCTTCTGGAATTCCCATGACACTTGTGTTGTTGCGTTTTGTGTTGTCATTCAACTCTCTGAGCCCCTGCTCAATTTTTTCCATTCTTTTCTCTGTTCTTTTCTCTCTTCAATTTTAGCTGCTCTGTCTTCGGTATCCTTTATTCTTTCTTCTATCATTTCGAGTCTGCTGTTGTATGCCTCAAATGTGTTTTTGATCTCACCTGTTGTCTCATTCCCATGAGCTCTGTTACTTTTTTGTTCAGGATTTCACATTCTTCTTTGTGCTCGTCCAATGTCTTCTTGATGTCATTTCTCTCTTCAACTTTATTGTCTTTCAACTCATTAATTTGAGTTTGGAAATTTTTGCACATCTCGCTGATTAGTTCTCTCAAATTCTGCATCTCTTCTGGGGCTTTGATATAGTCCTTTTCTTGGGCAATGTCTTCCATTTTCTTAGTATGGTTTGTAATTTTGCTGATATCTAGGCATCTGATTAGGATGTAGTTTACTCAGATGCTCAATTTCTCTTTTGTAGGGATTTAGTGGCAGGAGGCTGTGTGTTACCATTGCTCTTTGGTTCCTGGATAGATATGTATTGTTAGGATTGTCCTGCTGGTTGTTCAGAACTGAGCACTGGACCCAGTAATTGGTTGTAGAGTCGTTTCCTAGGGCCTTGGGGAGGTAGGCTATAGAGGCCAGGAAAAGCCTTTCCTATTTTTTAATTTTCTTGCTTGCTCTTCCTTGGTCTGCCACTAGATGGCACTCTTTGGCAGCTCACAGTTCAATGCATGGTGGAGTGTATTTGTTGCAACACAGACGGGATCAGTGTGATAGAGCTTCCTGTCTGGAGGCTAAGAACCTTGTAATTCAAACTTTCTCTGAGACAATTCTCCAGCCTTCCCTGGCAGCCCCCTCCATTTTCCGGGGTTGGAAATATTTCCACTCACCTCTGAGTCCTCAACAATCAGTCCCTGTTAGTAGAGGAGGAGATTGGGAGGGTTGTATATCTTTAGCCCCTTGTAGGCTCCAAGGCAAACAATGGTGCAGCCCCACCTGGCCTGGAAGGGCTCTTGGGAACAGCAGACCAAATTTATGAGTCAAAAGCTGAGTCAGCTTTAGGCTGTGTCCCTCTCTCTCTCTCCCCATTCCTGGGGCATCCTCAACAATTAGTCCCAGCTAGAAGAGAGGGAGATTGGGAGGGTCAGATTTCTCCACTTGTTAGCTGGCTCTCAGGGCAAACCACTGTGTGGTCCCACCTGGCCTGGAAGGGCTCATTGGACAAGGGAGACCAAATCTATGGGTCAGAAGCTGAGTTAGCTTAGATTGTGTCCCTCTCTCTCCCCTTTCCTGGGTTGGTAGATCCCTGGAGCCCCCTGTGTGTAGTTGCAGGCCTAGAGGCCTGAGAATCAAGTGTCTTTAGTGTGGGGGAGGGTGCCGGCAGCAGCAGCTGCTGGTTTCAACTCACAGTTCTGTCATCTTGATTACCCTCCTTTGTCCCTCTCTCCTCTGGGCGGTGTCCACCTGGTGTGCTAACCCTAGAAGATCTTTTTCTGTTCTCTTTCAGCCTGTCCTCTCAGAATCCTCTCTTTATCTCTGATATTTGTCATTCTTAATAGTAAGTGTCTTGGAATAAGTCTATTCGGATTTATTCTGTTTGGGGTGCATTGTCCTTCTTGGATATTGGTATTTATGTCTTTCATAAGGGTTGACAAAATTTTGGTCATTATTTCTTCAGATATTCTTCCCCTTTTTCTCTTTTCTTCTGGTACACCGATAATGTAGTATGTTTGTGCGTTTCACTTTCTTATTTAATTGCCTGAGACTCTGTTCTATTTGTTTCCATTCTCTTCTCTTTCTGTTCTCCTGTCTTTTCAAGTTGAGATGTTCTGTCCTTGACATCACTAATTCTATCTTCCATCAATTCAAATCTGCTGGTATATTCATCTCATGTATTTTTAATCTCATCCGTTATGTCTTTCATTCCCATAAGCTCTGTTACTTTTCTTTGCTGGCTTTCATATTGTTCTTTATGCTCACCCAGTGTCTTAATATTCTCTATCTCTTTAGTCATATTTTTCTTCAACTCCTTGAATTGATTTAGGAGATTTGTGTGATTTTCTTTGTCTTACATCCTGTGTTTTGTCCAGATTTTTGGTTTGCTCCTTTGGCTGGTCCATTTCTTCCTGTTTCTTAGTATGACTTGTAATTTTTTGCTGATGTCTAGATGTCTGAGTATGTTGGTGAATTTACTCTCACATTTATTTTCTCTCTCTTGCCTAATGGTTTTGTTTCATGGCTCTTATTTGATTTTGGGTTCAATTTATTCTGACTCTTTAAAATTACTCAGTTTAAGTTTTCAAAATCCAGCCAGGGTCTCGTGGGGCACAGATGTTCTTCCTGGGGTTTGGGACAAGGGATACCTAAAAGCAGTTTTTCTCCTTGCAGTTTCCTGGCCAGCCAGCAGATGGTGCTTGTCGGTGACTCTTTCCATGGAGATGTCTTAACCTCCACTTGCCAGTGATTCTGATCTCTGCTGGCCAAACTCACTGAAAAGAAACCACTCTCCACCCTCCACCGCACTCTCCCTCTTCCCAGGGAGGAAGACGTCTGGTCCCCTCAGTCGGCTGCAGTGGGCCATGTGTTTTATCCAGGCTCGTGCCTTGGAGGTGGGGGATAGGTGCTGTTTCTGGCTTCCACCTGGGTTAGTAACTCACAGTTTTCATTTCGGCTTCTTTGTCTGTCTGTCCCTTGCCCTTCTGGGGGTTGCAAGGCACTGTCCTGGTCTGCCGACCCCCAAAGCAGGTCCTTTGGTCAGCTTTTTGCCCTATCTCTCTTGTTTTTGTGACAGAGTTGAGCCCTGCCTGCCTACTCTGACATCATTTTCCCAGAAGTCTGGAACCTTCTTTTGAGAAACGTTATATCACCAATGCTTTGACACTGAGGTCGATGTTATGTGGAAAACCAGACACCAGATTACACTGAGTTGACAAGCAATTCAGAAAAGACAGACGCTTCATGTGAAGCTGTTTTAAGAATGCCTTAACTGATTTGTTTTCCTTTGAGAGGACAGGTTGGATTGAGGATTATTTGGAAGGCAGAGCTCCCAGGAATTACTGGTGGATTGAATGTGGGAAGAGAAAGAGGCTGACCCCAAGGCCTTTGGGGAGTACCTGGAAGAATGGTGTTGCCACCTACTGGGATGGGGCAGATGTGTGAGGAGCAAAGTCAGGAAGGAAGATCAGGAACTGAGTTTTGGACATGTTGAGTTGGTGTTCCATGCCCTTAGGTGCTCAGGGGTGGTGTGGAGGGTTCATTGGTCAGCTGAGGGCCGGGATGGAGACGGAAGGTAGGAATCCGCAGCTGTCGGTTGTGGGCAGCCTTTGAGCTGGATGAGAGGTCTAAGGAGCAAGCGTAGCTTAAAAAGGGAGGAGGACTGAGCATTGAGCCCCGAGGTGCTCATTTTACGAGCCTGGGAGGCGATGAGGAACCAAGAAAGGAGACTAAGGAGGGACAGGAAGTGAGGTAGGAAGGAAACCAGACGAGTGTGGGGTGCTAGAAGCTAAGTGAAGACAAGCACTGCTGGGAGGCCAAGTGTGATGGGCACTGAGGACTGACCGCTGGAGATAGCAACCTGGGGCTCCTTGGTGACCTCAGGCAGGTGAAGAGGTGTGTGTGTGGGGGGTGGGCAGTCCTAGGGGAGGGCACAGCCAGGGCAGTGGTCCAGGGTGAGAACCAACATGTGTGATGGGGTGTGTGTGTAGGGGATGGGGACCCACTGGCATCGCTGGAGCATGAGAGGCGAGTGAGCCAGGCCAGGGTGGACTTGGTTTGCTGTCATTACGATTGTCCTGGGTCAGCAGCTCGGCTGGGCATCCCTGTGGGGCTGGCCTGGGGCCCCTCATGCAGCTGCGGGCCTTGCAGGCTGTCTCAGGGCTGGCGGTCTGGGAGGGCCTCGCTCACGACAGCTGGTTGGCGCTGGCTGCTGCTTCCCCTGACAAGTGCGTTGTAAGAGGACGGAAGTAGCTACCGGTCCTCCTGAGGCCCAGTCTCCGAAGTCCCATGCCGCCCTTCCCGCCTCCTTGTCTTGGTCAAAGCAAGACACAAAGCTGAGCCCAGGGGAAACAGGTCCACTCCTGAGGCAGGAACTGCATATTTCAGCGTGTGGTCATCTTTAACCTTCCCTAAGTAGTCAAGAGTAACTTCAGTCTTGCTGACTTTCCTCTGTGTTGGTGAAAGGAGATCCGGTTCTTGGTTGTAGCAAGAACTCCCGATCCACTTCAGAGCTGTCACCCGCAGAGCCCTGCACTCCCAGCGAGGCCATGCTGACCCCGGCACAGGACGGCACTCACCCCACTCCTCACCAGGGTCAAGGTCCGCCCCCTTCCTCCCTGTCCTTCCCACCCCAGCACTCCCTTCTGTATTTAGTTTATGTCAGATTACTGAGCGTAGCGCTTGTCCAGGGCATTAACATTGATACAATTCTGCTAAGTAACCTACAGGTGGTATTTTAATGTCCCCATTCCCCCCCTTTCCAGACTCGTCCGGGATCCCCACTGCATTTAGCCGTCCTGCGTCCTTAGCCTCCATCAGTCTTTCTTTGGCCTTCCTGACCTTGATGCTCTGGCAGGGTCTGGTGATTTTATAGGCTGTCTCTCAGTTCGGGCTTGTCTGATGGGTGCTCAGGGTCAGGTTCTTTTGAAGAACCCCCAGAAGTGATGCCTTTCAGCGCGTCCTGCCTGGATACCCCATGTCACAGAGTCTCGATACTGGTTCCTTGGCCTCGGTGTTGCCTCCCAGGCATGTTGCTCTTGTTCTCTTTGTAACTAATGAGCATTTTGTGGGAATTTACTTTGACACTGTGCAAGTATCCTATTTCTCCTCAAACTTTTTGCCCATTAAATTTAGCATCTGCTTTAGCTTTCTAGGGTTAATGGAATAAAGGGTAAACCAGGTGGTTTAGAACAATAGAAATTTCCCCGTCACGGTGCAGGAGACTGGAAGTCAGAAATTTCCGTGTCGGCAGGGTTGGTTCCTTCTAGAGACTCTGAGGGAAAGCCCTCGTCCCTGGCTCTCTCGGCTCCTGGTGTTGCTGGTGCTCCTGGGTGCTCCTTGGCTGACAGGTGTATCACCCCGCCCTCTGCTTCTGCCTGCTTTTGGCCTTCTTCCCCGTGTCTCCCTGTGCCCTTTTCTGGCTCTTCTGAGGACTCTCCCTGGTTGAGGACCCATACTGGTCCAGAACGGTTTCATCTCAAGTTTCCCTTAAGTACATCTATCTGCAAGACCCTGTCTCCAAATAAGGCCACACACTGAAGTTCCAGGTGGACTTGAACTTTTGGGGGACACAATTCAGCTTAGTACAGCATCCCGTGGAGGCCCCACCTACAGCGGTTTTTTTTTTTTTTTTAAGATTTTATTTATTTATTTATTCCCCCCTTGCTGCTTGTGCTCGCTGGGTCAGCTAACCACGCCGTGCGGGCGGGCCTGCCCTCACCAGGAGGCCCGGGGAACCGAACCCGGGGCCTCCCATATGGTAAACGGGAGCCCTATTGATTGAGCCACAGCCGCTTCCCTACAGCAATTTTTAACAGGGACTGTGCCTACACTGGTTACTTGGAATTGTCTTTTCAGTCAGGCCCTTTGAATCTGCCAGCAGCAAACCTAGATGTGTTCACGGCTTCTGTGACATAAACATGACTTTGTTTCTAGAGGCAGCTGAGCTTAGTGGTTGGGAGCACAGGTCTTTGAGCCACAGGACTTGGCTAAAGACTCAGCTTGATATTTGCTAGCTGTGTGTCCTTAGTAAGAGATGTAATCTTTCTGTGCCTCAGTTGTTTCCTCTGTCCAATGGGAGTGACAATAGTGTCTACCATTAGGGTACTGTGAGGATTCAGGGAGCTAAAATGCAAAGTGCTTGGAACCAGCGCCTGGCCCAGAGGAGATGCTCCCTGAGCTCAGGTCAGCATCTGTTTCTCTGGGATGGTGGTTGCCCTTGTCACCGTCGTCTTGGCTAATTCCCTCCTGGGTTCTAGTGCCCAGTCACTCTGCCATGGCAGCATGTGGTTGTGCCTGCAGCCCTAGCGCATAGACCTTGGGCTCCACCTCTTTGCTTCTCCCTGGTTCCTTTTATCCTCCCCATCCTGACCCTGAAGAACCAGGTCCCAGCGTTATTCCCTCCCTCCAGGCTCCAGATGGTGAAAACGCTGAGCAACCTGCTGCGCTCCGTGGTGGCCCTGTCCCCTCCAGACCTCCTCCCCATCATCTACCTCAGCTTGAACCGCCTTGGGCCTCCCCAGCAGGGCCTGGAGCTTGGCGTTGGTGACAGCGTCCTTCTCAAGGCCGTGGCCCAGGCCACAGGTGAGAAAGGGGCTGTGGTGGAGGGGCCACAGGAGGGGAGCTTCGAGAAGTGGAGAGGTAGGGGGATGCTGGGAGGGGGTGGGGAGAGACTGAAGGTGGAGAATGGGAGAGATGAGGCCAGAGAGCCAGGAGGGACAGACTCCAGGGATGCGGGGAGAGTGAGTTGGGGACAGTGGTTCTGGTGAGAGGAGACAGGGCTTGTGTTGGGGCAGGGACTGAGGGGACAGAGCAGGGGCTGGGGAAAGGTTCTACAGCAACGGTGACAGGACTGGAGGTGGGGTTGAGGGCTGGGGCTCAGGGAGGTTGCAGAAGTTCTAAAGGTCTTTGATTGGCAGAACCTGGAGGGCAGAGGGGGTTCTCCAGGACACTGGGGACAAGGGAGGGAAGGTGTGTGTATGGGCCGGCAGCCTGGTGTGGCTGCAGCACCAGTGCCTGGGGGAGAGAGAGGAGGTGTGGTTGGGGGCTGCCCACCAAGGGCTGTGAGCACTTTACAGAGGGTGTCAGGTGGCCAGAGGAGGGTGTCGGGTGGCCGGAGGAGGGTGTGAGCAGGTGCGCGGGCCGGGAGGAGGCTGCCAGGATCCAGGAGTGAAGAGGAGCTGGCCCAGGCCACAGGGACCAGAGGAGAGGGCCTAGAGGGGGGAGAGGCAGGGGGCCTGGTGGGCAGGGGAAGGAGCTAATGCCCTGGGGATCTTGCTCGTGACCGGGTAGATGGCAGAACCATCTCTGCAAGGAGACCTGCTCGATGGAAATACATCTGTTTTATTACGAAGTACTTCCCTTTTATTTCTTTTCTGTTTTGCCGTTAGGGCATTATATTGAAATTATGTGTGTTGGTGAGTTATATCATCTGAATTTCGTTGCAGAAAATTAAGGCAGCACAGGATGTCATGTAAAGGATGGGTAGTTTCTGAGAGGTTGGGAACCACTGGTTGAAGCCGTCGTAGTAATTCCACGCTCTGTCTTCCCAGCCTCCTGCATCTACAGCAGGCCAGGGCCTTGGGACCCAGTTCCAGACCATAAGTAAGGCCAGACACATGCAATGTGTTTAAGTCGATGATTTCACAAAAATACAGTTAAAGAAAGCAAGCAAAGGCTGGCTGGTCCCTGCCGGTGTGTCAGTGCCCAGTGAGGGCAGGGCAGAGGGTCCCCTCAGCCATTTTGTCCTTCTGCCCGCACGCCCTGCTCGGCTGAGGCTGCTGCCCCAGACTTGCCCATCCAGCTGCCCCCGTCCTCTCTGTGGCAATCTGGCAGCAGATGTGTCGAATGTACCGCTCCAGCCACATGAATGAGCTTGAGAAATAGGGAGCCCATGAGGAAGGTGCCTCCAGGCCACTGGAGAAGGGGTGTCCCCTTGCCCTGCCCACTCCCACCCCGCTCTCTCTCCCCCCAAGGTCGGCAGCTGGAGTCTGTCCGGACCGAGGCAGCTGAGAAGGGTGACGTGGGGCTGGTGGCCGAGAACAGCCGCAGCACTCAGAGGCTCATGCTGCCCCCACCCCCTCTCACGGCCACTGGGGTCTTCGCCAAATTCTGCGAGATCGCCCGGCTCACTGGCCATGCTGTGAGTGGGGCAGGGTGGCTCACCCTTCTCCCCCAGGCCCTCTGCCCTTCCACTCTGGGAAGAAAAGCCATGCGTGCAGCGAGAAGGGTTCTGCTTAGACTGTCTTGTTTGTGCTTGTGATGCAGAGCTTCTTTTCCTCCTGCTCTGGCTGGGGACAATCCCCTTGGGATTCTCTCACCTCACACAGTGCCTGCCATGCGACAGGGCTGAATTCTGATTTGCTGAATAAAGGGAGGGAGGGAAGTGAGAAGAGCCAACCCTTGTTGATACTCTGAGAGCAAGGGGCCGTGGGGGTTGGGGGGTGGGGGTGGGGTGAGGCAGGGTAGGTATTCCTGAGGGTGGGCAGCAGCTCCCAGGTGGCCTGGCTGGCAGGAGGAACTGCTCTTCCCCACCTCTTGCAGTCCACAACCAAGAAGATGGACATCATCAAAGGCCTCTTTGTCGCCTGTCGCCACTCGGAAGCCCGATTCATTGCCAGGTGCATTTCTGGGCTTGTGCACTTGGGGAGAGGGGACTGCAGATCCTGGAGGTGGAAGTGGGGAGCACCTGGCAGCTGGAATTGCCTGCTGGTGCCCAAGTGCCCTGGTGTGAGAAAAACATGAGCAAGGGGCCCAGGCCTGGGGGCGGTGGTGGGGGGAGGGATTCTAGGTTTCCTTTCCTAGGCTGGCTCCTCTCCCTCGGCATTGCTGCCTGGAGAGAGCCTGGGGCTCATGAGTAAAGAGCACTACGATGATGGTGATGACTGGTGAGGCCTGTGTGGCTGGAGCCCGGACAGTGTGGCTCACAGGCAAACGTTTGCTGTGCCAGTGAAAACAAAGCCATTAGCAGCTCACACCCACCCCCACTGGGCATTTCCTGGGTGTCCTGCCCTGTGCTGAGTGCTTTTTCCCATCATTCCCTCTCAGTGACTGAGGCAGGTCCTGTTCTCCTCACCCCCAGTTTACAGAAGGGGGAATGGAGGCAGAGAGAGAGAAAGCCACTCAGCTGCAGTCACTGGCTCAAGCCAGGGCCAGTGCTAGGGGCAGGCTCCTGACCACCACTGCCGTCGGCATCCCTGGGTGGGCGGGCAGGCCTGGTCCAGGCTCAGCTCTGCTCTTGAGTCATCCTGCCCTCGTTGCCCTTGTCGAGAGCAGTGAGAGGAGCAGGATAAACACCTGCAGGGTCCAAGTTCTGCTCCCAGTAGAGGCCAATGGGTGCATCCATTACTAGCCGGCTACGGTTTCTTTATCTGTTAAGTGGGCCTGTGTGATCTCTTGGGTCCCTTCCAATACTGAAGGTTGTTGTGGTTTTGGGGAAGGGGGTATGCCAAAGCTTGAGGTGGGGAAACTGCAGAGGGGAGGAGCAAGGTATAGGGGACAAGATTCAAAAGGTGTCAACCAACCCCTTTCCCCTCCTCTTCCCCAGGTCCCTGAGTGGACGGCTGCGCCTCGGGCTGGCAGAGCAGTCAGTCCTGGCTGCCCTCGCCCAGGCCGTGAGCCTCACACCCCCAGGCCAAGGTGAGCTCCTCTGGCCAGTCTCCATGCCCCAACCCCTTGAGAAGCCCAGCCTTCCCTCCTCTCCCCCAGGCGATCCTCCCTCCTGCTGGAGGCCCTATTCTCTGAAACCTCTGTCCTCCCCACCTTCTCACAGAAAGCATCCTCTGCAGACTCCTTATTTTCTTTACATATGACAGACCACCCCCTGTGGACCCTGGGGTGGCCAAGGGGGAAGATGGGGCCCCTCTCAACCCTCTGGTGGGTCTTTTCTTAGAATTCCCCCCAGCCGTGGTAGATGCTGGGAAGGACAAGACGGCAGAGGCCAGGAAAACGTGGCTGGAGGAGCGAGGCATGATCCTGAAGCAGACCTTCTGGTGAGTCTGATGATGGCTGGAGGGTGAGGGGTGGGGAGAAGGGTGGTGTGGGGGGTGCTGTGAGCAGGAGCAGGAGGGGCTGGGGGCAGAGAGAGGAAGGGGAGGTGAGCTAGATGAGCTTGCTGGTGGGCTCCAGGCTGGGGACAGAGATTGGGAAGGTGGCAGTTGGTGAAGTGTCAGTGACCCAGGGACAGGGAGAAGCAGAGACACTGGCAGCTGGTGAGGGCAGCGGCATCAAGAGGTTTCAGAGTCACAGATGGGGCCAGACATGGACAGGCCGTGAATGACCCCGCAGAGCAAGGGGTGTGATAGCCACAGAGAGGAGGTCCACGAGGTGATGGCGAGGGCTCTAGAGAGGGCCACGTGCAGGGACGTGGGCTGGAGGCAGAAGAGGGCAGTGTCAATGGGGTGGAGACCGCCCCGGGGGCGGCAGAGGCGGGGGGCCGGCAAGCAGCTCCACGGGTGCTCTCTGCGCTGCTCTGTGCCGGGGCTGCGCCTGGGGCTAGGCAGGCAGCGGTGAGCAGACTCAACCCTGCTGTGCGTTAGAATCCAAAACATAGTGATCCCAGCCCCATCCCAATGAAATCAGAATCTTTGGAGATCTGTCCTTGAAAAAAAATTTTTTTCTGTAGACATTTTTGAATGATTCTTCTGTGTTGCATGTAGGTAGAACTAATGGTCTAATGGTGGCAGGTAAGGAATGATGATAGGTGCAGACTAAGTAAGACAGTGGTGTGTAGTGACCACGCCAGAGACAGCCAGAGACGGGGTGACAGGAGGAGTCCAGGACAGGTAGAAGCAAACCAGACCAGGAACATGGTGGCAGAGACAGGCAGGGGCCCTCAGGAGCCCAGGCTTCTGAGCACATGGAGCTCGCAGCCAGAGAGCAGTTTCCAGGCTGCCTGAGTTCTGAAAAGATGCCCCCCCCACCTGCTTCTTCCTCCGCCCCAGCGAGGTGCCTGACCTGGACCGGATCGTCCCTGTGTTGCTGGAGCATGGCCTGGAACATCTCCCAAAGCACTGCAGACTGAGCCCAGGTACGAGCCCCCCACGGGCCCCTCCGCAGAGCTAGCTCCTGTGCCTCGGAAAAGGGGGTGCCGCCTCCTGCAAAGCCCCCTGGCCCTTTGCTTGCACTCTTTCCTCCTAGCCTTGTCTTCTCTCCATGGCAGCTGTGAGGGAACTAGCTATTAGGCCCCCTCTTGTCTCCCCAGCAAAATTGAATCCTCTTCCTTGGTGGTAAAACCCATTCTACTTCTCCTTGGAGCTTCTCCGTTTGTGTTAGATAGGGGCTAGGCGAGACTGCTAGAAACCAAGATAGCCCAAAGGTGGGGTGTCAGGCAGGGTAGAATTTCTTTCTCTCACAGAAGAGTCTAGAGCAAGACAGGCGGGCCGGGAAGGTAGGTGGCTGTGCTCTGAGGGTCACCAGGGACCAGGTCTCTTTCTGAGTGTCACTGCTGTCTTCAAGGTTGTCACCCTAATGTGTGTGATCGGGGGTGGCTTACATTTCTGTGCTAGGTTGTAGAAAGAGGGAGAGAGGGAAGGGGAGGCAACCAGATTCCTGGCCACATGTTACCAGTGGCTACATGTGTCTCTTCTGTGGGCCTCTGATCACGTGGCCTTCCCTAGCTCGAGGGAGTCCGGGGCATGGGGTCTGGGTTGGGCGGCCAGTGCCCCTTCTCAGACGCTCGCTCTGTGGCAAAGAGAAGAGTGAGCCCTAGGGCGCAGTCCCCAGTCTCGGCCATACCCCCCTTCTAATTTATTGCCTTTCCTTTGCCACCCTAACTTGCTTTCTTCTCCCTCCCAGGGGTACCCCTGAAGCCAATGTTGGCCCATCCCACCCGGGAAGTCAGTGAGATCTTGAAACGCTTTGAGGAGGCAGCTTTCACCTGCGAGTACAAATACGATGGGCAGAGGGCACAGGTATGGGGCAGGACACATCCCGTCAGCAAAAAAGAAAGCGCCAAAGAGCAGAGGTGCAGAGGTCCTGAGACCTGGGCTTGAGGCCGGCTTTGCCCCGTGCTGCCCATTTGGCCTTGAGGTCGCTCCCTGGGGGTGGTTTCCACTTCTGTGCCATGGGTGTGATCATAACCACCTTACTGGCCTGTCTGAAGTAAAAATCGGAAATTCCTGGCCCACAGTGCTGGGAGCTCCACTTGTGCAGTGGTGCTGGCAGTGTTCATGGAAATGGCCAGGCAGGGAAGCGCTTAGGTAGCCCTTAGCGCCATTAGGTAGGCGTGTCCATGACCCAGGGCTGCAGGTGTTCCTGTCCGGCCTGGCAGGGTGCTGCTTGCCACTCTCTTGGCCTAGTGGGGAGCTGGGCTGTCTGGGTGCTGTTGGTGAGATGGGTAAACAGAGCGTGAGGGCAGGCACCTGTGCAGCTTTGCTGCAGCTGCGAGCAGCAGATCTAGGACACCCAGTGTCAGGGATGGGTCTTGAAAATTTAGTGAGAGAGGAATAAAGGGATTTACAGCAATGACAGTAATTTAAAAAAATACTTCTTGAGATAAAAAATATACACATACAATGACATATGTGTCGTTTTGCTGAAGGATTGTGTCCAAACTATTAAAATAAAAAAGCAAATGAAGGAACAATAAAAACTAGAGTACTATGATTGCATAATAACTTTTGACGGATCAATATATGCACAAAGCAAGACACTTACTTACAGGAGGAAGGGAAGTAGGGACTGGGGGTGGTGGAGATAGAACTGGAGGGTGTTTCCATAAACAATGGGAATGCTGTTGGAACTGGGGAGATGATTTGCTTAGGGCTCTGCACCGGTCCTCCAGAGCTTCTGGAACCTTCTGCCAGTGAGGATGGGGCAGGAGGAGAAAGGAGGGGCCGCTTGGGGTGGACTTGGCTCTGATTTACTGTCTCTTTCCTCCACTGCTGCAGATCCATGTTCTGGAAAGTGGGGAGGTGAAGATCTTCAGCAGAAATCAGGAAGACAATACCGGAAAGTACCCTGACATCATTAGCCGCATCCCCAAGGTGGGTGTCTGCCTCTGTCGGTCTGATGGTTGCAAACAACTGAGGCCCATTCAGCCAGCTCGATGCAGTGGGGGATTTGTCGGAGAGATGAGAATGCATTTGGCCACACACAACAAAGTACCTGACTCTGTAGCTTAAGCAAATGTTACCTTTTTTTCAAGGAAACCTGGTGGTGTACAGTCCCAAGCTGGCATGGCTGTGCAGCTCTGGTCTTCTGGGCCCCCATGAGGGAAGCCAGCGCTTTCCCAGATCCCTGCCACCACCCCCCGTGGACTCCAGCTTGGGCTCACTGCCCAGCACGGGGTCCCATGGTCATCCAGAGCAGGAGAGGCCGGGAAAGCCAGGCTCTGTCGCAGCCTCTGCAGGGGGCCGAGTGTCAAGGGAGCCGGCCTGCAGACCTGCCCCAGGTCTCAGAAATGTAAGCCTAAGAGTCATGACAGCCAAGATGGCAAGGGCCTGGAGCGGGGAGCTTCCCTGGACCCACTGAGGGGCGTGAGCGGGGTGTCAGGGGCAGTTTTAAGAGTCTTTCTCAGGACTGAGGAAGTTGGTTTTTTTCATAGGACCTCAGGGGGCGGAGCTTTCCGAGCCCTGCCCATAGAGACAGTGGTGGTGAGAGTGACAGTGTGGGTCAGTGCAGTGGCGCTCCTGTAAGAGCCGAGTGCCATTTTTTTACTCATCTGTTAAGATGTAATTTAGATAAAATGTTCTGGTTTTAAGTGTACAGTATATAGTTTGATGAGTTTTGATAAATTTGTACATCTGTGTAACCAATACCCCAAACAAGATAGAAAATGTTTCCTTGTTTCCATCACCCTAAAATGTTTCCTCGAGCCCCTTGCCAGGCAAGGCCCTCTCCCCTTTCCCCCAGCCTCCACCTGCCTGAGGCAACTACTCCTCTGCTGTCTGTCCCCACAGGTTAGTTTTGCCTGTTCTAGAGCTTCGTTTAGGTGGCATCATACAGTGTGTAGTCTTTTAGATCCGGCCTCTTCCTTCCTTCATTCAGCATGTGTTCATTGGGTGTCTGCTCTGGGCCCCTGTGCTGGGGGGTGTGGGATGGCCCACATGGCAGGCATGGCCTCTACCTTCCCCAGCCCAGGGTTTTGGGTGCGGGCAGATGCTCATCAGAGAATCCTGCTGTCGGCTGTGTACATTTTGTTAAGGCTCTGAAGAGACCAACGTCTCTGAGCCTGTAGAGGAAGCAAAACTTGGCCGAGACTTGGAGCCGGGGAGGGAGCAGGGATGTCATGGCGCTCGGCTCCAGGATACAATAAGATGGCTGCCCCTGGAGCGAAACACGGTGCTCCTTTAGGAAGACTTCCCACGGGAGGTGGAGGACAGCGAAGGAGAGGGACGGGGAAAGGCGTTTCCCAGAGGAGCAGTGTGTGCAAAGGCTCTGTGGTGGGAGGGGAGGGGAGGCGAGGGAGGGTCCCCATAGCTTTGGGGGCTGCAGAATGGATCGTAGCAGGGATGTGGGTCTGACAAGATCCCCCTGGGTGCTGTGAGGAGAGTAGGCTGCGGGGTGGGGTGTCTGCGCAGCATGGGGGGCCAGTAGGACCATGTGGCTCGGATAAGGGTAGGTGCAGTGAGGCAGTGAGAAGTGGGTGGCATAAAGGGATTTTGGAGGTAAGATCAACCAGTTCACTAGAAGATTGAACAAGGGGAAAGAGGAAAAGGGAGATGACATGTCTCCTGGGTTTCCGGCTTGTGGGACAAGCTACTAAGTCCTCAGAAAAGTTAGTTTTTTTCCCCTCTCAGTGGGTAGGGAGAAGAGGATTTGTGTTAGTTGTTACCCTTTGAGGTTGGTCATCAGGGGTCTCTCCTGGCTCGTCCCCCTCACAGCGACCCTTGTCTCCCCTTCAACTTCCAGATAAAGCTCCCGTCAGTCAGCTCTTTCATCCTGGACACCGAAGCTGTTGCTTGGGACCGAGAGAAGAAGCAGATCCAGCCGTTCCAAGTGCTTACCACCCGCAAACGCAAGGTACCCCCAGTGCCTCCACCCGCCTTGCCCCCAGACTCCCTCGGTCTGGGTCCTGCCCAGCCGCCGGACAGGCCGAGTGCCAGAGGGGTGCAGTTCTCTCAGCCCTTTGTTCCCACAGCTCCAGCCACCACCTTCTCCCCTCAGCATCCCTAGTGGGAAGTGGGGGAGGGCATCTTACTTGCATCTGTCTTCTCACTGTGAGAGGAGTGTCTGCAACCTGCACCCCAGCAGACTTCCCCTTTATGTCTCCGTGGCCAGAAACGTGCCGTGTGACTGCCAGTAGCTGCAAGGGAGTCTGGGAAAACAAATCTCTGGCACAGGGGAGTGAGGTTGTCAGGATTAGCTACTCAGAGCTGTCACAATCCAGCACTGGGGCCGGCAGCTCAGCTGTCCTCCCAGGTGCGCAGTTAGCCGGGGGGCCGGCAGTGAGTGGCAGGTGACTGCAGCATCTGCCTCTGCGCAGTCGGCGACCTCACCAGGCCTCCTTCCCACATCCCCCACTCCTCGTCTCCATTCTGCCCCAACTCAGGAGGTAGATGCGTCAGAGATCCAGGTGCAGGTGTGTTTGTACGCCTTCGACCTCCTCTACCTCAACGGAGAGGTGAGTTCTGGTCGGTGCTCAGCGGGAGGCTGAGGGCTGGAGGGGGAAGCTTTGGAGCCAGCCGATCAGGGTGAGCCGGGAGGCCATGCGTGGATGGTGATCCACGTGTGCTCCAAGGATCCCGATGGTCACTGAGTCCCTTTCAAGGAAATCTGCAAGGCCCTCCTATTTCCAGCCCCATACCTGAGTGAGGCAGGTTTCCTTTCTGCACTTCAAGCAGAATAACATCCCACAGCAGTCTGAATTCAGAAGCAGAGACAAGAAGCCAGCTGCTGTGAAGCCAGACAGGAAGTAATTGACACACACGTACAAGAATGTCCCTCTTCTCACTAACTTTCAATGTTTCATAGAACAAGTTATTTGGGTTAACATATAATGGATGTCATTACTTTAAAATGGATGATTATTTCTAAAATTCCTGTTTTAATTTCTAATAAATTAAATAGCGAGAGATAGAACCACATAAACCAAAGGTCTTCTGAGTCCTCAGTAATTTTTTAGGACTGTGAAGCAGTCCTGAGACCAAAAAGAATCTGGATACAGGCTGCCCACTTTTCCATACTGGCTTTTCCTTCCTAGCTGTATGGCATAGACAAGTGACCTGACTGCTCTGTGCCTCAGTTTCCTCATTCATAACATAGAGCTAGCAATAGCGCCTTCTCTGTCTATTATGGTGGGGGTCAAAGGTGGGATACGGGCCAGCACGGAGCCCAGTGGCCAGCACGTGGGAGGCATTCACTGATGGCTGCACCGTCGTCGTCATCATCCCAGGTAATCCTTGACCACCTGGAAACGGTCTCACTATTCTTTGCACTTCTTTACTCATCTCTCAGTGTAGTGGAGCATCTTTCAGGTGTGGTGTTCTCTTGCATTTGCTCGGTGAACTGCCCCTTCGGGTCCTTTGCCTGCTTGTCTGGTGGGTTCTCATTAATGTCTTGCTGCCCTGAAAGAGCCCCTTCTCCATCAGGCCCAGGCGCCTTTGCCAGGACAGGTGAAGCCTTGTCCACCTGCCCGCCTTATGACGCACATTAAAAACAGCAGCTGGCCTCATTCTGGTATTTTCTTCATGATGGCTACTTGGGGTGCAGCGTGGGTTTCGGGGATTCCCTAAGTATCGAATATCTGGTGCTTTTTTTTTTCCCCCTCCCCTCCTCATGTTTTTTATGGTCCCTGCTCTGCTGGTGCCTATGTCTGTCGTGTCAAATGTTCCTTATTTGGTGTTTGCCTTTAAATTTTGTTTATGGGTTGTTTTTTTTCCCTTGTATAGAACTTGTTTTAGATTTTATATTGTATATTGTCAAATGTAGAAAGGAGGCTCATTTCTGCAAGACCCTTGAGTTCATTTTACAATTTAAGCGAGCAGTAGGGTCTTAAAACCCGGGTCAGAGAGCGTGGGCCGAATCCGTCCTGCTGCCTGGTACTGTAAATGAGGTTTTACTGGCACCCAGCCACCCCCCTGCGTTGACCTCAGGTCTCTGGCTGCTTTTGCTCCATCTGGTCTTTACAGAAAAAGGTTGCCAACCTCTGGATTAACATATAAAATATCCTATACGAAACCTGGTTATTAATTTCATGGTCATTAGCTTTTTGAATTTTTAACAATTCAGCCATTGTTAAAAAAGTAACTCTAGTCATCATTAGGGGAGACTAAGAAGGTATGAATTTCAATTCCTGCAAGCTCCTTGCCCCACCTGTCTGCTGCCCTGTGCCCTGAGGGCACAGGACTGACCGTCCTCCAGCCTTTCTTGCCCACGATGGCCCAGCTCCCGACCTTGCAGGGCTCTCCCCTCCCAAGGCTTTCCAGGAGCCCCTTGTGACTTGGGGACTGCACGGTTCCTGTTCCACACCAGGCCACACCGTGGGGCTCCTTGTTTCCACAGTGATGTCGTATCCTCTTCCCACTTGCCCCCTCTTAGTCCCTGGTGCGGGAGCCCCTTTCCCGACGCCGGCAGCTGCTCCAGGAGAACTTTGTGGAGACAGAGGGCGAGTTCGTCTTTGCCACCTCCCTGGACACCAAGGACATGGAGCTGATCGCCGACTTCCTGGAGCAGTCAGTGAAAGGTGAGTGCATCCACACCTCTCCCTGCCAAGGTCTGTCATCCTTCCTGCAACCTGGATGGAGCCCAGCTGTCCCAGCCTGCCCCTCCCTGCCAGGCGACTTGGGCGCTGTCCTTCCTGCTCCCGCCCTAGTGAGCCAGGGCTTCATCAAGGGCATGTTCCCATGTCTCCTCAGACTCCTGCGAGGGGCTGATGGTGAAAACCCTGGACATCAATGCTACCTACGAGATTGCCAAGAGGTCGCACAACTGGCTCAAGGTGATTGCCGCTGGAGCCCTGAGTCTGGAAATCTGTCTTGACTGGGCAGTCGATTTCAGGGCTCCACCCTTCACCCCGTTTGAGTTCAAGAGCCCTTTCAGACCTACCCTGTCTCCCCTGGCAGCCGGCCTCAGCTCTTCTCTCTGCAGTCCTTGCTGGTGAATTCACTACAAGCCAAGCCCCAGCCTGAACCCTGCAGATACCTGGGTGAGAAAGCCAGGTGAGGCTTCTGGTCTCCCTGAGCTTGTTTCCAAGGTGGGTGAGGCAGACAGAAAAGAAGCCCACCAGGAGCAAGATAAAGTCAGGCAGTAGGAAGCACTATGAAAAAGCAGGGAAGCGCAGGGGCCAGGGAGGGACTGGAGGTCCTTTGAGTGACTGGGAAAAGCCTCCCCGGAGGCGAAATTTGAGTCAAGACCCTGACCACAGGAGGGGGTTGGCTTTGTGAGGGTCCGGGGCAGGGGACCAGCAAGTGCAGAGGCCCTGCGGTGGGAACAAGCTCGGTGTGTTCAAGGAGTGGGTGCTTGCAGCAGGGAGCAAGGGCGAGTGAGGTGTGCGGTGAGGTCAGGGCACCAGATCACACAGTGCCTTCGGGGCCACAGTCAAATAAGACTGGTTTTTGTTCTAAGGGTTTTGGGAAGCCAGCGGAGGTTTTGAGCAGGGAAGTTGCATGGTCTGATTGTCATTTTGCAAATGTCTCTCTTGGTGCTGTGTGGTTAATGGGCAGGTAGGAGGAAGCTGGGCAGATGTGGGAGCAAGTGGTTAGGAGGCTGCTACCTAGTAAGAGATAATGGTGGCTTGAGTGGAGAGAGCAGTGAGAGGCGGGCGAGAGGGGCAGGGTGGGTTTTGGAATTGAGCTGGCAGGTGCTGCTAACTGGCTCTGCCTGTGTATTTGTGGTCTGTGGTCTGTCTGCCAACTAGACATTAAGCTGCTGTTGAGAGTAAGAACGTTTCTTAGGAAATATTCCCTGCAGTATCCCCAATGCTGAGCTCCTGCCTGAAACACTTAATAAATGTTTCCGGGATGATGGACAAATGTTCTCGTGTGAAGGAGTGAGTGAATGAACGGAGTGAGGTGAATGTGTCTTGTACTGAGGAAAGACGAACCGAGGGTGTCTTCTGAGGTCCCCGCATCTGACCTCTGTCCTGACTGCTGTGCCCATCTCTTGTCATCTCTTTTTCCATTTGCTATTCTTTAAGCCTAGAATCCCTTTCCATGTCCATTCTCCTCAGAGTGTTCTTTCTGGAAGTCCTCAGATTCCCTTAGACCCTTCTTGACATATCACTAACCTCCAGCAGCGAGCTCCCACCTCAGGCGCTCCCCCTCATCGCCTGCTTCCTTCCCTCCTCCCAGCTGAAGAAGGACTACCTCGATGGAGTGGGTGACACCCTGGACCTCGTGGTGATTGGTGCCTACCTGGGCCGAGGGAAGCGGGCTGGCCGGTATGGGGGCTTCCTCCTGGCCTCTTACGACGAGGAGAGTGAGGAGCTACAGGCCATATGCAAGGTGCCGGGGGCTGGGGCTGATCACAGAAGCATGAGGGAAGTAGAATAGACTCCTGGGGGCACTTAGTACTGGGCATCCTGGGGAGAGCCTTCATATTCTCCCTGTGCAGGATTATTTTTTGCCTGGCTTTTATTTTTCTGATTCTGTAACTCTTGCTTAATCTAGAAGAATGGGTTCATATAGAAAGGTTTGTGAGGAAGCTATGTCAGTTAGGAATTGAGTTCACCTGCAGGTTGTCGCTTAAGTAAGAGAAGGATTTCATTTTCTCTCATCTAACAAGATGTTTGAAGGGGGCCATGCAGCTCTCCCTACAGTCATTTTTCCCATGTGTTCGTGGCCTCATAGTTTCACAGTGGCTGCAGGAGTTCCAGCCATCATGACCATGTGTGCTGCAAGCAGCAGCAGGATGGCCCAAGAAAAAATTTCTGCTCAAGTCGAATTTGTCAGAACTTTGCTTCATGGCCTGCTCCTATCTGCAATGGAGCCTGGGAAATGTAGTGGTTATTTTCTTTAAAAAAATTTTTTTAAAGCAGTGCACGTAGTCGTAGCCAACAAATTTGGGGGTTTTGCCACAGAAACAGAATAAAATATTACCCATAATCCCACTGTCCAGAGGCAACTGCTGATAATGTTTGAGGGAATGTCTTTATATTTTTACAAAGTTGTGATCTTTATATAAGTGTAATTTTCTCTTTGGCTCTTTTGTCCTATAAGTACTTTAAATGCTATCATATGCATTTTTAGGTACTGTAATATGGTAATAATAAATATTAAGTGTTTTCACATGCCATTCAGAACTTTCGTAAACATGACTTTTAACATCTGCATAAAAGTTTTCAAATGGATGTGCCCAAATTTCCTGAACTAGTTCCCTGTAGTTGGATGCTTAGGTTGTTACCAGCTTTTGTTCTTATGAATTATGTTAGAACTTGACTTACATTAACCCAAGTAATCAGTGATAGAAATGATCTTTTAATTTACAAATATCTTTGGCCACAAATTCTATCATTGTTTTATATTATTTAGAATAGGTTTTTTAAAGCTGTTACTGGGACAAAAGGTGATAAAATGTAAGGTCCTCATGACAAATAGGGCTTTTGGGTTGACATTTTATCTCCGTAGTGTGAAGATGTCCATCTTGCTTCCTGATGGCCAGCCTTGAGTGTACTGTGTTTAAGCTTCTGCTGTTTTTGTAGGCCTCTCAGTGTGCTCGGGCTGCCGTAACAGAGTGCCACAGACCAGCTGGCTTAAACCACAGGAACTGATTGTCTCAGTCCTGGGGACAGGAAGTCTGAAACCAGGTGTCGTCAGGGCCGTCTCCCCCTTGACACAGCCCGTAGGCTCCGTGGTGGCCGTCACAGCTCAGGCTCTGCCTCCATCCGTGGCCGCCTCTCCTGGCGCTCACCAGCTGTGTCTGCCCACATTTCCTCTCCCTTTGGGGACTCCAGCCGTGCTGGGAAAGGCCCCCCTGATGCAGTTTGGCCTCATCTTAACTAATTACCTCTCAGCCTCTTTCCAGATGGCTCACCTCCAAGGGCCGGGGCTTCAGGCTTGAACATGTCTTTGTGGGGACACGATGCACCCCTTAACAGTAGGCACAGGAAAGCTCCTGGCAGCCTTAAGATGGGGTGATGGCAGGTGGGATATGGGAAGACCAAGGGGGCATCTTCCTGAGTCAGGGAGGTGGGGTAGAAGGAATAAAAGGTGGTGAGTGGGTTAATGGGACACCTGTCAGGTGACTAAGAGAGTTGTCTCATTGCCCAGGGCCTCGTGCTGTCCAGCCAGGGGCTGGCCTGCATGCTTGACCCCGTCCTCTCTGGTTTCCAGTCAGGAGACTTGGCTGATTTGGAAGATGGAGCGGGGTGGGGAGCGGAGTTGGGGACCGCCGGGACACGCCAGATGCTTAGGTGGCAGGAGCAGGGAGAGGTCCTGGGCTGCACCCCTGACTACCATGCCCTCTCCACAGCTCGGGACCGGCTTCAGTGACGAGGAGCTGGAGGAGCATTACCAGAGCCTCCAGGTGAGCAGCAGTGGCTGCTGGGGCCACGCAGCCGTCTCTCCGTCTCTGACAGTGGGAATCTCAGTCTCTATCCGTCCTGGGGCTCAGGTGGGCTGGGGTGTGCTCAGGTGGCCACTGGGCAGCAGAGCTGGCTTTGGAGCTCTGCTGGTAGCCGGTGGTGCTGGACCAGGAGCCCCTATTCCCTGAGCCCAGTGTCTTGGCCTCACCGGGGGCCGTCAGAGCTGCCCTGGGTGCTGGTGGTGGTTCCCTGAGTCCATGCTCTGGAAGTGCCAGGAAGGCCTGAGTGATGTGTTCAAAGGCGACTTGGAGGGAGTCTGCCCTGGGTGCTGGGATCTCAGGGTCCCACTGGACCTCTGCCCCCTCTTTTGGGGTCTTTGTCTCCTTCTCTCTGGGTCTCTGTCATTTCCCTCCTTTGGGTTTTTATTGTCCCCCTCTGGGTTTCTGTCCCCCCATTTCTGATCTCTTATCCCTCCCTCTCTGGGTCTCCATCCCTCTCTCTCTCTGACTGCCTTTCATTTCTTCCCTTTTCCCATTCTCTTCCCTTCCCTTTCAACTTGTCTGTGTCTCTTTGTCCGTCCTCCAGCCCATTTATTCCCACTTTGCCCATTTCCTGACCCCCCAACCGTCGGCCTTGATTTTGAGACCCGACACCCTCTCTTCTCCCCATTCCTGCTTCTCGCTGCAGGCCCTGGTGCTGCCCAGCCCGCGGCCCTATGTGCGGGCTGATGGCGCTGTGGCCCCCGACTACTGGCTGGAGCCCAGCACCGTGTGGGAGGTGAAGTGCGCCGATCTCTCCCTCTCCCCCATCTACCCTGCGGCCCGCGGCCTGGTGAGTGACTGGGGAAGCTGCAAGTTCTGGGTAGCAGGAGGGCCTCAGGGAGACTCCAAAGGAATTCTAGGGGGTAGGCGGGATGCAGGGCACCAGGCTGCTCTGCTTGGTGATGCTGAAAAAACTAAAGAGCTTTGCATTTTATTTGGGTGTCAGGTAATGGAGTCAAAAACCTCCTTGAAGACAAATTTTCCAAGTAGAAAGTAAATGAAATTGCTCCCATTGCCATAATTTGCAGCTCTAAAATCACTTTTGAAAACTCACTTCATCGAAGTCCAGGCTTACTGCTCTTCCTGCTGAGCCATTTTCATCGACTGCTATGGTTTCAATCCCTTAATTTTCACACCGACCATTTTTGTTCTGCCTTCACTGAGCTCTCTCACCAGTGGTTCCACCCTCACTACTAAGTAAGGCATGCAGCTACACCTGGGAAGAAGCTAACCTGTCTCACCAGCACGAGGGACGCTCTGGTCTTCCTGGTCTCTACTGTTCATCTGAACAGTAAATCTCAAATAAAAATGTACTTGGTCTGAGATTTCTTCTGGTTCTTCAAAATCTAGCTAGCATGAACTTTCCTGATTGGAAGTGATCTTCCATTTTTAAAGGGCAACTCATATTTTTTATCTAATTGTCTTAAGAGTCAGTTCTGTGTCACTCCGTGCTCCGTGTGAGAGTCAGGGTCCCCCGGCACAAGAGCGTTGGGGGCCGGCACTTACTGAGTGCTGATGTCAGGACCACTCCTTGAACCCCACAAAGCACTGAGCCGGGTGCCACAGGCCTCCTATTTCACAGGTGAGGAATCGAGCCCCAGAGAGCTTTAGGGAACTGGTTGGGAGCTGGAATTTGAACCTGCTTGGGCCCGTGACCCTGTGCCGTTCTGCCTCTCAGCCCTAGTGGTAGTGAAATAACAGCATAAATTACAGCTAGAGCTCTAGGCCTTTTTTTTTTTTTTTTTGAGTTATCAGGGCCGGGGATTGAACCAGGACCCCATATATGGGAAGCTGGCACTCAACTGACTGAGCTACATCGGCTCCCCTGAGTTGGTTTTTTCCTTCGTTTGCTTGTTGTTTGTTTTTGTTTGTTTGTTTGTTCTTAGGAGACACCGGGGACCGAACCCGGGACCTCCATTGTGGGAAGCAGGTGCTCAGCCGCTTGAGCCACATCGGCTCCCAGTAGGCACTTCTTAAGTGCTTATTATGTGCCAGGCACTTTATAATCATTAACTTATTTAATCTTTACAACAACCCCTTGTTTATCCCCACTATATGGATCAGGAAACTGAGGCCAGGGGTGAAGGACGGAGGCGGAGACTTTGCATAGGGAATGGCTGCAGCACGTGGACTGTGGACTAGACCACAGTGTGGCCATCCTTCCTGCCCCCCCCCCCCAGGTGGAGAGTGAGAAGGGGATCTCCCTTCGCTTCCCTCGGTTTGTTCGTGTCCGTGAAGACAAGACACCAGAGGAGGCCACCTCCAGTGCCCAGGTGAGGCCCTCAGAAGAGGGGCGGTCACCACCGCTTTCCCAGAGTGGTGGGCTCTGGCCTGGAGTGGCGTGCAGGGCGGCAGGTGCGGGCAGGGGGCTTCTGACTTGACTCTCACCCTCTCCCCTCAGGTGGCTCACCTGTACACGCAGCAAAGTCAGATCCAGAACCAGCAGAGCTCAGACTCAGAGTCCGACATGGAATATTTCTACTAAGGCCCTGCCCTTCTGGGCCTTGGGGTCGGGGTGCAGGGAACCCAGGGGCACTGCCTCTATTTTTTTACCATATCTGGTGTTGCAGAATGTGTGGTTTTGAGATTCAGGTGTGTATGGGGGGTGGGGTGAGGGTTGGTTTAAATTGGGGTCTGAGATTCATTTGAACGCATTTTTCAATAAATAATTATTGAACATCTTCTCTGTGTCACAGTCTGTGCTGGGCCCTGGGGAGACGGCTATAATAGCAGCACACCCGTCTACAGTGCATAGCGTTGTATGCTGGAGCTATCTAAACCAGGGCTGCCTCACCTTTCTTGTTTCACGGACCCCTTCACCAGTCAGGTGAAAACCATGGACCCCTTCTCAGAATGTAGTGGCAGATAGTTTTATGACACTCAACATCGACATGTCTTTAAATTAAATTTTAGGATTATTCAAAATTATGTTTTACAACGTGCTCATAATTTCAACTCCTGATAACCTAACATGGTTCAACACCTGTTCAAACGGTCATTTTTAGCAAACATTTAGAAATTCGAGTTTTCCTATGGCATCATAAAACCATCTCCGCCATCTTTACCAACCTTTTTAGCAGGCAGTTATCCACTGCACTGAGAACACACTACATCAAAATATAAATCATACTAAGTCACACTATCCTGTGATTTAATAAATGTATCACACCTGCACCAACACGTCCCCCAAGAATGTTTTTAAATGGGTAAAATAAAATTACAAAGGAGATCAGTTACATATATTGAAATAGTTACTAAAATAAAAAACACATACAATACTATACATAATGTGCTGCTTCCTTAACACATTAAATAATCCAATACATCAAAAATACAGGACAGTTAAAATTTTATTTTTTAAAGACATGTCAATGTGCAGACTTGTTTACCTCGAATAAGAACAAACTGGTAGTATTTGACAAGGCAGCATGTATATCATGTTGGACATCTAATAGAGTTGATTTTTTTTTCAATTCAAGCTCACAGACCCCCTGAAATCTTTCCACGGACCCCCAAGGGTCCCTGGAAATCTTTCTGTGGGCCCCTGGTTAAGAACCCCTGATCTAAACCCGCTCTGGCCAACAGGAGCTTCTGCAGCGATGGAAACGTTCTCTCTGCACTGTAATACAAGAGCCCCAGCCACGGGTGGCTACGGAGCACTTGAAATGTGGCCAGTGCGACTGAGGACCCGAGTATTTAACTTCATTTTAATTTAAATAGCCACAGGTGACTAGTGGCCGCTGTACTGGACAGCACTGGTCTCAACTCTATGTAATACCTCACTTACCTCCCAGCAACCCTCCCTGGTGGGCACTGTTGTAAGTCCTGTTTCCTCGGTGAGGACAGGGAAGCACAGAGACGGTGAGTATCTTCCCAGGTCACACAGCTGGGAGTGCCAGCCCCAGGGTGCTGACTCAGCAGCCTGGCCCCGGACACCCGCCTTTTAGGTACAGCCCCGTCCTGCTGGGAGATTCCCAAGTCTGCTGCCCCTGGACCTTGTGGCCTTCGTTTTAATTCCCACTGACCCCAGATGTGGCCTCAGAATCCTCAGCACAGTGTTCCAGACCTCCAACGCCTGGAGCGCCGTGGCTGTCCGTGTTTAGCTCATCACCCCGCCTCCCCCAAGAGCGCTGCCTGGCCACAGCAGGTGCTCACTGGAGCGTGGCTCACTCAGTGTCGCTCTCTAGCGGCATACAAGGTGAAACCACCGTTGGTTGACCCCCAACATCCCTTCACCCTTCTTCCTTCCTAAGTGTTCCCTGAAAGTTCATTTCTCCTCCATGTGCTTCAGGGAAGTGGCCCCTGCCCACAGTGTGCTACAGAGAGTCCAAGCCAGTCCTGGTGGTCCCAAAACTCGCCACTGCATGGCTTGGACGTAGGCGTGAGATGGAACTTGGTCAGTGGGATGGAACAGAAGTCTAGGGATTAGGGGGAGGGGGCTTCTGGAAAAGCTTCCGCTTTTCTGAGAGTCACAGGAAGAACAGCCGGCTGCTCCCTGTGGGTCTGCAGCAGCCCTCTGGCAGCCAGCTGGAGGAGGGAAGAAGCGGGAACGCGGCTTACAAACCCGCTCTACGCCAGGCACCTGGTGCGTGGAAAAGAGCCTCTTTATAGTAGGCAGCTCTTCGCTGGGTCTTCTGTTACCTGCAGTGGAAGGTATCCACAGCAGCCATCAGCGGGGAATTACCTTAGGGATAAGGCCCTAATACATATTTGAGGACCTTTCACCTCCTAGCGTTCTGGGCATCAAGAAACAAAGATGTTAAAACACACATACGCACAGAAAAGACTAAATTGGACATAAAGTGAAATGCAATTTCAATCGCCATTTTTGGTCTCTGCCTCACAAAAGCAGCCAATGGGTTTCTGAGGCATGAAGTCTGCACACGTCCTAAAACCAGATCATTTATGCCAGTGCACTTGGATAAACCCAAGAGCATGCGTTAGCATCCCCGTTTCCAGGTAATGAAAGCTGATTTCCTTATTGAAGGGACACCTAGCCTCTCTGGTTCCAGGGTTTCCCTTTTTGAGGAGGGGGTTACATTTTTGGTTTCCAGCCTGATGACACGTGGTGTTGGTGAGGTTGCAAAGAACGGACAGCATCCGGGACCCCCTGGGAATGTGGTTGATGCCTTCTGAGGTGGTGCAGCGGCCTTGGGTCTGTTGTCTAGGACTCCAGCTAGAGTAAACCACCTCTGAGGGAGGAGAAGTGCCTTTTCTGAGTGCTGATTTTGGGAGAAGGAACTGAGCATGATTTTGGGAGAAGGAACTGAGCTCAACCCTTCTCCCGTTTGTTTGAGGGGCGCCAGCTTGCCCGCGACGGGGAGTAGCCTGCTGTGGCTGCTTCAGTTTCCAGGGATTGCGCCATAAAGCGTGACGTTCCGGCAAGTCCACTGGACTCTTAATCCAAGAAAAGCCAGTTTCTGGTGCAGCCACTTTGACAGTCTGGCGATTTCTTACAACACTAAACACAGGCTTACCATATGAACCTGTGGTCGCACTCCTAGGTCTTTATCCAAATGAGCTGAAAACTTAAATCCAAGCAAAAACCTGCTCATAGATGTTTATCGCAGCTTTATTCATAGTTGCCCCAAATTGGAAGCAACCAAGATGTCCTTCAGTTGGTGAATGGATGAGCGAACTCGTGCATCCATACAATGGGCTGATATTCAGCATGCAAAGAAATGAGCTCTCAAGCTGGGAGAGGACATGGGGGAAACCTGAGTGCGTGTTGCCAAGTGAAAGAAGCAATCTGGAAAGGCTGCACGCTATGAATCTATGATGTGGCAAAGGCAAACGAAAGAGACAGTAAAAAGTGGTTGTCAGGGGTTGAGGAGAGGAAGGCACACAAGGAGGAACAGGCTGAGCACAGGGCATTTTTAGGGTAGTGAGTTATTCTGTATGACACTGTAATGGTGACATAATGCATTTGTCAGTCTCCAGAGAACTGTACAACACAAAGAATGAGTCCCACTGTCAACTGTGGACTTTAGTTGCTAATAGTACATCGACCTGGTTCACCAATTGTAACAAATCTGACACACTAATGGAAGATAGAGTGAGAGGAGAGAGGGTACATGGAAACTCTGTACTATCTGCTAATTTTTCTGTAAACCTAAAACTTTTTAAAAATGACACGTTGATTAAATTAAAAAGCCGGTTCTCCAATTAGTTTCATCAGTGACAAAGGTGATATTCTAATCTCTGTGCCTAACTCTTTCTGGTGTCCTGATTTGCTCCAAACTCAGATGTCAAACGGGATGGTATTTATGGTCCATTCAAAGGAGAACCAGTTTCTAACTCCTCCACCCATGCCACCGGCTTCTTTCACTGGGGACTTTTGTAGGAGACGCTGGTGGGACCCAGGTGGAGAAAACGCCTTACCTATTTCTCAGGGAAAGATGTTGGTTCCTGTATTCGTTTCTCCAGGGAAACAGAACCAAAAGGAGACTTTATATATATTATGTAAATATTATTACGAGATTTCTTATAGGAATTGCTCACACGATTGTGGGGACAGGCAAGTCCAAATTCCCAGGCCACAAGCTGGGAACGCCGATGAAGGTTTTCGATGGTTTCCCCAGGAGAAGCTGGCTGGCTGACGTAGAGATGGAAATTCTTCCTTCTTTCTGCTTAAATCATCAGTTCCTCCTTTAAGGCCTTCAACTGATTGGCTGAGACTTCTCTCATTTGTTGATTGTAGATGTGATCAGCCGTAGATACACTCAGCAAATATCCTCACAGTCACAATCAGGCCAGTGCCTGCTTGACCAAACAACTGGACACCAACACCTAGCCAAAAGAACACATGAGCTCAACCATCAGAGTCCCCATCCCCAGGGGAGCAGGCAGTAGATCTGTCAAAGGAAAGAAATCAGAGATGCTAAGGAGAGCCAGGAGGGTGCAAGGCGGCTGGGGCGCTGGGCAGGGAGGTGCTCAGATCTGTGGGCCTGGGGAGGAGCATGGCGGCTGGTGGGTCTGGGTCCTTGAATGACTACATGGAGCAGCGCCGTCCCCCATCCCTGTTGAATTGGGTCCCGGTAGTGAGTTGGGGGCATTTGGGGACTGGGCAAGGAAAACATTATGACCACTAGATGGCAGTGCTGTCCAACACGCTATTAGGGTGACCCTCTGACAAGTTGCGTGGAAGAGGAAATCCCTCAGGGCATGAGACCTTCCAAAAGCTGCGGTATGGGGGTGGGGAGCACTGGAAGGGGAGGAGGGACCCGGAAGGGAGGGGCTTATGTGTCTAGGTGCCGTGGCTCAGGCAGCACAGTTGGGAGTCTGGGTTAGGGAGCAGCGGATGAGGGACCCACAGCTTTAAAAAAATAAAGTCCCCTCGGTCCCTGGTCCCTCTCTCCCCTCCTTCCTCCCCTTTTCTCCCTGGAATCCAGGTCAGGAAGTTCAGCACCCCAGGCTGCCCCTTTGAATCGAAATTCACTACTCTATACAGATACTGACTCTTTTCCTCCCTGATGGCCTTCTGCTTTTAGGAAGCTAAGCTAACCTTGCTTCTCTGCCTTTGTAACCGGCCTGCCCGCTTGCTCAGGAATTTGCCTGCTTAGTGTTCCTATATAAAGTTATGAAAATTGGAAAACAGGGCTCAGAATTTGGAGAGTGAACTCTCCTCTGGGCCCGTGCGTAATAAAACTTTGTTCATCCGTGCTCCCAAGAGTGCCGTCTGGGTTACTTCCGGCTGGCCGCAGCTCGGCCAGGGGCAGAAGTGGGGTGGGGGCTTTAGAACTGCAGGGCTGGCAGATGCTGAGCACAGTCCGTGGGGGTAAGCAACGCAGGCGGGCTCTAAATGCTAGAAATTGCTTATGTGGCTGTTTTTTAAAAAGCGCTTGGATATGTAAAATGTTGCACTTGGCCCTGGCAGGCTTTTCGGGACTAATGCTCCCAGGCTGCCATGTAGAAGGAAAGCAACACACAGGATCAATGCCCAGGGCCGTCTGTGACTCAGTTATGTAACATTCCCCCCCAAAGAAGGGCTGAAGTCCTAACCCCTGGCCCCTGTGAATGTGACCTTATTTGAAAATAGGGTCATTGCAGATGTAATCAGGTTAAGACGAGGTCATTCTAGATTGGGGGGGGTGCCTAAGCCCCTTTACCACTTTACTGCTAAAGAGAATGGAGAAGTCAGCTTGTTGAGGATTCCGTAGGCAGTAAGAAGAGGCAGGCTTTGAAGCCAGGTTGTCTTCCTCCAGGACCAGCACTCCCGGCTACCAGGAAGACCATCCCTCGGAATGAATCATGAACATACCTCCTGCCGGTGCCTGCTACATGCCAGGTACAAGCCAGGGCCTGGGGCTACACTGTGGATAGGGCAGACCTGGGCCCTGCCCTCATGGAGCTCGCCCTCTACCTGGGGCGATATATAATGGTATGTATAAATTATTATAATAAACATATGTTTATATGTAATGAGATATATCTGTATTCACACACATATCCAAGTGGGCATTTCCATAATATAGATTAGAAGCAACTACTCTCGTTTCCACTGCCCTTGGCCAGGACCCTCGTGTACCACTATCTTTCTGAGTCCCCAGGCTCTGGCATTCCCAGGCTTCCTGGTGCTGGGATTTCTGTCAAATGGAAAGTCCAAAGGCAATGGGATGGAGTGGAAAGATCAGGGTCTTGGGAGTTGCTTTCTACCAAATTATAGTTGTGGGACCCTGAGTGAGAGACTTAAGCTCTGACACTCAGTTTTCTCATCCTCAAAATGGGTATAACATCATCTGCCTTACAGGAATCTGCAAACACTCTGTACAGGGCCTTGTCCTTAGCTAGTGTTCAATAATAGCGACGACGTTTATGCGAGTGATAGAGAAAGGAACAAGAGTCATGATAACAAAAAACAGCAGCATTTGTTAAGGAAAATCTTCAGACAGCCACAGGTGCCTGCTGAGCGAGGCTGGTCTGAACTGAGGTGTGCAGTGGGGATGACACACCCACTGGATTTTAAAGACGGCCTGTGAAAAGAGAATGCACAATAGCTCAGCAATCATTTTTACGTTGATTGCACAGTGAAATGACACTTTTGATAAATTGGATGAAATAAAATGCATTTTAAAATTCCTCTTGGGGGAAGTGGGTATAGCTCAGTGGTTGAGCGCCTGCTTCCTATGTATGAATGAGGTCCCGGGTTCAATCCCCGGTACCCTGTAAAAAGAAAAAATTCATTTCACCTGTTTCATTTTACCTTTTTAAAATGCAGCTTCTTAATGATTTTAAAGTGCATAAGTGGCTGACATTATGTTTTTATTGGAGAGCCCTGGCACAGAGCATCTAATTAATCCTCCACACACCCTGGGGAGGTCGATATTGCAGAGCCCCATTTCATAGGTGCTGCCTGGTGGGTTGGTGCCACACGTGTGTTTGGGGCGGAGCTGGGATTCAAACCCCTCGTCTGGGCACCCTTTTCCTGGCCCTCTGATTCCCACAGCCCCAGGTGCTAAGGCTGCTCCTTGGGCATTGTGCGTCATTTTAGGTGTGGGTGGGGAGTGGATGGTGGACGGTGGCGGGAGGGGCTCTTTCCCCTACAGAAGGCATCACCCCTCTCCAAGCCCACCCCTGCTCCGCTATCCAAGGGCTCTAAGCTGGGATTCTGGTGGGCGCCACCCCCGCCCCAGGCCAGTTCTCCAGGCCCTGGGGGCCTTCTGGACAGCTATTGAGACAGGTCCCCGTTGCCGCCTCCTTAGACCATCAGTGCTACCACTGGCTTCTGCCACCGCCTGTGGAAGAGGCTGAGGTGGGGGTCCTGAGCCCTCTGCTGACAGCTCCATCTTTAAAGGGGAAATCCGGCGGTGGAGATCCGCTTTCCCTCCTCCCTCCAACACAGTCATGTGCAGAGGTAGGTCCGGTCCGGGGGTGGGGTGGGGTGAGTAGGGTGAGGCTGGATGGGGCCCGGGGGGAGGCCTTGGTCCACTCTCCAAGGTTCAGTAGACACCCTGTCCACCCTTTGGCCTCTGGAGGGTGCCGTGCCCTGTCTTAGCCTCGGGTGTTTCTGCCTTCTCTTTCGGGGACGCTCTTATCCTGCTGGAATAGCTGACACCTCTCACCTGGGCATCCCACAGCCATCGTCCAGGTGAGACTCCTCAGGTGCCGGGTGGTCCTTCAGGCCGCCCTGATCATAGCACTTCCCCCTCCGGACCCTCAGAGCCTGCTGGATCATCCATCACACCTCCTGGAGTGGGATTCCCATTACAGGAGAGTGCACCTGTCTTCTTCCCTTCGTTTGGCAAATATTTATTGGTCAGCAATTCTGTAGCCTAGAACGGAAAAGAAGACAAACCCCCTGCTCTCGTGGAGCTTCCGTCAGGTCGGGGGCTTAGGTAATAAAAGTGTAGACACATGAGCACATGTAACCCTTTCAAGAACCCTTGTGGTAGGTGCTTTTATTATCCCCACCGCAGAGTGAAGGAGCCGAGGCACAGAGAGCGTTGATCAACCTGCTCAGATCACACAGAGAATAAGTGTGGTGGAGGCTTCCAGCCCGGCAGCCTGGCTCCGGTGCCTGCTGTTTAAACACCTATTCTCTGTTGTCTCAAAAAAACCAATGAAATAGAATTGAGGAAGCTGAGCAATCCTGGGAAATCACTAAAATCCCACTGGGATGTAGCTTCCCCAGTGAAACAACTGACCGGACCATCAGTAAGTCCCTTTTCTGCCGTTGCAGCATGAAAGCAGCCATAGACATTCACGGTGGAGACGTGACTCAAGCAGGTAAACAAATGAGTAAACAAGATAGTTTTGGAGAGTGATAAATGGCATAAAGACAATAAAACATGGTACGTGCTAGGCAGTAAAGTGAAGAGCTCCATAGGAGAGGGGGTGGTGGTCTGGGAAGATATCTTGAGGATGATATCTTTAGCCTGAGACTGGATGCTGAGAATGGCTAGCCATGAGAAGGTTTGGGGGAATGGAATTCCAAGCAATGAGAATGCAAGTGCAAAGTCCTGGGGTAGGAATGGCCTTGGCTGTTCAAGGAACAGGAAGAAGACCACTGCTGCTGGGTCAGGTTGAATGTGGAGGAAATGACGGAATGGAACGCGACTGGAGAGATGGACAGAGATCAGATCTTGTGAAGTCTGGCAGGCATGGTGGTATTTGATGTAGGCTGAAGATTTAGCACATTTCCTACACACAGTGTTCAGTATTCATCCTGTTGAATAAACGAGTGAGCATTTATACAGTAAATGTACACCACGGTAGTTCCACAGTAGGTGGCAGAGCAGGGATAAATCCAGGTATTTTGAATGAATCAATGACTCTCTCCCCTGAAGTTGTGCATAATCTGTAGAGGTTTCCAAGTCTTCTGCTCATGTCCAATGTGCAATATTGCCTAAAAGGATAATGATGACCTCTAACTTCTTTTCTTCCCTAAGTTCTACTGCCAGAGTGGTCATGCTCAAGTGGCCTCACAACTTGTATTCTCCAAAAAGTCCTTTAGGAAGACAAACTCTAGCTTCCAGAGCAGTTTGGGCCTGCTGGTCTACCAGGGCCTGGCTATTTACCTGACCCTCCTGTTCTCTACTCCCTTCAGCTACACTCTCCACAGCATCAAGTTTGTCTTGGCTATCCTAACTGGGCCAATTACCAGGGACCACGTGGAGTTTGCCTTTGACAGCATCGTTCAGAAGAAGGAGTCTTAGACGCTGAAGGGGGTGAGATGGGACCTTTGGACCCTCCAGGAGACCCTGGAGCTGCACACTTTTCACCACTTTCAATAGAGATAAGAGAAACATCCATCGAAATGTTTCCTTGTGTCCCCTAACCCCATGCCCAGGGAACCACTGATCTGCTCCTGTAAAACATCTTTTATAAACCTCTCTTCAAATAGAATCATGGAATCTCGTCATCCAAAGTACCTTCACAAACTTCCAATCCGACTGTTAATTTATGGGCCACTCTCCATGCACATTCATCGCATTCCTTATAATTCGCGCCTTTAAAATTCCTTGACATGTAGCACTTGCTCAAGTCCCTGTTTAATCCTCCAACAGCCCTTCTTCTCTAGCCTCAGTTTCCCCTCTCTCTTCAAATAATTTCTTTTCTGATTTTCCCCTTCTTTGTGCTTTCTTTAATTCTGCATTGGTAAATATCCTATTTTGATCATTGTATTATTTTGAACTTGCCCTATTTTTTCAGTTGGCGTAGTGATTTGTCCAACCATGGTTTGCTTTATTTTAGTAATTAGCACATTACATTGTACTTGGTAAAAATGGGGAATTCCTGGCATTTATGCCATCTCTCACCCTCCTGCATGCAAGACATGTGTTAGTACTTGAACCTCATGCTTTCTTCTCGAGTTGTTATGTCTTCAGAATTCTTTTTTTGCAGTATCCGTCAGACCGTACTGACCAGTCAGATTTGATATGCCAGATGAAATTCATAGACAATAACCAAGAAATTTGGTTATGGTAGAAGGAAAGAGAGCTTTCTAAGAGGTGGCATGGAAGGCAAGAGGCAGTCAGGCATGGGATGTTCCAAAGGAAAGAGGGATGTGTAAACAAAAGTCTTCCCCTTGAGTTTACTAAGGTCTGCTGCACCCATGTGTCATTCAACTGCTCATCTATCATATATCATGTCTGCCTGTCTATCTTTCTACCTATCTAGCTCATCTATCTATATCTATATTTAACTATCAGTATCTATAGCTGTACCTATAGCTATCTATAGCCATCTATGTCATCTATCATTTATTGAAATCCAAGAGTACATTCCCATGCCTCTAATTCCAGTTCAATACCGCAGGCCTCATTCTAGTTTTCCCCTCTCCATAATAGTCTCTCCCTTTCCAACAGTGAGAACCCTGGCTCCCCATCATCCTTAGTGTAACCCCTGTGTGTAACCAAACTCCCCTCTGTGATGCTATCCCACTAATGCGTGAAAGCTCTTTTCACCCCAGCACCATGCTGCCTCGTGAGTGGACACCCTTCCCACCCTGCTTGGGCTCTGACACCCGATGCCAGGCACTCCCCGACTGTGGATGCCTTCCCCCCACTCAGAGTTCAAACCCCACCCTGGGCCACCCACCGAGATGCCCCACCCTCAAGGTCATGCTCTGACATTCCACGCCAGGCTGCCCTTCCACGGGTTCCCCCTCACCCTTCCCACACCCCCGGCCATGCTGCCCCTCTGCAGACACTCCCCACTCACCCCACGACCCCATTTGAACTCTGGATCCCTACTCTAGACCTCCTCCAGCCTCCCATGAGGAGACTGTCCTCACCCTCTGCGGCTCTGTCACCCCATTCTGGGCCACCCTGGTTTCTCAGCCCTGCCCGCTCGTGCCCCATCGGCATGGAAGCCTCCCCTGCCCTGAGCCTTCGGAATGATTAGGAACGGTGGGGAAGGGGCGAGCAGAGGCAGTGCCAACACCACGCTCGGTGCCCCTGCATGCCTACTGCCCGAAGCCCTGTTATCACACGGTGTTTGTGTCTGCTCATCTGTGCACACCCCTTACTCACCCTGAAAGCTCTCTGAGGGCAGGGGCCGTGTCCTCTCCATCTTCACATGCCCAAAGCCCTGCGGGGGCCTGGCTGAGAGCCAGCACTCCAAACGCCTGTTGGAAAATCGAGCAAGAGGATGCCTCCCCTCTGCTCTAGTCCCAATTTTTGAGACTATCTTTCCAATCCATCCTGGTGATAAGAGGTCAGAGCCTGACACTGGCTTTCCCCTCCCGTCTCACTCAAGCCAGATGGGGAGGCAGGACCAGCTCTGACCCCTCCACAACCTGACCAGCTGTCACAGCTCTAAGACCCAGGGACTGAGGGAGAAGCCAACAGAGGCAGGAAGAGCTGGCAAAAGGAGAGATAGAGGAGGTCAGGAAGCTGGGATACCAAGCGGGGACAGAGAGGAGGGGGCCACGCCTAGAGGTCGGTGCCTGGTGATCCCTGCCCTGACCCCTCCATGCAGTTTCCCTTGGGCCCTGCCTGCATCTTCTTGAGAAAAGGCATCGCTGAGAAACAGCGGGTGAGTTGGGGGATGATGGGGAAGGGTGAAGGGCAGGGCAAGGGGAGCTGAGACATGGGAAAAAGAAGGTGAAGGGCAGAAGGAGATGTGATGAGTGCAATGGAATTAAGGAAACAATGGAGAGAGTGTGTGCTGAACAGGTAGAAGAGTTCCAGAGAGCATGATGGGGACATGTGGGCGAGGGTGAAATCAGAAGTCAGAGGAGAAAAGGAGGAGAGGAAGGGGAAGAAAATAAAAATAAAAGGGAGTCTGGGATGATGTCATTGTTGCCGATGACCACCGTTCTTTTTCATGGACACACATCGTGACTGATGATGATAGTTGCCAGTTATTAACGCATTGCAATGTAACCAGCCTGTACAGGAGGCTTTCTTTTCCTGGTGTAATTTATTTTTCTCAGAACAACTCATGACATTTCACAGGTGAGGAAACTGAGGCTGTGAATCATGAAGTTAAAGTTGCACAATTAGTAAGTGTTACACAATTAATAAGTGTCAGGGTCAGATCTGTTTGAGTCTAATGGGCATTTTGATTGTTTTGTTTTAAGATCACTGAAAAAAAGAGAAGCATGGAGCTTGCGAGGGAGGGGATAATAAGAAAAGAGCATCTGGGGGAGAGGGGGTGAAACAGCACAGAGGTTGGTAAAATTTCCCAGCTGGCATGCCATCTATGCAAGCCTGGCCTTTCAGCTATGCCTAGGAGGGATGGGGGGCAGCAGCAAATGGAAATTCTCAGAAGCTGTAGAATTATTAATGACCATCTTGAATGCCATTGAACATTGGTTGCGTGCAAAAGGATTCTAACCCTTGGAAGATAGGATTCACGTTTGGAGAAGGCGGGTGTTGGGTTCCTGACCCTTTCTTCAAAGTCCTTCTCCACTGCATTTCCTTCCAGGAAAGACCACTGGGACAAGATGAGATTGAAGGTAAGATCCTCTCCTCCCAATCCTGCCCCCCCCCTCCAACTGCCATCACCCAATTACCCTGCCATCTGTCCATTTATGCATTTCAGTAAAAATTCCTTCACATGAAAATTTTATGTGCCTCTCTCCTCCCACGCAACTGTGACTTTAAGGAACTCTTTCATATGGCTGTTTAAGTACCTCCCAAAGAAGTTTGAGACACCCCCATGCCTAAGTGTCTCAGAGACCCAGGGGAGATGAATGTGTTTTATGATGAATCAAAAATGGTTGCATTTTCTTTTGGTAGTTTGGAAGTTCGCCGTAACTTTACCCAAGAATTTGAAGAACTTTAGCACTATCGTTTAGTGGTCTCAGGAAGCATTCCTCTTGTTAACACATTTATACGTCACTCCCTTTTGAAGTTTTTGTTTTTTAAAAATGCATTATCTTTTGAGGAGTCTCTAGTCAGTGCCTCATTGATAGTTTCAAGGGATGCTATTCTTCCCCATTTTTTGTTTTGAGAGGTGCTACTCTTTCCCATTGATTGTCCCAAGTTCCTAAAAGTTCTTCTGTCTTAACTTTTAGAGCTCCGGGAAGCATTTCTTGAATTTGATAAGGACCGAGATGGGTTCATCTCTTGTAAAGATTTGGGGAATCTCATGAGGACGATGGGTTACATGCCCACGGAGATGGAACTGACTGAATTGGACCAGCAAATCCGCATGAACTGTGAGGCCAGGGTGGGGAAGAATGACTGGGGGAATTGGGGAGGCTATAAAGATTGAGAGAAGAACTGGGGATAGGGAAGAAGGAAAAAAATGGCTAAAAGTCTGGATAAGGAAGAAACAGTTTGGACTACACTTAGGGAGGCAGCATTTTAAGTGGTTAAAAGGATGACTTTTAGAGACAGATTTTGGTTCAAGTCCCAGTATTGGTTTTATTTACTAATTGTGGTCATTTTGAAAAGTGGGAGTTGACTGCCACTCTTGAGTATCTGATTCCTCAGCTATAGAGTGAAGGTGTTATTACTCCTTACCTCTTAGGGTTTTAGGAAGGAAGGGATAAAGGTGCTAATGCGGGTAAAGTCTTAGCCTCCAGTAATGCTTATTAAATATAAGTTGTTATTATTAATACTAAGATTAGTCAGTAGAATGCAAGATTGGAGCTGCATTTGGTACTGGAAACAAAATTGGATTTGGAGCTTTTGTTGGGGAATAGTGTTGAAAAAACACAAGGATTTTTAGATGGAGACTGGAGCTGATTTTGAAATTTAAGCTGGGATAAAATTGCTATCAATTTTGCTTCTGAGCATGTAACTGAGTAAACAAGGTTTAATTCAAAGATATGGTAGTAGTCATATCTGAAAGAGACTGGTGTTCATTTAATTCATAGACCCCTTCTACAGAACTACAGAGGAGGGTACAGAGACCTTAACCAGTTAAGAGATTTCCCCAAGGTCACATGGACAGTTGCTTTCTTCTACCATATCGCACCCTGTCCACTCTTGTTTAGATTAGAGGGATATAGATTTGAATTGGCGAGTGGAGAAAGAAGATCAGAGAATGCTCTTAGGAGGCAGGGAGGTGGGAGCAGGTAAATTTCTTGAAAAGACTTGAAGGGCAATGGGAGGTGATGGAAGGTTGGGCCACAGGGAGCCCCACTTATCCTGCCTCTTCTTTCCTCAGTGGGCGGCCGTGTAGACTTTGACGATTTTGTAGAGCTGATGACTCCCAAATTGCTCGCAGAAACAGCTGGAATGATTGGGGTCCAGGAGATGCGAGATGCCTTCAAGGAGGTGAGTTAGGAGCTTCATGGTGCTGGAGGTGGCTGAGAGAAATCCCAGAAGTCCAAGATTAGTCACCATTATGGACAGGACCCACCAAAAACTACCGTGGGATCAATAGGGAAGGAAAGTAACATATTTCAAGCACTTTTTATCAGGTCCTTAAATATTTTATCTAATTTAATCCTCACAAATAACACTAGGAGTAAGCAGTTATTTATGCCAATTATACAGATGAGAAAATTGAGACTCATGGAAATTACAAATCTTATTCAAGTTCCTACAATTGCCAAGACAAACATTAGGGACTCTAATTATAGTGCATGTGATAGGAAGAAGGAATCCAAGAATTTTATAGCCCAGAAAAGAACTCAAGAGAGTATCTGGTTTAAACCACTTGCACAGATGTTAGAAAGTGAGCACCAGGGAAAATTAGGAACTTGCTGAAGTACTCTTATGATCCCCTTATAAAATCCTTTCCTTGTTCAGAGAGGTTCCAGCTACACAACCGTATGCCATTTGTATAAAAGGGGAAAGGAAATGACGGAGGAAAAAAATAAAGAGTAGTGTAGTGTCTTTGAAAAAACAATTTATTGAAGTATATCATTCATACATGAACATACGTAAACTATAAGTGTTCAGTAAACATTGTGAACTTACAGAACAAACATGCATAGCATCATGCAGGGCTCCCACACATCACCCCCCCACACACACAAACACCCTGCATTGTTGTGGAACATTTGTTAACAAATCATGAAAGAGCATCGTCAAAGTGCTACTATTAACTATAGTCTGTATCTTCCTCCCCTACACATTTATTTAAAGATTTATTTATTTATTTACTTTTATCCGTTTTTACAACCCCACCCACCCACCGCCATTTTTGTTGTTTCTGTGTCCATTCACTGGGCAACAATCTGTGTCCGTTTCTTGCCTTCTCCTCCCATTCCTCTCCTCCTGTCCTCCCCGGGATTTGATCCTCGGAACCTCCGATGTGGGAGAGAGGTGTCCTACTGCCTGCACCACCTTAGTTCCTGGTTTTTCGGTGCGTCTCATCTTGGCTGTCCCTTCTGTCACTCTCCTGTTACGTCATCATCTTGCGTGGCTCGCGGGGTCTGACGGTGCACCCGTGCACAAGGCCTGGTGGCCCACATGCCTTCTATATTTTCCTTTTTTTATTTTTACCAGGAGGTCCCAGGGATAGAACCCAGGTCCCTCCACATGGGAGACGGACGCCCAACCATTGGAGCCACATCCATCCCCCTGCTGTATCTCTTAAGGTTGACCAAAGATACCCAAAGTTACCATTTCCCATACAGGATGGTCATATAATAAATCAGGCTTAGTTTATCACCAGCATTCCAAAAACCAGACCTACGAGAAAAACTAGGTCTGGGGACACATGCCTGGTTTCTAATACAGCGAATGTTTAGCCTACCCTGATTATCACAAAATCAGGACAGCGAGAATATTTGCATAGTGTAGTGTTTTTGAAGCAAAGACTTTGGAGGCAGGCAAACGTAGGTTCAGCTCCCAGGAGATCTTCACCTACTAGCTGTGTGATTTTCTCTCCCAGCTTCATGTAAATATCTAGAGTCGCACTGTCCAATAGAACTCTCTGCAACCATGGAAGTGCCCTGTCCGATACGGCAGCAGCTAGCCACCTGCGGCTACTGAGCCCTTGAAATGTGGCTAGTGCAATTAAATTTTATTTAATTTCAGTTAATTTAGCTTTAAATAAAAAAAACCCACAAATATTCAATTCAGTTATGGAAAAACCTTTGTTTGGAGCACTTTGAGTATGTGAACTACTTTTTCAACTGTAAATTTAATGAAATCTAGATATAGATCAAGTACTTTTGATAATCATTTAGTATCTGAATTGAAAAGTATTGTAAGTGAAAAATACATACTGTATTTCGTAAGACAATATAGTTATCATATAAAAAGAATGCAAGATAGCTCTTTAATAATGTTTAAATAGATTACTTACTGAAATTATAATATTTTGGATGTATAAGGTTAAATAAAATAGGTTATTAAAATCGATTTCACCTGTTCCTTTTCACATTATTATTTTTTTTTTTTTCAGTTAAAAGCATTGGGTCTCTAATTTGGGCCTATAGCACCTCTTTTTTTTTTTTTTAAAGATTTATTTATTTACTTTATCCATTTTAACCCCCCCCCCCTTCCCCATTTTGCTGTTTTTTGTGTCCGTTCACTGGGCAATTCTCTGTGTCTGTTTCCTGCCATCTCTTCTCATCCTCCTCCTCCAGTCTTCACCAGGATTCAATCCTGGAGACTTCCAATGTAGGAGAGAGGTGTTCTGCCACTTGCACCACTTCGGTTCCTGGTTTTCAGAGCTTTCTGAGCATCTCGTCTTGTCTCTCCCCTGCATCTCTCTCTTGTTGCGTCATCATCTTGCTTCATGGCTCCCAGGGCCTGGCGGCTCACCGGCACACAGAGCCTGGCAGCCCATGCGCCTTCTATATATATATACATTTTTTTTTATTTTACCGGGAGGTCCCGGGGATCGAACCCAGGTCCCTCCATATGGCAGACAGACGCCCAACCATTTGAGCCACATCCGCCCCCCTATAGCACCTCTTGCATTTAAAAAATTTATTTTGGCAACATATATATGTATATAACAAAAATTGCCATTTTAACTATATAATTCAGTAGCACTGATTGTATTTCCAATGTGGTGTGGCTTTCCCTACTATCCATTACCGAAAATAAATTTATTGCCCCAAATAGAAACTTCACCCATTAAACAATACCTCTCCATTCCCTCCTCCTTCCAACCCCTGGTAATAGCTAATCTACTTTCTCTCTCCATGAATTTGCTTACTCTAGATATTCTACATATTTCACGTAAGTGGAATCATACGATATCTGTCCTCTTACGTCTGATTTATTTCACCCAGCATGAAAGGTCCAGCCGTGTTGTCACATGAATCAAAACTTCCACCTTTTTACGGCTGAGTTACCTTCCGTTGCATGGTCGTGCCACCTTCTGTTTGCCCATTCATCTGTTGAGGGGCACTTACCTTTTTACTGCTGTGAATGGAAATGCCGCTGTGAACGCTGGTGTTCAAGTAGCTGTTCGAGTCCCTCTTCGGTTCTTTTGGGTGTACCCCTAGGAGCACTTGCCATGTCACAAGGGGCTCACGTTACACCTCTGCCGGGCAGTGCTGCCCGAGGGGAGTCATGTTCTGCGTACCAGAAGCAGCAGACGTCGTAAGGCAAGAAGGAGCCTGGCGTGCTGGAGGAGGAGCAAGAGGCTTGGAGTGGCTGGCATGGCAGGAGCTGGAGGGAGAGCAGCAGGAAGGAAATAAGGTCTCTGCTGCTGAAGGCAGGGGCGCACCACGCAGGGGTCTGTGTGACACGAGGAGGCATAAGGACTTTATTCTAAGAGGGAGAGTTTTGAGCAGAGGAGTGACAAGGTCTGATTTCAGTTTTTTTTTTTTTTAAAGATTTTATTTATTTATTCATTTATCCCCCCCTTACTGCTCTCTTGTGCTCGCTGGGTCAGCTAACCACGCCGTGCGGGCGGGCTTGCCTTCACCAGGAGGCCCCGGGAACCGAACCCGGGGCCTCCCATATGGTAAACGGGAGCCCTACTGATTGAGCCACAGCCGCTTCCCAGATTTCAGTTTTAAATGAACGTGAATGTGGACAGTAGACCATGGCAGGACTCAGTGGAAGCCAGACGACCACTTAGGGGCTGCTGCAAAGATCCAGGCAAGACAGGACGGTGGCTTGAGCCCCGTGCGCGTTGGTGGAGGTGGAGGGGGCAGATGGCTCCCCGATGTGTTTTGGAGAAAGAACATGCACGACTTACTGATGCATTGGTCAAGGGTATGCGGCAAAGAGTTTTGTTCATGATCAGTACCGACCGTGTGGCAGGCAATGTTCTTGGGACCCAGCATGGAGCAGTGAACCAGGTGGTCAAAAATACTTGCCCACAGAAGGACAACTTTTGTTTGATTTCACTTACATGAAATATCTGGAAATAGCAAATTTGTAGAGACAGAAAGTAGATTAGTGATACCAAGAATGGGAGCAGGGTAGGGGAGCAGAAGTTGTTGCTTGGTGAATATTTGTAAATTTTGGAAATTTTTAAATAAAATTGAAAAAAATATATACCCACCCTTGCAGAGCTGACATTCCCATGCTCCCAAAGCTCTTGGCTTAGTTCTTGACTCTGTTAGTGATCAGCAAACACCGGCTATTATTGTTATTGTCACATCCTTGGTGCTAATATTATCCCCCTCTGCTTCTGTTCAGTTTGACGCCAACGGAGATGGGGAGATCACTCTGGGGGAACTCCAGCAGGCCATGCAGAGACTTCTGGGAGAAAAGATCACCCCCCGGGAGATCTCCGAGGTTGTCCGCGAGGTGGATGTTAACGGAGACGGCACAGTTAACTTTGAAGGTGATGTCGTGTGGGAACCCACCTCTGATTCCCCGTGTGATTTTCCTAGTCAGCCATCCTTTTTTCAGTCTTCCCCCCAACTTGACATTTGATGAGGGGTGGTAGGTTCTGGAAGCACACGTTCCATCCTTTTCTGCCCACGTCACTCTGGAGAGCTCAGCCATTCTCTCCTCTCCTTGCTTTTGCCCAAGGCTGCTCCTCGGCACACTCTGCCTGGAAAGCCTATTCCCACTCACACGCAGGACTCTTCGCAGCTCTCCCATCTCTTCCTTGTTCACTGGGCACCCTTATCAAAGGAACAAAATGTCCCGCCTGAAGGATAATGGGCTGGTTAGAAGCTGAGACTCTGGAGTCAGATTCCGCGGTTCAGATTCGTAATGGTCCCTTATCAACTACATGGCTTTAATTTAGTTGCTTACACTCTTTAAGTATCAGTCTTCACATCTGCAAAATGGGGGTGACGGTCACCTCCCTTTCTTCCAAGGCTTTGGAGAAAACTAGAAGGAGTCATGCACTAAGTGCCAGTGTTTTCATTGCTCAAGCTGCTCCTCGCCGGGAAGACCCTCCTTTCACCTGGCTAACTTTTTTTTTTTTTAAGATTTATTTTTATTTATTTATTTCTGTCCCCCCCCCCCCATTGTTTGAGCTCACTGTCTGTTCTCTGTGTCTGGTCACTATGTGCTCGTCTTCTTTTTTTTAGGAGACACTGGGAACCGAAACTGGGACCATCCCATGTGGGAGGGAGGTGCCTATTCGCTTGAGCCACCTCTGCTCCCTGCTTCTTGTATCTCTCATTGTGTTTCCTTGTTGCATCTCTTCGTTGCGTCATCTTGTTGTGTCAGCTCACCGCACGAGTCAGTCACATCAGCTTGCTGTCTTACTTGTCTTCTCCAGGAGGCACTGGGAACCAAACCTGGGACCTCCCATGTGTTAGGCAGGAGCCCAACTGCTTGAGCCACATCCGCTTCCCCTGGCTAACTCTTAGTTATGCTCCAGCAGGTGCCTCCCACCCTCCTTACCTCTTTTGTGCTCCCATAAAATCCCATGCATGCCTTTGCATTAATACTGATGCATGACATCACAATAATTTATCTTAGTTTATTGCCTGTTTCCTTCTGAGGATGTGGACAACATCATTCATCACAGCATCTTTCCAATACCTAGTGCAGAGCTCACACACGCATATTGAATTGTTGAATAAATGAAATAGACTGGAGGGGAGTAGGGATAATTTTTGCTGGAGGCATAAATAGGGCATGTCAAGTTTATTCTCTGGTTCAGAAATCTCAGCATCTAACTGTTGCCAATAGGCTAAAGTCCAAAATTCCTAGTCCATCCATGACCAGACCCCAAACAACCCGCCTTATCGTCTACAACCACTTCCTGCATTTTTATGCTCTGGTGCAAACTTGGTAGCTGTCCTGAGTCCCCCAACTTCTGTTCCTCTGCCCTTGATGTTCCTTCCCCTTGCCACACCTTTTCCCTGTCATCTCTGCATGTTCAAATCCTATCCATCCCTCTGGCACTCACACCAGTGCAGCTGCCGCTAAGAAGCTTTCCCTCGTCTTTAGCTGGGCGTGTCCCTCCCAGATGTGAACTCTTGCAGAAGTTTTTCTGTTCCTCTCCAAAGGGAGTTGCACACTTCTTGCAAACCTTGTTCTGAGTTGTGTTTTGCTTCTTAAGCTACGAAATCCTGGAGGTCAGTGCAATGTGTTCTCTGAGCCGTCACCATCTCTGCCTAATGCAGAAACTTAGTAGATGTTTGTGGGGTGGCTGCTGGAGCTGGTCAGACTCGGCTGCACAGTGGGCATCGATGAACATGTGGAAGAGGCTGGGATAGGGGTGGTGGAGGTAGATCCTCAGGTCGACCACAGACAAGGGAAGGACAGACTGACCTCAAGACCAGGGTGGGGCCAGTATGGTCAACCAGCTGTCAGTCTTAGCAGAGTCAAATGCAGCCTGCCTTCATTTAGGATGTACCGTCCCCTATGTGGGTTAACCTTGCTGCCCTCAGTTTCCATATCTGTAAAATGGCACTTACCCCTCTAGGATGGTGGAAAAGATAAAACAAGACACTAATAATTACTATTTATTGAACTCTTACTATTTATTGAAGCATCATCTCATTTAACCATCTTACAAACCACAGAAGGTAAGTAGCAATCCTATGATTCCCATTTTATACATGAAGAAACTGAGGCTTAAAGGAATTTCCTAACACTCAAGCTGGCACATAGTGAGGGCTCAAAAAAGAATGTTAGGGGAGTGGATGCCGCAGTGGTTGAGCGCCTGCTTCCCATGTACAAGGTCCTGGGTTCAGTCTCCGGTACCTTCTAGAAAAAAAGAAAAAAAAATTAGCTGCTCTTAAAATACACGCCTCACCAGGGCCTTTTCTTTTCAGAGTTCGTGAAGATGATGTCTCGTTGAGGAGGTTCTGGAAGGCCCAGTCACTCTCCACCTGGTATGACCCGACCCGGATCAAGGGCTTGTGGAGGACCAAATCCTCCCAGCCCCAGAAAGGAGAGAAGATGGGGAGGCGGGCATGGTGGTTGTGCAGCAGTATGGAGTGAGGTTAGACCGCAGATCAGAGCTTTACCTGGATCGGTGGTGGTGCCGGGGCATCCAGAGAGCTAGATGAAGAAGCTACAGCTTTAAATGACAACACAAACGGCACCGAGGCCCAGCTGCCACTCCAAGAATTCCAAAGGCTGATAATGTCTTTTTATTTCACACAATCCTAAATCCCCATGACTCTTTACCTGGGCTTCCTCATGGGTTCAAATGGCCATCTCTCTCCCGTTACGCTGTCAAAAAGTTCAGCTCCGTCTCCCCTCCCTCCTTCCTACTTCAACTGCTTCCAATTCCCTCAGCTTCTCTCTCCTGGTGAGAAAGAGGTGCCTCAATCACGGGGCTAGAAATAGGGCCTCTGATCAGGTTGGGGATGGAAATGGTTAATTAAAGGGGCATTCAAAGTGAGCTTTCCTGATTTCCTGATTTACCCTCTGTGGCCTCCCTCCCCTTGTATAAGACACAAATCTGGATTATCAAGGTTTATAGCAAGCTGATCCCTGAGGGGCTTAATCTCCCACAAAATGTCATGATACAAGGAGAGAGAGGACAGTGCCCTCCAAATCCCCAGCTCAGCTGGCTGCTGTGGAGCCATTCTGGGAAGCCCTCTGCCTCTGTGCCGGTCTGCCCTTCAGTTCAATGGGAAGTCTATTTTCCCCCCACTCTCCCAACACTGGCCTGTGCTGTAAAAATGGAAAAATACATGCCTCGCTTCCTCCTGAGAGCAGGACACTTCAACAATGCAAAGGTCCTCAAAATAAAGAATTCATTGCATGTGTTCCTCTGAGTTTTTCTTGCTTTGAAAGCCATTAAGTAGATTTGTACACTGACCATCGGTTTCACTGGCTCAGTAGCCTTAGATCATAAAATTAAAAATTTAAAACATGGAGTCACAATAGCATCTTTCCTAACCTCTTACCTGCTGCCGCTCCCTTTTGCTGTTCTTAACTAGCCTAAGACCATTTTATTTGTAAGCCGCATACCCTTCTTTCCTTCCTTCTTTTTTCCTTCCTTTTTTTTTCCCTTTATTTATTCAGGAGAAATGTATTAAGTTCTTGCCATGTGCAAGGCTCTCTTCCAGGCATGAGGCTAGAGCAGGGAATAAATAAACCAGAGAAAACCCCAGACTTCAGGAGGTTACATTGTAATGGGAGTGTGCAGACACGGAAGAAACAAATGAGTCAATACGAAATGAGTCAACACGATGGCATGTTAGAGGGTGGTGAGCGCTATGGAGAAAAAGAAAGGCAAGGGGTTTAGGAAGTTCTGTGAGTGGGAAGTTGCCATTTTATCCAGGGTGATTGGGGAGGTCATTGAGCTCAACAGGCATAGCTGGGGGAAGAGAATTTCAGACGGGAGCACCAGTGCAAAGGCACTGAGGCAGGAAGGCACTTGGACTGTTAGTGGAAACCAGGGGTTGGAGAGAAGGAGCCGGTAAGAGGCCAGAGAGAAACAGAGGTTAAACAGTGAAGGTGAGTTCTGTCATATTAGAGATGTTCTCCATCTGAGCCATCCATGATGGCAGCCGCTAGTCACGGGTGGCTGCTGAACCCTGAAATGTGAGTGAGAAGATGAATGTTATTTTGCTTTATTTTACTAAGTTAATAAAATGGCATTAATTAGTTACTCAGTTCTTTGTTAATTTTATTCATTCATGTAGTTGAATGTAAATCACGTGTGGCTAGTAGTTACTGGGTTGGACAGCCCAGAGCTGTGCTGTAAGTGTGGGATTATTCCAGGTTCTGGAGACAGCCCAGTGATAAAGTATGTGGCTCCTTGGAGTTGACAATCTAGTGTGAAGAGGGGTTAAAAAATGTCCACATAGAGAAGCTCACATAGGAAGGAATACTTTGAGGAGAATAAGGTGGGGGGATTAGATACAAGATGAATTTGGGGAAGGGGCACGCGTGGCTTGATGATATAGAATGACCTGAAAGGGCATCTCTTGGAGACGGGGTATCTCAGATTGGGTTTGCCAGGTTCCTCCTCTTTCTGAGGCTGTAGACGTGTGGGCACCTTTGGGCTCAATGCTCCTTGCAGGGAGAAGGAGTTAGGACTGGGCAGAGGGAGCAGTGTGCGGTGCAGATTCAGCAGCCTCATCCAAGCCTGTGAGGAGCTCCGGGCACAGCTCTTCTGAGTTGTCTCAGTTGGATTTAAACGGCCAGGCCTTCCCATCTGACCTGGGCTGGTCCTTGGATTGTGGACTGCCCTGGGAAGGGCATGGCTTTAGGTGAAGGAGAACACCTGGCTGCTGAGGCCAGCTCCGATGGGGCTGGCAGACGAAGGTTGCCTGCCCCAGAGCTGGGCAACAAGTCTTTTCTCCAAGAAAGATCTGGGTGGCATCTCTCTGTTCCCATTACAAAAACTGAAGGAAGTGAGCTGCAGGGAGTCGAGGAGGAAGAGAATCTGGGCTGAAAGACCATCACAAGCAACTGGCTTGAGCTTGGGTGTTCATGGAGTAGAACAGGACTTGATCGTAATGAGGGAGTGGAAGAGTGAGATGAGGCAAAGGCTTTAAACAAGGGAATGGAGGGTGCAGGACCTGGGAACAGGAGAGCTGCGCTTATTATGGTGTTTCTGTAGGTTGTCGAGGGGGAATTTATTCCCTGGTTGTCCCTAAGCCAAGGTGAAACAGGTCTTCCGTGAAATCTTTAGCCTTTTTGCGTATCTGTGCAGCAACGTCATTTTCATCTGACGATCAGATTGGTACAGGATGAGGCTGGACATCTAAATCTATCCCTGATAACTAGGTGTAGTGAGGGATTGTTGTAGCAGGTGCTCAGAGTGTTTTATTTAGATTTAAAAAAAGAACACGGGCTTGCAGCTGGGCTCAGAGGGGGGCAGATTCCGTCATCGATTATTGATGTCTGCCACGAGCATGGACAGGGAATAAAGTCGCCATGGCATGAATTTTCTATCCTCCATTTACTTACTAATTAATTAATTATTTAATAAATGTATGTAAATGCTCTGCCCAAATCTGTGATTTCCCAAAAAAGAAACAGCAGGCTGCAGTTACTTCTAAGGGTCCCTGGGCTTAAAAATCTGGTTTCCCTACCATGAGACGCACCAATGCAGCTACCAATTTTTCCTCCCCCTGCATTCAGCTCCCTCACTGCATCTCCCATTCTAGGAAGCAGAGAAGGCAGCCCCCCGAGTTCGTTTTGGACTCTTTTAATGGTGATTATGCCCATTTCCCCTCCATTCTTCACAAAGGACCATGTGATGAAGCAAGATGGTGAAGAGCTGGTTTCCAAAGGTGATGATCTAAGCTTGGATGAAAAAGGTGAAGCAGGTCCGAGCCTCAATATAACAGTCTTCCTCTGAAGATGTTTTTTTCCTCCCCTTGAAAATAGAATCAGGTAATAAGTATGCATTGGCTATAAATGCAGTGTAAATAAGAAAGGAACTTTGTACCCATTTTCAAACTCAGCCAAAAGCAAGATAAAGTCTCTTATCAAAGAGTAGTTAAGAAAATAAAAATTTAAAAAAGAACAAAAAAGAGCGGTTAGACACCCCCCCCCCGCCACAGCTTAGGAGGAAGTACGTCCATGAACAATGAGCCTCTCAGTCTCACCTTTGCTGTGACAGAGGTGGTGGGAGAGGGGCCTACAAGGAGACGGATCTCTCTTGATGGATGGCGGTCAGGGGCTGGCCACTGAAAACACTCTTACTCTTGCCACATACTGGGGACCACTGTGAGTGTTTTAATATCCTCCCTGATAAGCTGATACCCAGGGTCCCAGCCTCACTCCTTTGCCTCTTTTCCATTTAGGGAAGAAAATTTTCAGTGCCAACCCATAATTCAGGAAGAATCACTAATTTGGTGTCATCCATAAGGTGAAATATTGGTAGAACCGAAAGAGCTTTCTACCCTGGAGGGAGGGGCAGTGGCACTTTGTCCAAACATTGGATGAAAGGGCTTCTCTTTTACTTTTAAATTCCAGAAGGCGCAGAATGGTTACATTTGTGCCATGCAGCAGGTCTGAAGAGAATTTCTGTAGATTACTGAGGGTAGCCCAGGTGGGGAGCCAGAAGGAAAAGACTAGAAGAAAAGGAAGGATGCAGTTAGTACAGAGGAGATAGTTGATGATGTATGGGCTTAGGTAGAGGAGGGGCTCAAATGACGAGGAAGAGAAATGAACTCAACTGTTTTTTTGGTTGGCTACTCAGCGATGGGGGAACGGATCCATAACATGGTGCCACGGCTTCCGGAGAACAGGGAAGTTTTATTTGTCTCCTTCCCACATCATCTTTTCTTGTCACACTTCAGTTTGAGAAATTCCGCTTTCCTAATCTTTCACATCCTAAGCCTCCCAGACCTGGAACTTGGAATGATACCTTTCTACATCTGGACGAGTTCACCAATCATTCCTTCTGCTCTCCAGCTTGATGGAGAAACCCCAGTTTCTCCTAGTCATCTAATTGAGAAGTTGTCCCAATTCCTGCCCCCCTCCACACACATACCTTATCTCTGGGAAATGGAGCCCATCTTGCTGGGAGCCTCAGTGAATCAGGCATGCTGGAAGGAATATATCTTATTTTGCATCAGGATTGCACCCAGGTGTAGTACCTGATCTCACCTTTTCATCAGCACTGCACCCAACTATGGTCCCTGCTCTCACCTTCTCATCAGCAATATACCCAGGTGTGGTCTTGGTCATAGTTGTAAGACGTAGCACACCATAAAATGTTGTTCTTTGATCCTTTGGTAGTGCAGTTAAAATAATTCTTGTTTTTGTAGTTGAATGGGAAGTGGCAGGGATAGCCAGGAACCAGTGAGGAAACTCCTAGGGAGAAGGGGATAAGACAGAGATTACTCATAGGGCCTTCACACCTTAGTGACTTAGACTTTAGAATTCACCTGAGCTTTAAAATTGGGTCAACACTGCATTGTTTTTGCTTGTTGTCTGCTTGTTGTTTGTTTTTGCTCATTGTCTGTTTATTTTTTTTTCTTTAGGAGGCACCGGGAACCAAACCCAGGACCTCCCATGTGGGAGGTGGATGCTCAACTGCTAGAGCCACATCTGCTCCCTGCCCTGTGCTTTTTGTAATTCTTCAGGGGGGCGGGGGGGGGCGCCTGTTGGTAATGTTCATACAGGTATTGCATGCACCAGCCATGGGCGGAGCAGGGAGCTAATCAGCCTGTGTCATACACTGGTCAATAACCTGAAATTTGGAGTCGTAGAGACCTGGATTAGAAGCCTGGCCTTGACATTTACTTGCAGTGTGACTTTTGACAAGTGATTTAACCTCTCTGAGTCTCATTTGCTCATCTGTAAAATGGAGAAATTAATAGCAACTACCTTGTAGGGTTGTTGTAATTTTTTTTTTTAAACATCAACGACTGGGGTCATAGAAATCACTCAGCGTGTGTTACATGCTCATTTCTATTATTAGTAGTGAAGTCCTCAAAATTAGTAATTTCCTCAAACTCATTAGTCAGTTGGTTTCCCTGACTCCCCTCTCCTTCCAGCCACCCCCAAATCCATTGCACTGGCCTCAACTGATTCTTTGCCCCCCACATCAATATCCCACCCCGCATGACTCCCATTGTCCCCCAGATAAAGGCCGAGTTTCTTAGTACAGCCGAAGGCGCGCCGTGATCTGGCCACAGCTGATCTTTTATGCTTCTTTCAGATTGTTGAAATAATTCCTGAGTATCCTTTGATGTAGGAGGCTGCCTTTGATTCCTCTATTTGATCCATACCCTGCTTTACACTTAATTACCAATCCCAGAGCTCCCTATGCTGTGATGCATTCATGGTCTTTCCACAGGCTGGAAGGGGAACAAGTAAGTTATCACTGCCCCCAATTAATAATAGCTGACATCTATCAAATGCTTACAAGCACCAGGCACTCTTGTAAGCATTTTCCTTCTTGACTCCTTTAACTCTCAATAGGAGCCTATTAATTGTTTCTCTGTTTTAGATATGAGGAAATAGAGGCTCAGAGAGGTTAAGTAACTTTCTCAAGGCCACACAGCTAGTAAATAGCAGAAAAAGGATTTGGACCCAGGCATTCTGGGTTCTAGACTCTGTCATCTTAATATCTACTCTATACAGCCTTCCACTTCCAAATATTTATGTTTTTATGCACAATCATGACCTTGGTCATTTATATCCGTTGCTCATCATAAACATACCCATATCCTTAATCTTATGATGCTTTCAACCAAAGTTAGTGAACTTCCAACTCTTAAAGCACAGTCTCAATCACAGGTATAATTTCAGCCTTGTGGCCAACCTAATTTTAAAAGATTATGTTTATTGTCCTTTATTCTGATGCTAATTGTAAAGAAACAGGAAATATGGAAAACTATAATGAGAAAAATAAAAATCATCATAATTAACCATTGTTGAAATGTTTTGGTGTAATTTCTTTCTGCGTTTCTTTCTGTCTACACATACAGGCATGTCAAAAATGTGTGTGTGTATACACAAATGCATTCATTTTTACAGAAGGGATTTCATATTGTATAACTGTCATACTATCGACATTCTGTTACCCTCTAGAGGGAGAGACATGTATTTATAGCAGTCCATCTTCAGTATGCTAGGTACCTATTGATAAGGACAGATGTGTTTTAAATGTGATACACAAGCATATGTGTTTATTGCATGAATGTTGAATGTTATGGACTATCTTCAACTCCACCTCCAACTCAAGATTGAATCTCAAGCATAGTTCAACTATCCTTTCTAGATCTTAGAGAATTTTAGAAAGCTCCTTTTGCTGACATCTAACACAGAGTAGGTGCTCACTAAATATCACTTAAGGGACCTATTGACTTTTCCCTTTCAATGGGTACCACTCAACCCCTATTTTACCTCTGTCTTCTCCAGGGTTCCATATGCCAGTTAATGCACCACGGTTCCTCTAATTGTTCATGTTATAAGCCCAAAGGTATCTTTGCTTCTTCCTGCTTCTTCCTTCTCCATCCCTTCCCCCTATCCCATTTCCCAAATTCTGTCGATTCTACCTATGAAATATATCTCGTATCCCCCCCATCTCTCTCTCACTCTGATTCATCACCATTTCTTGACTGAAATACTGAAATAGCCCTGACAAATCTTCCAGCATCCACTTTGTTCTCCTTCCATTCCAACCTTCCTACTGCAAGGCGACCTTTTAAATGTAAATCTGATCATATCAGATTAAAACACTATCTGAATTCCCCATGTGCTAGGATAAAGATAAAATCCTCAAATGGCCTGCAAGTGCTATATGATCTTAACCGCCCCACCCCTGCCCCCGCCCCCAGCTGCACCTCATACCACTTTCCCTGATGCTCCTTCTGCCCTGCCACTGGCCATCTTCTGCTTCCTTCTCTCCTCTGAGCACCTACACTTGTGGCCCCCTCTGCCTGAACCCCTTCCCCTCTCCTTGCTCTAGCTTTGTAACACCATTCATAGTCTAGGTCTTTTGTCAAATGTGAATGCCAAATTAGATTAAACGCTAGTTTTTCAGCCAAGTCTTCTATAATCTGAGAGACTGAATGTACAAATGGACAATGACTAGAACACATGTAAAAATAGAGCTCTGACCCACAACCTGCAGCAATCAGCTCAGGAATCCAAACCACAATGCCAAAATGGCCAGAACTTGATCCATAACAGACAACTTCTCTAATTTCCCTGCCTACTTCCAATTTAGGACCCACCAGAAAAAGTCAAATATGCCTCCCCAACCAATCACATAAGATACCCTGCTTCTAGTTAGCTCATCTCCAGTATCCCGATCCAAGTATACCTGAAGTCTTCCCTTTTTTCTACTATAAAGCTTTTCCACTCCTCTGCCTACCTTTCAGTCTCTGCCAAATGTAAGTGATGGGGTCCGACTCCTGGCTATTGCAAGCTCTGAATAAATAGTCTTCAGTTGTTCTCATTTGTGTGGTCTTTGCTCATTTCCACAGATCCTTTAGAATAAGTAAAATCCCCCATTTTATAAGCTTTTGTTTTGCCCAGATAGGTCCTTTACTGCATTAGTCCTATGGTAATATATCAACTTCTCTCTCCATTTGGGCTGCCCATCCCCTGATAGCTCACTTGGACTGTGGTCTCAGCCTCCTCACTGGTCTCCGCCTCTGCATATCCTCTCCCCATTACTTTTCCTGTTTCACACCCAAGCTCCAGCCACCCAGAACCATTTCAGTTCCTCACAACCTCCAAGCTGCTTCCTTTGCTTAGAAGGTGTAGCCTATTACCAGTTAACCCTCTGGGCACCAGCCTACCTGGCAGGGTTATATTCAAGCATTGATCTGCTCCTTTGCATCCTTCTCCTCCACTTTCCTCTCTAGTTCCATGAAGGCTGTTTGATTCCAGACCATGCTAAAGCAGAAGCAAAGATGCACCAAAAATTCTGACCTAACCATAAACATCAGAGGAATGTTGTGCAGCTGGATTTTCCTTTCTCAGGAGCTATTCTAGTCTTGCTCTTGGGTATGGAGTGGGGAGATAAAGCGGGGAGATAGAATGGGAACGGTCACAGTCAAAGTACAAGAGGTTCTGGAAGTGGGAGGGAGAAGGAGAACATTCTGTCACCAGGAGGACCAGGGGTGGAGTGGGAGACACAGGAGATAAATTATCTTCTTGTGTGAACCACTCCCACTCCCAGCTGACCCATCGCCTAGGGGCAACCTTCCAGTCGCGTGCAGACCCCTGAACTGGAGACGTGGATAACTTATAAAGAAGCAGAGGTGTGAAGGAAGAATTTTGTCTATGAACGAAATGGCACCAGGCAGGATCTGTGTGACCACTGCCCAAGAGCAGGGCAGTGAAGACACATTGCCAGGATTGTTTTTCTTCCTCTAGGACTCCTTCCCTGATTATCCCACCAAATATGGGTCTGATATCTTTTGTTAACAAAAATTATCCAAAACTTGAGATCAGGCAAAAAGATCACTGCATGACTTTCTAATGTCACCCTGGAGCTTATCTAACAAGCCACTAACAGTCACCTGAAGCTCTAGCTCAGGGATTGACAAATGTTTCCTGTAAAGGATAAGAGGGTAAATATTTTTCAGCTTTCAGTCACTGTCACAACTATTCAACTCTGCCCTTCTGCTGTAGCACAAAAGCAGCCAGAGACAATCAGTAAGTGGATGGCCATGTCCCAATAAAACATTATAGATGGGCACTGAAATTCCAATTTCACATGATTTTCAGTTGTCACAAAATATTATCCCACTTTGGATTTTCTTCAACTATTTAAAAAGTTTAAAAATGTTATTCGATTGGGGGAATCTACAAAAACAGGCATTGGTCAGGATTTCCAGACCTCTGCTCAAACTTTGACTTACTATGTTTTGCATGGGGATGGATTCTATGATTTTCGATGTAACTTATAGAAGATTGATATATTGTGAATAACTTTTTTTTTATTTTTAATTTTATTTTTGGAGGTACCAGGGCCAGGGATTGAACCTGGGACCTCGTATGTGGGAAGCTGGCACTGAACCACTGAGCTACACCAGTTCCCTGTGAATAATTTTTGTTCAAGAGATATGCAAATAATTTCTATCTGATAGAGAAGATAGCCTCAAAGTTTTGATTACCCTTTGGACATTAATGGGTTCTGTACTTAATTTAGCAATCTTGCTTCAGCTCAGCATTCTTTCCTTCACTGGGTATTTATACTTCTTGTAATCTCTTTTGAACTAGCTTTACCATCTTTCTGGTTCCACACGAATTATTTAACTCAAACCTTACCATGAGTGGGAGAGAGTGTGGTCTATAGTGTGAACTGTGGTCTATGGTTGGTGGCAAGGCTCCAGGATGTGTAAGTTCATTGAGAGTGGTGGGCCACACTTGTGGGAGATGTTTGTGTGGGATGTGGTGGGAGGTGTGGGAGGTGGGCAACATGGGAATCCCAGTGGGTTCCGTGTAATACTTTGGGTAATCTAAGCACCTCTTAAAATATATGTATATATATATAAAAATAACATTTTTGTAAGCAAATACACATATATGCATATATATTTATATATCATTTTGCAAATGTTTGTATGTATTGTGAGAATTTTGATTTTTATCCATAATAAATAAAAAAAAAAAAACAAAAAACCTTACCATGTGTTCTCTCTATGTTTGTATGAACGTTATGTGCTTAACTTTAAGATTTTTTCATATCAACATCTCTCTCTTGGATCTTACAGCAGCCTATCTTTTGCCTGGTGCAATATAATGAAGTTTCTGCCACTTGTTCATGAGATCTAATTTCTCACCATCTGCCCAGTGCCCGCTGCAGCGTCTGGGACACAGTAAGGCTTCAGTAACTATTTGTTGAGCAAATGAATGAGAGTACACCTCTGCCCACCCCAGAGCCCACTCCCAGATTACTAGTGTCAGCACAGAAGCTCCACTTTCCATCGTTGTCCATGTTCTCTGTGGTTGGGCACCAGAGCTTGTTTCTGTCATCCTCAATACATTCAGAGATCACATTACTTTTGTAGACGGAGGGGAAGATGCATGGTTTGCTGAAAGAATTTCCCCCATACTCTGAAAACGATACAGGAAAAGCTATAGGTCAAGAAGAGAATATGAAAAGGACACTCTTTTATCACACAAACTCTGTGCAGTCTTTATCTCATTAATGGCAGTGCATCACTGCACCCTCCAAACAACTCCTTGGTGGTGTTATTATTTCCACTTTATGGATAAGTGAGAACCAAAACAATCTACACCCATGCAGCTGATTGTCTCCACTAACGTGACTTTACCATCCCACAGTCTTCATCAACCTGACTACTAATCTAGGAAATTCTTGCCTGGAAAGGAAAAAATAAAGTTGTGTACATCTTTATTACTCATTTCAGGAATGTCCTGGAAAAAAACATTCAAATGAACTTTAGACTATCCAATTTTTCAATATATTATATCTAAAGACTGTGTACTCTTCAAGACTCTTTGAATCCCTTGCCTGCTCAGAACTCTTGCTTTGCTGTATCAACCCTAAACTATTATATCATGAGGAATACCCAATCCTAATCACCTCCACATTGAAAGACCCCAAAACTTTCTGAATATCCTGACTTTGCCCACCCCCTCCCTCCAAGATATTAGTCTCTGTCAAGGTAGTAACTTCCCTTACTGTGGTAAGCAATTAACTCAGCTTTGCTTAACCAATAGCCTGTTTTGGTGGTGTTGAGGGAAAGCCAGAATTTGACTAAGGGCATTGGAATGAAGAGGAACTAATGACTATTGATGAAAAGCACAAACTCTGGAAGCTAGACTTTCTGGGATGAAATCAGAGCTCTGCCACTTAACAACAGAACTGCTATGGGCCTCAGTTTCTTCATCTGCAAAATGGAACTCAACATCAGCTTTATCCTGGAAGGGCTGTTGTGAGGGATAAATGAGCTATTGCATGTAAAGCACCTAGAACAGTGCCTGGCACAGAGCACAGCTTACTAAAAGTTCACTATATTGTTATCATGATCATTTTCATTATCTAACAGGCCCGGAATCACACAGCTGGTAAACTCAGATCTTACTTCAAAACCCGCTTTTTGACTACTGGCACAGATCATAGAGAAGGAAGAAAACTCACATTTCTTAGGCATCTCGTGTGTTCAAGACACCATTAGGGTCCTTTACGAACGCGCACTCTAATATATTAAAAAATCCTGTGACATCAATCTTAGCATCCCCATATTGAAGATGATAAAACTGACCAACAGATTTAATAACTTAAATGCAATGGAGGAACCAGCCTAAAAGTCACCTTTAATTTAAGATACATAGGTCTACATATAACAGTGCTTTTTCTCAGGAATCTGTTTGGTGGTTTATACAAATTCTAATCTGTTATCCCATCATATTACAGGAGGCTTGGGTAGTGTGAAAGATAAAGAGAAGTTTAGATATTAAGGGTAGAGTTAAGTTACAATAAGATTTCAAATGGACTTAAAACTATACAGTGTTGGGGAGTGGATGTAGCTCAAGTGGTTGAGCGCCTGCTTCTCATGTATGAGGTCCCAGGTTCAATCCCAAACAAGCAAAAAAACAAAAACAAACAAGCAAAAAACTGTACAGTTTTTAGGATCTCTGATATCCTTCTCAAGTCATCTATTAGTTTAGAGTTTAAAAATGTCTAAATTATGAGAAGATTAATGATGGAGTTTAGAGTCAAAAGCAGGGACGATGTAAGAGCTGGACTTGGATGAAAAATTAGATTTAAAGCAGTAGAACAGAATTATGGTGAGGTGCAGGGATCAGGATGGTTTAGGGTGAAGGACTCAAGTGAGGGATGACTAGGGTTCGGATAAAATCCTATATGAGATTAGGATTTTTGAGTGTTAAAGGAAGAAAATAATTAGGATTTTATGCAGAAGTGTGGTTGTGGGGCAGATGCCCCACATGCATTTTCACCTCTATGGAGGCAAAGAATGGGCTTTGGAGCCACAGGGACTTAAACTCAGAGTCTCACTCTGACATAGCCTAGGACTGAGACCTTGGCAAGTCCTTGATTTTTCTGGGACCATTTCTTGAATGGGGAGAAAGAGCATCTCATCGATCTGCTGCAGAAAGCTTCAATAGAGTAGTGTATATCCAGATCCTGGGGCAGAGTCTAGTCCACAGAGGGCGCTGAATGAGTGGTGGTTGTTATCATTAAGTCGGGAGTAGGGGTAGAATTAAGATAAGATGTTAAGTTGCATTGAAATGGGGAGCCTGGTTATTGTCAATTCTAGAAACAGAAATCCTCGAGAACCAATCTCAGGATTACAGCTCATGGTCTAGGTTCTCAGGACACCTGGTTTTTCTGCTAGCATTGGGGATGTGGGGGAAGACGGCCTTGGGGCATTCCTGCTTCTTGCGGTTGCCACCATGTACGCTGTGAGAAGACACGTGGCTCCTAGAGTCCTGTGCTTCCCCTCGTGCGCTGTCCTCCCCCTTGCCCACCATCCCCTCAGGAGAATCATTTCTGTCCACCGTTCTCCACTACCACCACCCCATCCTCGGTCTTAAGTGAAGCCCGATACCTCACCGTTTGTTTCGCAGTATTTCCACTGTTGCGTCTCATCAAAGCTGGAAGTGACTGAGCACCACAGACTTCTCACCAAGCTGCCATCCGTGATGCAGGTCTTAAAGACCTTTCCTCGATAGATGAAGGGGAAGATGCATCGTGGGTAATCTGGATGGAAAGGATTCTATGACTGGCTTTGCTATCTCTAGTCATTCGCAGGGCAGAGTCTTCTGATCAATCAATCAATCAATCAAAGTACAGGATAAGCGTTGGAAGAAACTTGATGTATTAATTTCATCAAACACTTAGTGAAGCCTGCCCCATGTACTCTTATCCTCCCCAATGCTTCTCCAATAAGGTTCCTGATCTCAACCCATGGCACTCTCCCTGTTGAACAAACTAAACATACTTTACATCGTGTCTGTAAGATTCCACTTGCATGAAATATCTAGAAAACGCAAATTCATAGAGACAGAAAGTAGATCAGAGTTTCCAAATACTAAGGGAAGAAAGGAATGGGAAGTTATTGTTCAATGGGTCCAGTTTCTGTCTGGGGTGATGAAAAATTTTGGAACTAGATTTTGCCCAACATTGTGAATGTAATTAATGCCTCTGAACTGTACACTTATAAGGAGTTAGAATGGCAAATTTTAATGTTATAGAGATTTTGCCACCATAAAATTTTTAAAAATGAATGTGTAATAATCACAAACAGACCTGTAGGGAGAAAGTTGGGACCGAGAATCATGTTGATTTATGACCAACAGATCACGACTTTTGTCTACCAAAAAAATGTTGAGGTTACAGAAAAAAATGGCAGGTTAAATACAATGAATTTATCATCTGGCTGTTGGGGGCATATTACAACTGACACAAACAGACGGAATATCCCACTACGAATGCAGTACAGCAAAGATTGTAGTGAATAGATTTCATTTCCCGTGAGTGGTAGAGGGACTTTCATAGTTGAAGGGGTTGGGGAGAGCTTCCCTGAGCAGGTAATTTGAGAAGAGACCCACTCGAAATAGAGAAATTAGCCATGCAAAAATCTGGGGGTAATGAGTTCCAGGCAGTGTGAGGCTCTAAGGAAAGAAGGAGCTCAGGGGGTAATCAAAGAGCAGCAACGCAACCACTGTGGCTGGATTTCAATGAACAAGTGGTAGAAGGTGAGAACAGAGAGGTGCGAGGTCACGCAGAACCCTGCAGACAGACCAATGCTCTGAACGAAGAGCCACCCACGGGCGGGGGCTGTGAGCAGAGGAGTAGGAGGACCTGACTTCTCATCCTGAAAAGGTCACTGCGAGGGTTAATTGTATGTGCCAACGTGGCGAGGCGATGGTGTCCAGGTGCCTGGTCGAATGCTGGCCCAGGTATTGCTATGAAAGTATTTTGTAGGTAATCTGTTGACTTTAAGTAAAGGAAGTGGCCCTCAGTAATGTGGGTCGGTTTCATGCAATTAATGGAAGGCCTTAGCAAAAAATAACAAAAACGACAAAAACGGACCCGAGGTTTCCAAGAGAAGAAGAAACACTGCCTCAAGAGTTCAGCATTAACTCCGGTCCGAGTTTCCAGCCTGCCGGCCTCGCCTATGGATTTTGGACTCAAGGCTGCAAAGTCAAGCCTTGCTGGAATTTCCAGACTGCTGGACCGCCCTGCAGATTTTGGAGTTGCCAGTGCTCACGATCGCTTGAGCCGATTCCTTAAAATAAATCTCTTCAGAGCGGTGTGTGTATGTGTGAATGAACACATAAGTGCATGCATGTATATATGTATAGGTCTGTGCATATCTGGTTGTTTCTCTGGAGAACTCTGACTTAGTCATTTTGGCTGATGTATGGAGAATAGATTGGAGGGGATGTGATGGGATGAATTGTGTCCCCACGAGAGATATGATGACGTTCTAACTCCCCGGTACTTGTGGATGTGCCTTATTGAGAAGCAGGGTCTTTGCAGGTATAATCAAGCTAAGATAACTAGGGTGGGCTTTAGTCCAATATGACTGCTGTCTGTGTAAGGAGAAGAGACACAGATCCTGGAGGAGAAGGTCATTGGAAGCCAGAGACTGGAGTGCTGCACCTACAAACCAAGGATCTCCGAGGCTTTCTGGCAAACAGGAGACGTCGGAAGAGGCCAGGAAGGAGACTTCCCTACAGGTTTCAGAGGGAGCATGGCCTTGCCGGCACCTTGATTTCAGATTTCTAGCCTTCAGGATGCTGAGACGATAGATTTCTATTGTTACAAGCCACCCACATTGTGGTACTTTTTAAATTGTCACCATAGAAAACTAACATGGGTGGGAAAGGGGTGTTTGGAGAGATCAGTTAGCAACTTCTTACAGTAAAGAGTTGATACAGGTGAGGAGAAGAGGTTGGGGTTGGGATCTGCTCTGAAGGCAGAGCTAACAGCTAGCCGGTGGATTCGATGTTGGGTGGGAGGGAAAGAAGAACCAGGCACGACTCCCATTTTTCTGATTTGTGCAGCGGTGGCATTTCACCTTTAGTGAGGAAGTCTGTAATTTAGCCAAAAAGCCTGCTGCACAGTGCCATCTTTCTAGTTATGTAAACATCCTCCGTTAGCATCTCTGGGCGTTGTCTGATCTCATTCTTTCACTCACGAGGTAAGGTTGAGGACAAGCACTCTGCAAGGCATTATTCGGAAATGCACACGGAATACCACTCGCCCACAGTTGTGGCGTAAGGCTGAGTTGTTAAAGCTGTTAAAAGGTAGAAAGCTACTGGTCATGGGTCCAAAGAGCAGAACTCAGTTCACAACTGGACCGAGGAGGAGAAGCAAAAGGCAAGCTTTTGTCTAAACAGGGCCCTAGGTGATCTGGCTGAAAGAAGGTGAGTCAAAAGTAGGTGGTTCCATTTAATTTGTTCAAAAACAATAATATGGTGGAAATGATCATCTTTAGGCTCTGATTTTATCCGTATTTCTGCATAGTTTTACACCATTTGTGTGTCTGAAGTATGTTTTGGGGACTTTTTCCAGGAATTTAAAAAAAATAAGGAAAAATTTATTTGTAATTAGCTTTCAGCCAGTTGATCCTGATTTGTACTGTCTGAGCTAGAGTGATAGTTTCAGTGGAGGTGGTATGACTTCCAACTTTGTATGTTTTCTTCCTGAGAAGACTTTTTTGTAGCCATTTTTAGCTGTTGTAATAAAAATAGTTCTGCTTCGAAGTACAAGCCTCTGGCTATGCCTTAATATCTTTGAGGTTAGTTACGGCTATGCATGCTTATTCCTTTATAATTTCCCCTTATATTTCTGTTTTACATTGCAGTTAAAGAATTATATTTGATTTATTTTCAAATTGTGAGTGAAGGTAGATAATGCTATCTATAAATTTCACGTCAGGATAGTAAAAGGGATGTTACATTATATTTATTTTAAGAGGGAGGGACAGTGGCTCCAAAAGGGTCAAGGCCAGTGATACTAGGGAAAAGTAAATCTGCATTATTCAAATGCTGGAAATTAGTGGGAATAATTTAAATGTCCAACAATAGGGGATTGTTTAAAACCAGTGAAATGTCTTTGGTGTCTGTGCCCAAAAATAGCTATCAAGTAATTACCAAAAATGTCTTGGTCTTTGAAAAAAGTAAATGGAATCTCTCAAATTCCAGGTGCTTTTCTTTTATACTTTGTTTCTGAAAATTAAGAAAGAGACCAAGAACATAATGGTTCCCTCTGGTTGACTAGTCTTACAATTTAATATCCTCATCTGGATATTAAACTGCTTTTTTTTTTTTCACTTTTGAAATTTTATTACTCAAAAAAAGATAAAAACAAAAAACAAAAAAACCTGTGTTAGGCATCCCGGTTATTTTCTTTTGATCGTTATTCATGCTGCTGCTTTTTAACACTAACATTACTATCTGTTTTTAATATTCAGTGTTTGGCTTCCCAGGACAGTTTCTGTGCATAAACACCCATTATCATTTGTCTGCAGACACCAGATCCTCTCCTACGCGTGCACACATATTCTTTTGTAACGTAATCCGCCCTTTTAAGAACTCCCCTGGGAGGGACCAGCGTGAAGCCACTTACCTTCTGCTACGCATTCCTTCCATTTTCCATCATAAATTGCTTTGGTCGCACACCAGGAGTAGAAGCTATTGGTTTTGGTGCAAGAGAAGTAAGTAGTCCCCTTGTATGTAAAGGGAAAAACACATGAGTCTTTCTTTTCTGAAGAACAGAAGGACGAGACACAGTAATTAGTAACAAGGAGAGCCAAGGACGGGTCTCAGCCTGGATCTTGTGGTGGGCTGGAGGCCAGGCATGCAAGCTATGAGCATGTCTGGCTTATTTTGGGACCTAGAGGATTGGGGGAAGTGTTTCAGAAGCAGTGAAGACACCCAGAGTATATTATTGTTCCCCCAGACCATTGTTTCCAATGTAGAATGTGCACTGTGGGCATCACACAAGACACATTTTGGTGGATCATGAAACACAGATGGGGGGGAAAATAGCTTTTTCAATGCTCTTTCAACCCTTCTGATTATACAAAAGAGAAAGCTTCAATTTAATGCTACTATTTCTCCATCATATCTCTAATACTTATTAATCTCCCTTTTTAAACAAAAAAGAGGGCAGGACTCAGGTTCAAAGCCTTGTTCGGGCAATGGTATCCAGTAGAATTTAATAATAGGATTTTGTTCCCATGGTATTTATTTGTACTTTCTATTTATGGCAAGTAGCGCTGCTTTTGTAGATATAATACCAATCTAAACTACTCTGAAAATAAAGTTAAGTAGGGAGCAGATGTGGCTCAAGCAGCTGAGTGCCTGCTTCCCACATGGGAGGTCCCAGGTTCGGTTTCCAGTGCTTCCTAAAACAAAGACAAATAACAAGCAAGCAAATAGAAAAACAACTCAGGTGAGCCAATGTGGCTCAGTGGTTGAGCACTGGTTTCCCACTTACGAATTCCCGGGTTCAATCCCTGGCCCCAGTACCTCAAAAATTAAAAAAAACAAAAAAACAAAAAAATAAAATAAAGTTAAGTGAAGAAGAGTGAGCAAATTCAAAGACAAATGCTTAGTGAATTATAGTGCTGGTCTATCAAGATGGAACACGTATTAAGAGGGTGATCCTTGGATGAACAAAATTTAGGAAACACAACCCTAGACCTCTACATTATTCTCTGTAAGGACAGAAACTTTGTCTCTTATGCAATGAATTTCCGGAACCTAGAATGGTAACTGGTTCATAGTAGGTGCTCAAGAGGTGACTAAAATAATAAAAGAAGCTTGGAAAATTCTGTATTAAACAAAATTAAACAGATTTCTTTAGTGAAGGACTCATCAGAAGGATTAATATGCAAGTATGAATTGAATTACCAAGAGTGGTATAGAATGTATTGAATTTTTGAGTTGTCCCTTTAAAAACAAAAACAAAAAACACTACTCAATAGCTCTAGAGACTAAAGGTCCCTGAAACAGACCTTAAGAAGTGCTGTTCTAGGCCAAATTCCTCATTACAGAGAGAAGGAATTAAAGGCCACATAAGATAAGTAATAATGTAATGTTAATACCATTATTTTTTTAGCAGAACTGAGATGAGAGCTCAGATTTCTTATCTGCTAGTCCAAGATCACAGGTTCCCTCCTTGCTATCTCTTTCATTTTCCTCTTTCCTTCCCTTCCTCCCTCCTTCAAAGATATCACGTTAGACTCTAGTATGAGTAACATATTCTGATAGGTTATTTGTTTGTGCACAGCTACAAAAATGGGGAGACGGAAGCTGCAGTGTGCTCACCAAACCCAGCTTCCCTTTCCTTCTGGGCACACAGCTAGAATCTATTTTCCAGCCTCCCTTGTGTTTAGGCGGAGCCTACGACTAAATTATGACCAAGAAAAGGGGGGTGGAAATGATGGTCACCACCTCTTGGCCCATAAAAATGTCCCAAGTGATCCTCCATGTTTCTTTCTCGTTCTCTCTCTCTGCCAGCTGAAGATAGAACAGTGGTTCTCAATTTGGGTGTGGGGATGGAGATTTTGACCCCCCAGGAGACATTGAGCAATGTCTAAAGGCATTTTTGGTTGTCAAGACTGATGGAAGAAGGGGCTGTACTATTGGCATCTAGTGGGTAGAGGGCCAGAGAAGTTGCTAAAAATCCTTCAGTGCAAAAGACAGTCCACCCCTCCACCACCAATGACAAGGAATTATCTGGCTCAGAATGTCAACAGTGCTGAGGGTGAAAGATCCTGATAGAGTGTATTAGTCAGCCAAAGGGGTGCTAATGCAAAATACCAGAAATCAGTTGGTTTTTATAAAGGGTATTTATTTGGGGTTGAAGCTTACAGTTACCAGGCCATAAAGCACAAGTTACCTCCCTCACCAAAGTCTATGGCCACATGTTGGAGCAAGATGTCTGCCAGTGTCTGCGAGGGTTCAGGCTTCCTGGCTTCTTCTTTCCCGGGGCTTACTTGTCTCCAGGCTCAGCTCCACTGTTATTTCCACAAGGTCAGTTATAGACTATCAGGCAAATGGCTCATCTCTTTTACCAGGGCCTTCTCTCCTTCCTCACGACCAAGCTCCTCTGTGTGCTTACTTCCACAGGCTCCAGCATTAAAACTCCACATCAGAACTCCAACTAACTCCTCTGCTCTACCAGGTAGTTTTATCTCTGAGTCCCTGTCCTACTGACATGGCCCAATCAAAGCTCTAATCATAATTTAATCACGCCCAGAGGAACAGACCAGTTTACAAGCATAATCCAATATCTATTTTTGGAATTCACAAATAATGCCAAACTGCTACAAAGAGGAGCCTGAGGCCCTAGGGGTTTGAAGAGCCACGAAACAGAAGGGTCTCAGAATCACAACAAAAAAGGCTTCATGCTGCACGTCCACACTGAACTATTACATGAATGAGGAGCAAACATCCAGGGAGTTAAACCACTACCTTTTGGAGTTGTTTGCTACAACAGTTAGCCCTTTGCGAATACAGACAAGCTATGTCTCTGCCTTCAAGGCCTTATACCTTAGCAGCCTTGTCCCTCGTATTGGATCAGATCCTGACTCTGTGTAATCTGACAAAGGCCAAAATGGGGGTGGAAGGTGGGTTCTGGTGGGAGTGGGAAAGCAGACCACCAGCTTTGAGCCTCACCAATGGGTTGGTGCAATGAAGGGTCCTTAAGGAACATTTCATTTTCAACCCTTGGGTCTCCTCGATGCCTCTGAGAACTGTCTGGCCTTGGTTTTGTGATGTTTAAACCAGTTCAGATACGTAAGGTGCTTAGGAGAGTACCTGTTGCTCCTTAAGTTAGCTATCATCATCTTCATCATCGTCATCATCCTTAGCATTGGGCTTGGTCATGGACACCACTGAGTATATGGGATACTGGTGGTGAGGGGGAGGGCAGACGGTCCCCAAACATGGAATTACAGTTATCCTTGGGAGTTGCTAGTAAAAATCAACACATGATGGATACTATTTAGCCATCTGCAAAGTAATCCGGCAGATGGCCTGATCTTAAATGGGTTGTAATCCTCCATAATCTCTGGTCTCACTCTCTGATTAATATTTCCTTGACCTCACTCCACGCTTTCTCTTGTCTCTGGGATTTTGTTTGTGCCTTTCATTCCGCCCTGACTGCCTTTCCTCTCTTCCTAGTAAATATGACTTGGCATTTTCTTCCCCAACCCTTCCAGCACTTTCCCCCTCCCCAAACGGCAGCAGCATTCCTGGGTAGTTAAAAAGGCGAGGCTTGGGAAGTGGCTGCGAACCGGTGACTGAGCAGTAGCTCTTGTAACCCTGCATTCCTTAGAAGTCCTGCTGCCCCTTTATAAAAGATCCCTCTCGTTTGGCTGGGAAAATGCTGTCACCCCTCCCCCGAGGATGAGGACCCACGTGAGCCCCCTAAATAAATGCTCAGTACTCCCCTAGTTGGTCTTTTCTGAGTCTTTCTTTGGTCTGATGTCTCCACCTCAGTGGGCTGGAAGCTGTCGTTTTTACACAGCTCTTTGCCGTACTCGGGACACTAGCTTTACTCCCTGCTACTCGTCATCTAAGACTTGGTTCAGTCGGGGTTAATACTTTTCCTCACTCTTAAACACTCTGAGCAAATTTCTATAAATGCACTTAGCAAAAAAAAAAAAAAAAAAAAATTTTTAAAACAATTATCTGTTTACATATCCACTACCTTCGCCCACGGTGAGCTCTGAGTGTAGAGCCTGTATTTTATTTATTGCTTTATTCATAGCCCGTAACACAGTGCCCAGCACTTAGGAGTAACCCAATAAATGTATGAGGAATACATTAATCTATAAATATGTGTAGAGAGGATTTGGGGATATCGAGTTTCACGCCAGGAGCCCGGGTGCAGTCTCACAGAAGCGTGACTGAAAGGAGACTATACTTAGGAAAGCTGACACTAATCAAGAGCATTGTTCCCCGTGGGAATCAATAAAACCGTTTAGGGGCTTGTCAGTGCCTTTGAGAATCAAGACCTTCTCCTTAGGAAAATGCTCCTGTGCCCTGTGGTAGAGACTGCTGTGTGTTCACCAAAACCAGCTTCCTTTTTTTCCCAGACATACTGCTGGATGGCATTTCCCAGACTCTCTTGTAGCTAAGCAGCCTAAGAGCTCTGGACAAGGAAAGTGAGAGGAAGTGATGTTTGTCACTTTCTGCCCTGGCCCCAAAATTCTTGATCCCTGTCTATCAGCTAAAAGCAAAGACTCCACGAGGGACCCTGAAGCTCTAGGGGATGGTGGAGCCCCAAGATGGAAGGAACTTGGATCCCTGAATGCTGTGTGGAGCACTTTTTGTGCACCAGGTGTATCCATATTGGACTTTGAAGGAGCAAGAAATAAGATTTTATTGTATTAAGCTGCTGAGATTCTGGGGCTTGTTTGTTACAATAGCTGTTGCCACTAGCCTGGTAAATTAAAAAAAAAATTTTAGGGTTCATGGACTCTAATACTTTCCAAGCCACACCGAGTTAGGAATCTCTGGAATATAGAACGTGATCATTAAAAAGAGGCTTCATGGAATCCAGATCGAAGAAGGATAAAGTGCCTTACCCAAGGACTTGTCAGGAAGACATGGATTCTGACTGTGGCTAGAATTTATTTACAATCAAGGTCTCTCTTTGTTCTGCTTCCATGCCTACCGTACAGTCTTTGGAGGGATAATTTAGATACCCAGATACACTTAGAGTGGAAATGGGGGTGTTCTAGCTGGGCCTGAGGATTGAATTTGTTGGAATTACATAACCCCCATTTAAAATAAACATAGTCACCTTCCCCCTACCATGGACCAAGTGTTATAAAAAAGGCCTGTGTCCTTTATTTTATTTAATCCTCAAAATAACTCCATGAGGTAAATGCCACTATTCTTTTCACACGTTGGGAACTCGTTTCAGAGAGGTTGTGTTGCTTGATCAGGGTCACAAAGGGTCTAGGGTTCAAACCCCAGGTCTGTCTGAGAGTCCTACTAAGCGGTTTCCTCCCAACCTGGCCCTCGGAATCTTTACTTTTGGCCCCTTCAAAATTCTTTTCCTGTTTTTCATCCTCGCCATCATTTTCCAGTGTACTCACCTCCATTTGCCTCACAGAAATAGAGGAGGAAAGTCATCCACCCCACCAGGTAACTCAACCATCGATTCATCTCAGCTGGCTTCTTCTCTCTGGATTAGAGAATTCAAAAATTGTGCTTGCACAGGTCTCTTTCCTCTTCCCACTAATTCCCATATTTGAGGTCATTTGTGCCATTTTCTTTCTATCCCCATGGGGTAATTTTTTTGCAGAAAAAATATACTGTCGTTATAGAGGGTCCCAGCATTTCTTGAGCATTCACTATACCCCAGGCACAGTGCTAGATGGTCAACAGACTTTATTATGATATCTCACAAATCAAGTGATAGATCTTTTTCACTCCCATTTTGCAGATGAGGAAACCAAGGCTTAGGAGGCTAAATAACTTATGCAAAGACCACAGATGGGAAGTGACAGACCTTGGATTCAAACACAGGCCTGTGTATACCAGTGCTAGAGTTCTTAAGCTCGAGAAAGCACTTCCCCTCTTTGGGCCTTTGTTTCCTCATCTGTGAGTGGGCGTTATTAATTCCTGCCTCTCAGAGTGGCAGTGAAGGTCAAATTAGATGCTGGATGAGAAAGTCCTTTTCAGTTGTAAATCATTCCTTGTGTTTATGAGTAATCAAGGTCACTGTGCTCTGGGGAGATATCAGATGGCAGTAACTTGAAAAACAAACCCATCCATCAGCTAACAAGTGCATAAACAAAAAGCACTCTATCTACAATGGAAAATTATTCAGCCATACAAAGAAATGAAGTGGGAAGTGGATGTGGCTCAATCAATTGAGCTCCTGCCTACCACATGGGAGGTCCGCAGTTCGGTTCCCGATGCCTCCTAAAGAAGAGAGAGAGCTGACGTGACAGGCAGGCACAGCAAGCTGATGCAACAAGACGATGCAACAAGAGATACAAGAAGAAAAAACATAATGAGAGACACAACAAAGCAGGGAGCGGAGGGGGCTCAAGCGATTAGGCACCTCCCTCCCACATCAGAGGTCCTGGGTTCAGTACCCGGTACCTCCTAAAGAAACAAGGATGACGAACAGACACACCAAGAGCAAACAACAAGGGGGTGGGGAGGAAAAAAAAGTTAAAGAAATGAAGTGTTAGCACATGCTACAACATGGATGAACCTTGAAAATGCGATGCAAAGTGAGAGAAGCCAGTCATTCAAGAACATATGATTCCATTCATATGAAAGTCTGGAATAGGCAAATCTATAGAAATGGAAAGTAGATTAGTGGTTGCTTAGGGCTGGGACAGGAGAGTGATAGCTAAAGGGTACTGAGTATCTTTTTTTAATTGAAAATGTCCTAAAATCTGACTGTGGTAATGGTTGCACATATCTGTCGATATGCTCAAAACCACTGAATTGCACACTTTAAATGGGTGAACTATATGGTATGTTAGTTATATCTCAATAAAGCTATTTTAAAAAAAATATTCCTAATCCGGATGATGGGTTAGGAATCCAAAATCCAGAGCCACTGGCTCAGGTCCTCCAACAGACAGGTGGCGCCACTGTGCACCTGAGTCCCAGAACACATGCCAAGCGTCTTTTCTCCCCTCCTTTAACTCTCCCGTTACATATTGGAGCTTCTTTCTGGATTTCTCTTGTTTTCCTCTTCAAAGCCTTTATTCTTCCATGCCCCAAACATGCTTCTTCTGAGTGATGTCCTGTTCACTGCCTGTTGCGGTGTCTCTGGCTCTTTTTGACTTTTTTGACTAGTCCTGGAGCAGGACTTGCCTTCGGCCCCTGAGGCTGTTTGCTCCAGGCTTAAGTTCTGGCTCTGCCACTTACAACGTTGCCAGGACTTGGGGAGGTTACATAACTTCCCCAAGCCTCAGATTCATCACCTGAAAATGGGGATACTAACTCTACCTACCACTTAGGCTTGTTGTGTTAACTGAGACAATAAAAAAGCAGAGCTAATACTTACTGAGCGTCACAGCGCCTCTAAGTTCACTATAATACTGGTAGTGGTTCATGCAATAGGTACTATTATTATCCCCAGGGCACAGATGGGGAAACCGAGGCACAGGAAGTTTAAGAACTTTGCTGAGGATCACACACCTTGTAAGTGGTGGAGCTTACAGCTGAACCCCAACAATCTGACTCCAGAATGTGGTCTCGAAACTGTTGCACAATCCTGCCTCTGACCTTAGCACGGACCTAACGTGGTAAGCTCTCAATAAAGCTCAGCCCAAAGCTTGTCATTGTTCATAATACACAGCTCCAACCAAGCCTCATTTCTGGGTGTCAGAATTGCATTTTCACCTGCTTTTTGGACGTGCCCACCTAGATGTTCCTCAAGCACCTCAGATTCCAAGATTTGGCTTTTGATATACAGCCCTAAATAGCCTCGCTTCCCCTCCCCCGTGTTACTGAATCTGTTTAGTTGCAGTGTGCTCCTCCCATCCACCCAACTTTCACCCCAGAGCACAGCTTGACCTCCCTCCCTCCTTTCTCTCTCTTTAGTCCTCTCAGTCATCAAGTCCAATTGATCCTAATTTCCTGAACGTTCTTCCTAAATCTATCCCACTGCTGGTGGCCAAAGCCAGGCCTTTACAATCTCTCCCTTAAACCATTGTCGTGTCCCCCATCCAGTCTCTCCTCTGCCCAGTCTATTCTCTATAAGGCTTCCGTTAGGATCTTGCTCAACGCATGCTTTTATGCATTCACGCAACAACATATATTCAAAGGACACAGTCAGGAAGTGAATAAACTAGAAATGCAAAAAATTGTGACGATTTCTATGAAGGAGGAACACAGAAATTTGTGATAAGGAATAACCAAGACAAGGTTACTTTTGATTGGGAAGTCAGAGAAAGCTTCTTGGGGAAATGGTAGGTGAGACCTAGAAAAAGAGAAGGAAGAGGTAGATGTTAGGGATGTTAGGATGTGAAAAGATCCTGAGGTGGAAAAGAACCAGACACGTTCAAGGAATGGAAATTGAACTTGCGAATCTGGAGCACATGAGAACAGAAGAGCAAAACAAGATGGTTGGTGAGATGGATGGGATTGGACATTTATTTTCTAAGTGCATCTGGAAGCCACCAAGGGATTAAACTGGGGAGGAGGTAGCATTCATTAATTCAAAATCCTCCAGTGGTTTTCCATCACATTTAAAATAAAATCCATAGTCTACACCATGGCCTTCCCCTCCAAACTCATTTCTTTTCACAGTTCCCCTCCTAGCTACTCTAGTCTCTATACTATTTCTTGCACAAACCAAACTTGTTTGCACCTCAGGACCTTTGCACTTGCCATTTTTCTCCAGGCTAGGTTGCTTCCCCTCCCCTCCCCCAGATATTTGCATGGCTTGCTTCTTCATGTCATAAAGGACTTTTGCAAATGTGAGAAGTTGGTCTTGACTGACATTCTGAAATGTTACCAAGTTTACATGGATCAAGTCATAGATATTAATAGAAAATATTTTGGGGGCAGTTCAAGGAAATGATTGCACTTTAAAGTGAGCCTTGATAGCCAGACACCCATGTCAGGAACATTCAGGTTAGGACCAAGTTATTCCTTGAGCACTGGCACATTCAAACGCTTTGTTCATCGCCACGAGATAGTTGGGACTGGCACCCTGCCACTGTCACCATTTCGTTGGCTGGTAGGAAAGAGGGGTGCTGTGCTTTGGAGCTACACACACCTGGCTGCAGTTTCCTCAGCCATCAAATGAGGGAGAATAAACCCAACCTCAAGATCTTGTGATAAGTGCAAGGGGTGTTTTAGCACTTTGTAAATGCCAGATGCCGCGCAAGCCAGACATTCTTTACTGTTTATGGAGACTTTGCCACTTCTAAACTCTTTACCACCTGCAGTTGCAGGCTTATATCCTTGCCTAATCCCCAAACCTCAATTTACCTATACCTTAGTTAATTGATTAACCGCAAGTTTTCCATTTCTACCCCTATCCGCATGGTTCAAAGTCTGTCAACAATTTTCACCTATACACTAAGAGCCCGAGAGGCAACGTATCAAAATGCTTACAAATGCCTGTTCTGGAGCCCAGCTGCCTGAGTTTCAATGCTTTACCTCTTACTACCTTTGTGATCCTGAGAAAGGAGTTACTTCATGCCCTGGGTCTCAGTTCCTTACCGGAAAATGGATTGATGATGACTGTCCTTTGGCTCTGGCTGTTAATGTGAAGTGGTTTACAGGGGCTGCGGAAGGACGTGGAATGAATGGCCCCCTGGAGATGTTTACGTGCTGATCCTCAAAATCTGTGAACGCGTTCCCTTACATGGCAAAGGGGATTCTGCAGATGTGATTAAATTACAGGTCTTGAGATGGGGAGATGACCCTGGACTATCCGGGTGAGCTCAGTGTCATCACAGGGTCCTTAGAGGAGGGAGGCAGGAGGGCCAGAGGAGCAGTGACAATGGAGGCAGGGATTAGAGGGATGAGAAGCCACGAGCCAAGGAATGCGGCATCCTCTACACACTGGAAAAGGCAAGGAAACGGCTTCTCCTGAGAGCCTCCAAAGGGGCACGGCCCTGCTGGCCCCTTGATTTTAGTCCAGTGAGACTTCTGACCTCCAGAGCTTGAGGAGAATAGCTACTGTGAGGATGAAAGGAGCTCATGGGTCTTCCATCACTGGAAGAGAGTGTGTCTTCAAAGAACAGCTTCCTACTTCACAGCAAAGACCCTGCATCTGGAGAGAAACCTCGGTGTAAGGCTCCCCCAGCCACCTCTTCTATTACGTACTTAGGCTGCCTGGAGGACAGGAAGTTACAGGTCCTTCTCTTGGAAGGATGCTGTGACGATTCATGGGGCCACATCCCGCGTGGAAAGGTCTACTGCCAGGAGCTGAAGAGGCATTTAGTTCAGGCTAGGTTCATTCTCATCCATCTCTTTTCACCAAACCCTCTGGAGCATGACATCACTCATATAATCTGACTTCACTCGCTCCTTCAAAGGAATCTGCCCCCTTCCCCACTCCCTCTGACTTTTCCTTCTCAGAGCTCCAGAGCAGACTGTCCAGTATGGTTCTGGAAACTTGGCAAGTCCTCTTTGTCTTAATTGAAAGTGTAAAATACTTATTGGATCCTGAAGACCAAGTATGGAAAAAAGAATGTAAAATACAAAATTAACAGTAACTTTTGCCTTGATGACATGTTAAAACAAGATTTGTGATCCATGGGGTTAACTTAAGTAAAATATACCAAATAATGGATGACTATAACAGCCTCTTTTGAAAACGTGGCTCCGCTAAGATCGACAATGATATATCCGTCTATTGGACGGTGCCACCCCAGACCCTCCTCCCTCGCTGTGGGGCCCCCCAGACCCCGCTTCTCCCCCCCCTTCCCCGGCTCCCGCCTCCGATTTCCAGGCGGAGGTGTACCTTTGAGCGTCCTTCCTGGCCCTGGCTTTCTCCACGAGCCCTCTAGGAGGTTCTGCGCCCCAAACCCCTGGATTGTCTTGGGATTGGCAGGACTGCTGTGGACCCGGCCTCCCTGGAGGGCTGAAGCTGCGGCTCCCTGAAGGGGATCTGACGTCAGAGCTGCCGTTTAGATGGGATCACCTCGAGGTTAATGGTGTCCCAGGATGAGCTCATGCATATCCATGGGGCCCATAAAATCCAGCCATGTGTGTATTGATGAGGCCTCGTGGGGGTTGGGGTCAGGGACAACCTCCTGGGAGGTTTCCGAAAGGCTGAGAGTCCCGGAAATTGGTTGTGAGACGACAAAACAGGGAGAATTGAAACTAGCGTTCTGAAATACATCACCTTTCCCTGCCCCTCTAACTTCCCTGCCCTCTAATTTTATTTTATTTATTTTATTTTTTAAGATTGATTTATCTCCTGCCCCCCTCTCGTTTTTTGCGCTCCCTGTCTGCTCTCTGTGTGCTCGTCTGTGTCTGCTTGTCTTCTCTTTAGGCGGCACCAGGAACCGATCCTGGGACCTTCTGGAGTGGAGAGAGGCGCTCAATCTCTTGCACCACCTCAGCTCCCTGGTCTGTTGCGTCTCTTACTGTCTCTCCTCTGTGTCTCTTTTTGTTGCATCATCTTGCTGTGCCAGCTCTCCGTGTGGGCCAGCTCGCCTTCACCAGGAGGCCCCGGGAAATGAGCCCTGGACCTCCTAAATGGTAGACGGGATCCCAGTCGCTTGAGCCATGTCTGCTTCCCCCTCTGATTTTAAAATTATGCTTTCCTTTTGGTGTCGTTCAGCATGGACACAGAGAGAGGTAACAAATGTTACGGTTGATCCCTGGTGGGACCTCTGGTTCTTACAGACGAGCTAAGGGACTTGCCGAAATCGGTAGGGGCAATGGGACTTGAGCCCACGTGTTCGGGGACTTGTTCTCTTGTCACTTTGGTGCCATGTCCTCATCTCACAGTCTTGGGTGGGTTGAGAATAAGAGCGTCTGGGTGATTCTGTCTCTCTGATCCTCTGTCTTCTAGCTCTTCCTGTCACTATCTTTCTCCACCGTTCTCTTACCATCACTCTTCTCCCTTATCCTCTCTCTCTCTCTCTCTCTCTCTCTGTGTGTTCTTGTCTCCTTTGCTTTCCCCTCTTTACATCTCTTTCTCTGTCTGATTTCTTCCAGTCTTCCCCATCTCATTCTGACTTGAGCACTCACTTGTTTTATACCCCTCTGTCCCTCTCTTTCTCTCTCTTTCTCCTTCCTTCAGTTCACCAATCTGCCTCTCCCTGACTCTCTCTCCCCACTCCTTATTTTAAAATAGGGATGGATATTGACATCACTGGAGAGCTTTTTTTTTTTTTTTCTTTTTTATAAGAGGTACCAGGGATTGAACCTGGGACCTCGTACATGGGAGGCAGGCGCTCAACCACCGAGCTACATCTGCTCCCTGGAAAGCTTTTAATACAAACTCCCAGACCCCAGCCTAGCAAGCCTGAACTACAGGGTGGGGAGCTGGCCCTTGTACACCTTCAGCTCTGCATTAGAACACAGCTCTAAAGCCGGCAGGGTTCTTCCTGGGGAAACCTCCCCAGCACCGGGATCTTACACATGGACAGAATAAGTTGTTATCTTCTTTGCTAAAAGCCAAACAGGGCTCACTGATTCAAAATGCCTTTCCTGGTACCACCCATTCCTGCTTAAGGTGGGGCCTTCCTGAGACCTGAGGATGGGAGGGCTGTGTTTTCCTCGAGTTTCCCTTACACCAAGAGGTGATGGAGCTGTCCAGGTACTGATGTGCTGACACTCTGGTGGGAGCAAAGGTGGATGTCACTGGATCACCCAGGGTAAGACAGAGGACCTGTGGAGCCCAGGGGAGCTGGTGGCAAAGTGCCTTCCTGGAAAAATTCCCTGCCTCCTGCAGTGGTACTAGCATTTTCCTACATACCTCGACTTGTGTAGTGCAAGGGGAAGGGCACTGGGCTGGCAGCTGGCATTTATTGTTCACTTCTTGTTTACCAGCCCACCTGCCATCAACTTATTAGATTCCCCACAAGCCCGAGGAGGCAGATACTATTATCCCTACTTTAGAGAATAAGATTAAGAGAGCACAGGGACTTGCCCAGCTCACACAGATGGTCGTCGACAGAGCTGGGATAAAAACCCAGAAGGTTTGACTTCAAACCAGTGTCCTCTCAGTGACCAGGGGTGAGAAGACAGAGATCCTGAGGCTCAGAAGGCAGTAGGGATTTGCACCGTTCCTTGGCAGTAATATGCAGAATAATCTAGGAATTCCCGTGGCAAGAAAAAAGGCAAGGAAACTAGGAGACACACAGGTAAAGGAAATCAGCCGGCAGTTCACAGAGGGTGAAGACAGAGTGGCTGGGAAAGATATGAAGAGGTGTATGGTTGCGTTTGTGTGCAGATAAATGCAAATTTAAACAAAAGTGAGAAATCGCCCGCTGCTCGGTAGACCTAAAGTTTGGCTGCTATCTTGTTATTTGGCTAAAATCTGTATTTAGCTTTGTCCTTGTCCTTTGGCCAGACAGCCCAATTGCCTCTTCAAAATATTCTCTGGCATCAGGGATTTGGGATCCTCCAGACTGTTTTCATTTTTAGTATGTCTAAAAGCACCAGTAATGCTAGCAAGGTATGTTTTTTATATTTATTTTTAATGTCTTAATGTCCACCTTTAAATATAGGTATGCATTCAAAAAGATGTAACTGTCAGTGAGTCTCATGCCCTTTATGTGTAGAAATTATACCGATGGGACCATGTATCTAATGTATTAATACAAAAGTCAAATGTTACAATAATCCAGGCTAATGGTGAAAGCCACTAATTTTAAATGAAAAATGCAGTTCTTAAAAACTTCCAAATAGGGAATGGATGTGGCTTAAGCAGTTGAGTTCCTGCCTCCCACATGGGAGGTCCTGGGTTTGGTTCCTGATGCCTCCTGAAAAAGTAAAAATGAACAACAAGCAAAACAAATAAAAAAACCAACTCAGGGACGCCGATCTGGGTCAGTGGTTGAGCACTGGCTTCTCACATACGAGGTCCCGGGTTCAGTCCCTGGCCCCCGGTACCTCAAAACAAACAAACAATCAAGCAAACAAACCTTCCAAATAGATATAGACCTAGGTAAATATTGATATATCAATATTATCAATAATTAATATGAAAATTATGAAAGTTCATTATCTATTTAACTTTAGGAGGAATGTTAATTCCTTTAGAGTAGAGCATAGGTATTTAAATTAGCATAAACAAGGCAGAATAATAGAGGTGAAGTGTTTATATCAACATCTGTATCCACATCCATCTATATATTACTTCCTATGCTTTACCTACACCTACACCTGTACTTGTACCTATCCCTACACTTATACTACACCTGTGCCTGAGCCTAAACCTATACTGTACCTGTGCTGACACCTCCACCTGTACATGGACCTCCACCTACATCTGGTACCTGGTATCTACACCTACACCTGTACCTGTGCCTATACCTACACCTACACCTGTACATGTACTTCCACCTACATCTGTACCTGGTATGTACACCTACACCTGTACTTGTACCTATACCTACACTTACTCTACACCTGAACCTGAACTTCCACCTACACCTGTACCTGTGCCGACACCTACACCTATCTCTATCTTTATTTATATAATTGTTTGGTATTCCAGCTTCATGCTACTAAACAAAATCTTTAAGAATCATAATTATTCCATTTAGACCACAGGTCTTTCAAAATATCCTATTTTAGAACTCTTCAAATATTGTAAACATAAAATTAAAAACATAGTGACAATTTTGCCACCTTATGGAGAGAAAAACTCTTAATGTTAACCATGACAAACCGTCTTTTCTTCCTGTATATAATAAAGATGATAAAGAGTGTCAGAAAAGAATTACGTGGCAGAGAAAAATGAGACACTTGAATACATTTTGTTCTCCCTAATCAAACTTCAAAACACCAGACTTTATAAAACTGTTTTGAGAAAAACATTCCTTTGAGTCTCTAGAGGTTAAGGGTTTTAACATTTTAAAACTATTGTTATAGATGGCCAACAATTTTTTAATAATAGAAGATGAAGGAGTGTTGAAATTGGCTCAAGTTAGTAATTCTAGGTATAAAGCTTTTCTAGAAAATATATGACTGAAAAAAATTTCCCTGAATTATACAATGCTATGCATACAAGAGGTTTAGTGATAATATTTTTTCACTTTATTTTATACATTTAATAATTGAAAATATAAACAATTAAAAACTAAAAAGTAAACACAGAGGAATAAATACATACATTTCTCAATTAAATGTACTGGATACATATAAAAATTTTTTTTAATCAAACAATATATTTGGTTCATAGTAACGCATTCATACAGTATTTGTCCTTTTGTGTCTGGCTTGCTTCGCTCAACGTAATGTCCTCCAGGTTCATCCATGTTGCCATATGCTTTATGACTTCATTTCTTCTTACAGCTGCATACTATTCCATCATGTGAATAGACCACAGTTTGTTTATCCATTCATCTGTTGATGGACACCTGGGTTGTTTCCAACTTTTGGCAATCATGAATAATGTGGCTATGAACATCGGTGTGCAGATGTCTGTTCGTGTCACTGCTCTCAGTTCTTCTGGGTATATACCCAGTAGTGGTATTGCAGGGTCACGTGGCAAGTCTATATCCAACTTCTTTAGGAACTACCAAACCGTCCTCCATAGTGGTTGTACCATCCTTCATTCCCACCAACAGTGAAGAAGTGTTCCTATCTCTCCACATCCTCTCCAACACTTGTAGTTCTCTGTCTTTTTAATAGTGGCCATTCTGATAGGTGTGAAATGATATCTCATGGTAGTTTTAATTTGCATTTCCCTAATTATTAGTGATGTTGAGTATTTCTTCATGTGTTTTTTTGCCATTTGTACTTCTTCTATGGACAAATGTCTATTCAAGTCTTTTGCCCATTTTTTAATTGGGTCGTTTCTCTTTTTATTGTAGAGTTGTGACATCTCTCTATATATCCTGGATATTAAACCCTTATCAGATATGTGATTTCCAAATATTTTTTCTCATTGAGTTGGCTGCCTTTTGACAAAGTCCTGTGAGGTGTGAAAGTATTTAATTTTGAGGAGGTCCCATTTATCTATTTTTTTCTTTTGTTGCACGTGCTTTGGGTGTAAGATCTGAGAAACCACCACCTACCACAAGGTCTTGAAGATGTTTCCCTACATTTTCCTCTAGAAGTTTTATGGTCCTGGCTTTTATATTTAGATCTTTGATCCATTTTGAGTTGATTCTTGCATAGGGGGTGAGAAAGGGGTCCTCTTTCATTCTTTTGGTTATAGATATCCAGTTCTCCCAACACCATTTGTTGAAGGGACTGTTTTGTCCCGTTAACACGGACTTGGTAGGTTTGTCAAAAACCAGTTGACTGTATAGGTGAGGGTTTATTTCTGGATTCTCAATTCTATTCCACTGATCGATGTGTCTATCTTTATGCCAGTACCATGCTGTTTTGACCACTGTAGCTTTGTAATATGTTTCAAGGTCACGCAGTAAAACTTCTCCCACGTCGCTCTTCTTTTTTAGAATGCTTTTGGCTGTTCGGGTGCACTTACCCTTCCAAATGAATTTGCTAATTGTCTTCTCTAATTCTGTGAAGTCAGCTGTTGGGATTTTGATTGGTATTGCATTGAATCTATACATCAGTTTGGGCAAGATTGACATCTTCATGATATTTATTCTTCCAATCCATGAACACAGAATGTCTTTCCATTTGTTTAGGTCTTTTAAAATTTCTTTTAGCATTGTTTTGTAGTTTTCTGCATATAGGTCCTGTACTTCTTTGGTTATATTAACTCCTAGGTATTTGAGTCTTTTTGTTGCTATTGAAAATGGAATTTTCCCCTTGATTTCCTCCTCAGATTGTTTAGTACTAGTGTACAAAAACATTACTGATTTTTGCGTGTTGATCTGGTAACCTGACACTTTGCTGAACTCATTCGGGTAGCTTTGTTGTGGATACTTCAGGATTTTCTAAATACAGGATCATGTCATTAATAAGCAGTGAGAGTTTTACTTCCTCTTTTCCTATTTGGATGCCTTTAATTTTATTCTCTTGTCTAATTGCCCTAGCTAGAACTTCTAGTACAATGTTGAATAACAATGGTGACAGTGGGCATCCTTGTCTTGTTCCTGATCTTAGAGGGAAAGCTTTCAACCTTTCCCCATTGAGTATGATGTTGGCTGTGGGTTTTTCATATATGTCGTTTTATCATACTGAGGAATTTTCATTCTGTTCCTATCTTTTGAAGTGTTTTTATCAAAAAAGGATGCTGGATTTCGTCAAATGCCTTTTCTGCATTGATTGATAAAAGCATGTGGTTTTTCCCCTTCAATTTGTAAATATGGTGTATTACATTGATTGATTTTCTTATGTTGAACCAGCCTTGCATACCAGGAATAAATCCCAATTGGTCGTGATGTATAAGTCTTTTGATATGCTGTTGGATTCGATTTGCAAGTATTTTGTTGAGAATTTTTGCATCTATGTTCATGAGAGAGATTGGTCTGTAATTTTCTTTTCTTGTAGTATCTTTATCTGGCTTTGGTATTAGGGTGATGTTGGCTTCATAAAATGTGTTGGGTAATTTTCTCTCCTCTTCAATTTTTTGGAAGAGTTTAAACAGGATTGGTGTTAATTCCTTTTGAAATGCTTGGTAGAATTCACCTGTGAAGCCATCTGGTCCTGGACTTTTCTTTGCTGGGAGGTTTTTGATGATGGATTCAATCCCCTTAAATGTGATTGGTTTGTTAAGTTCTTGTATTTCTTGTAGTGTCAGTGTAGGTTGGTTGTACATTTCTAGGAATTTGTCCATTTCATCTAGGTTGTCTAGTTTGTTGGCATACAGTTTCTCATAATATCCTCTTATAATTATTTTTATTTCTGTGGGGTCAGTCATAAATTCCCCCCTTTCATTTCTGATTGTATTTATTTGCATCTTCTCTCTTTTTCTCTTTGTTAGTCTAGCTAGGTGTTTGTCAATTTTATTGATTTTCTCAAAGAACCTGCTTTTGGTTTTGTTGATTTTCTCTCTTGTTTTTGTTTGTTTGTTTGTTTGTTCTCATTTTCATTTATTTCTGCTCTCATCTCTATTATTTCTTTCCTTCTGCTTGCTTTGGGATTGGTTTGCTGTTCTTTTTCTAGTTTCTCTAGTTGTTCAGTTAAGTCTTTGAGCTTAGCTCATTCTTCTTTTTTAATATAGGCACTTAGGGCTATAAATTTCCCTCTCAAGACTGCCTTTGGTGTATCCCATAAATTTTGATGTTATGTTCTCATTTTCATTTGTCTCAATACTGATTTCACTTGCAATTTCTTCTTTGACCCACTGATTATTTAGGAATGTGTTGTTCAGCCTCCACACATTTGCAAATTTACTTTTTTCCTGTCTACTATTGATTTCTAGTTTCATTCCATTATGATCTGAGAAGGTGCTTTGTACAATTTCAACCTTTTTGTATTTATTGAGAGATGCATTGTGACCTAAGATGTGGTCTATCCTGGAGAAAGATCCATGGGCACTTGAGAAGAATGTATAACCCACTGAGTTTGGATGCAGTGTTCTGTATATGTCTGTTTGGTCTAACTTGAATCATATTGTTCAAGTTCTCTGTTTCCTTGTTGACCTTCTGTCTAGTTGTTCGATCTAATGATGTGAATATAGTGTTGAAGTCTCCAGTAATTATTGTAGAAATGTCTATTTCTCCCTTCATTTTTGCCAGAGTTTGTCTCATGTAATTTGGGGCTCCCTGGTTTGGTGGATAGATATTCATGACTGTTATATCTTCCTGGTGGATTGTCCCTTTTATTAATATATTATGGCCTTATGTATCTTATAACTTTTTTTGCATTTAAAGGCTGTTTTGTCTGATATTAGCATAGCTACCCCTGTTCTTTTCTGGTTACTATTCGCATGGAATATCTTTTTCCAACCTTTCACTCTCAGCAGGTTTGTATCCCTGGGTCTAAGGTGAGTTTCTTGTAAGCAGCATATGGATGGCTCATGTTTCTTTTATCCACTCTGTCAGCCTGTATCTTTTGATTGGGGAGTTTAATCCATTCACATCCAATGATATTACTGTAAATGCACTATTTACTTCCTCCATTTTATTCTTTGGTTTTCATATATCATCTTGTTTTTGTCTCTCTTTTTACTCTTTTGGTTATCCTTTCTGCTTTTCTTTCTTCTATACTCTCCTCCAATCCTCTCTCTCCTGCCTTTTTCCTTCAGGTTCTAAGGCTTCCTTTAATATTTCCTGCAAAGCTGGATTCTTTTTTGCAAACTCTCTTAGTTTCTGTTTGTTTGTGAATTTTTTTTTTTATTGTTGGTAAAAATCAAATTTTCACAATACATACCAAAATTTGCAAAATGATATATAAATATATATGCATATATGTGCATTTGCTTACAAAAATGTTATTTATATATATATATAAATATATTTTAAGAGGTGCTTAGATTACCTAAAATATTACATGGAATCCACTGGGATTCCCATGTTGCCCACCTCCCACACCTCCCACCACATCCCACACAAACATCTCCCACAAGTGAGGCCCACCACCCTCAATGGACTTACACATCCTGGGGCCTTGCCACCAACCATGACATTTGACATTCTGAGTAGAGTGTGTCTTGGCGTAGGTCTATTTGGATTTATTCTGATTGGAGTATGGTGTGCTTCTTGGACATGTAAGTTCATTTCTTTCCTGAGGGTTGGGAAATTTTGAGCTATTATTTCCTCAAATACTCTTTCTGCCCTTTTTCCTTTATCTTCTCCTCTGGAGCTCCCATGACATGTATGTTGTTGCATTTTGTGTTGTCATTCAACTCTCTGAGCCCCTGCTCAATTTTTTTCCATTCTTTTCTCTCTCTGTTCTTTTCTCTCTTCAATTTTAGCTGTTCTGTCTTTGGTATCACTTATTCTTTCTTCTATCATTTTGAGTCTGCTGTTGTATGCCTCAAATGTGTGTTTTGTTTTGTTTTTTTTTTAAAGATTTTATTTATTTATTCATTTATCCCCCGTTGCTGCTTGTGCTGCTGGGTCAGCTAACCACGCCATGCGGGTGGGCCTGCCTTCACCAGGAGGCCCCGGGAACTGAACCCGGGGCCTCCCATATGGTAAATGGGAGCCTTACTGATTGAGCCACAGCCGCTTCCCTCAAATGTGTTTTTGATCTCACCTATTGTGTCTTTCTTTCCTATGAGCTCTTTTACTTTCTGTTCAGGATTTCAAATTCATCTTTGCATTCACTCAATGTCTTCTTCTTCTTTTTTTTTTTTCCAATGTCTTCTTGATGTCATTTATCTCTTTAACTATATTGCCTTTCAACTCATTAATTTGATATTGGAAATTTGTACGCATCTTGCTGATTAGTTCTCTCAAATTCTGCATGTCTTCTGGGGCTTTGATATATTCCTTTTCTTAGGCCATGTCTTCTAGTTTCTTAGTATGGCTTGTAACTTTTTGCTGTTATCTAGGCATCTGATTAGGACGTAGTTTACTCAGATGCTCAATCCTTTTCTCTTTTGTAGGGATAGTGGCAGGAGGCTTGGGTTAGTGCTGCTCTTTGATTTTTAGCTCAACCTGGATTGTTAGGATTGTCCTGCTGGTTGCTCAAAACTTGGCACTGGACCCAGTAATTGGTTATAGAGTTGCTTCCTAGGGCCTTGGGCAGGGAGGCTATAGAGGCCAGAAAAAAGCCTCTCCTACTTATTTTTAATTTTCTTACATACACTTCCTTGTTCTGCCAGGAGATGGTGCTCTTTGGCAGCTCTCAGTTCAATGTCTGGTTGGAGTGTATTTGTTGCAACACAGCCTTGATCAATGTGTTAGAGCTTCCTGCTTGGAGGCTAAGAGCCTTGTAATTCAAACTTTCTCTGAGACAGTTTGCCAGCCTTCTTTGGCAGCCTCCTCCCTTTTCCCTGCTAGGAAATATTTCCACTCCCCTCTGAGTCCTCAACAATCAGTCCCTGTTGGTAAAGGAGGAGATTGGGAGGGTTGTATGTCTTCAGCCCCTTGCAGACTCCAAGGCAAACAATGGCGCAGCCCCACCCAGCCTGAAAGGGCTTTTGGGACACAGCAGACCAAATTTGTGGGTCAGAAGCTGATTCAGCCTTAGGCAGTATCCCTTTCCCCTTTCCTGGGGTGTTAGATCCCTGGAGGCCCCTTTGTCTGTAGCTGCAGGCTCAGAGCCTGAGAATTCTTAAGTGTCTCTGGTGTGGCAGAGGGTGCTGGCAGCAGCAGCCATGGGTTTCAACTCAAGGTTCTGTCATGTCGATTTCCATCCTTTGTCCCTCTGTCCTCTGGGTGGTGTCCAGCCTTCGCCTGCTATCCTAAAGCCCAGAAAATCTTTTTCAGGGCTGTTGCAGCCTGTCCTCTAGCTATTTTTCTGGAGGAGAAGAGATTCCTGTGTCTTACTAGTCTGCCATCTTCCCGGAAAAAATAGTGATAATATTAAAAGTGCTAATTCGTAGCTTGTTCATCAGTACTCAGACATACAGAAATAAAAGAAAAAAAATTAAAAATAAATAGCAAAGTGGGCTAATGTCAAATTCAATTTTCTTCTGTTATTAATCTGCTAAAGGATTTTGGGTCTTATATAACTAGAATCCAATTGAAGAGCTATCCACAGAGTGGGAAATAAGTGAGATGCAATGTCACTGTGTTTGATCTGGAATAAGGATGGTGATGGCCATGAAAGATTTAGGAATTGCAAGTGTACGATGTTTTCATCCACCCTGATTTTGTGTTCATAAAGTATTGTTTATAACAGCAAAAAGGTAGCTATCCAGTCATACATTCTGGAACTGCCTTATCATGTTTTGGTTAAAGATGTTCAAACTGAAAAGAAAAGCAGCTGTTATATGTTCAAAGGCTACTTGAACAACAAAGAGAATTAATATAGCAACCCAGTGCTCACTGATCACCAAGGAGGGGCTTCCTGACATGGATTTGTGTCTATGGAGAGGGGTGTGTGTGTGTGTGTGTGTGTGTGTGTAAGAAGTAACAAAATCCACATGTTCTGAGTATGGAAGAATTTCTTATATGATCCCTGCTGAAAGGTCTATTGTTCATCTCCAGGAAAGAACTTGAAATGAGTGTGTATGAAATGAAAACTGAGATGCTGACAGTAATTCAGAAATGCTTTTATTATCTTAAAAGCCAGTTACATTGCTCTCTTGCAACGTTTGTAGATTCAAGATTTAGGGACAAGTTTTTCTCAAATAATTGTGGGAAGCAGTGCATGCATGCAGAAATACTAGAAATAAGTGAGGGTGAAAATCATTTTCCAAATCCTTGGTTTTCACAAAGATGGCTTGGATTTTTAAATTATTGGATTGGCTTTTATCTCATTTTTTAAAATGTTGTGCAAGAGCCATAGAATTCATACAATTGAGAGCTTCTGATTTGGAGGCTGTTGACATTTTAATGGTTGTAATTTTGGGTCAGGGATTTCTTTCACCATTTTTTCCACAGAGACAATTACCCTGTCTTACTGATTAAAAATAATGTATACAAAATGTCTCCTGGTGGCACACTTTTAATTTTTAATAATATTAATCATGAAGAATACAATAGGATCCAATAAATGTTAGTTGTTATTATTATTTTTTTTTTTTTTAAAAGAATGCAATAGGATGTGGATCAAAATTCACAATTAATCTTACTTTTCAGAGTTGTAAAATTTAGGTCACCACACTGTTGCAATGTTTATGCCTCAGAAATGGGAAACCACTAAGTACCTCACCAAGGGTCACCAGCAGGGACCACACAGAAGGTTGAGGGGCCACAGACCAAGACTCCTGCCCTGGGGAAGCGAGTCTCCTGCTTCTGCAATCCCTCCAGGGATCTTTCAGCCCTGATGTGTGAAGAAAATAGGGTCTAGCATATGTTCATATGATCCCTGATGATTATCTTAGTGGGAACATCTTGAAATTCTGCATCATGTGCCTCCTAATCCTTGTCTGTACTTTATGTCAGAGATATTAAGTGTTTCTTTTTCTAAATTTCTTCCAATGTGAGGTAGGTGGTCTAGCTTTGGGGGAGAGAGACAGAGAGAAAAGGAGAGAGAGAGAAAGAAGATAAAGGAAGAGGAAGGGAGAAGAAGTAAGAGAGGGGAAGGGGCTGGAAGGAGGGAGAAGGGAAAATGATGAGGAGGAGAAAGGAAAGAAGGGAGGAGGAGGAGGCACAGGGGAAGGAGGAGAATAACAAGGATGAGGGGGCAGGAGGGAGCTGAGAAGCAGGAGGCACTGCAGAGGAGGAGCCTGAGGAGGGTGGAGAGAAGGAGGGGACAAGGAGGGGTCCAGGTGTGGTTGGTCCCAGGGCTATAAAACCCTGGGGGTGAGCTGGCGGCCACCAGCCCCCGGGAGGGGCAGCATGGCGCCGCGCCTGGGGCCCCTGCTGGTTTGCGTCTGCCTCATTCACGGTGTGGCCGGCCACAGATACGAAGGTGAGGACAATGCGACAGCGGCTGGGGTTGGACATTTAAGAAGCCGAGTCTTGTGCACCCGCTGCCATAGCTCGTCAAACCTAAGATGCCACCGAGGGCAAAAGGCATCCTTATTTCGTTACCCTAAGAGAGCAAACGCTGCTAGCAATGACTCAGTGGCCACTGCTTTCTTAACAGTTAGAGTTTCTATTTTACACTTATTGAAAACTAACACTTTTTGACTTGGACAGTCTTTGAAAAAAGTCAGATACCACTTTTGTATAAATGTGAAAAAAATAGAATACAAAGTGAACGAAGTTGGTTCAGGGGGTCCTAAAATCGCTCTGTGTTCAGGATGTGGCCTCGTGGGTCACAGTGTATGTACTTTGTCCACATAACTTTCTCTCTGTCTTGCCAGGAGCCTTGCTGGCACAGCATTCCTTAAAACGTTCCATAGAAGAATTAAACCCGGTCGGTCCTGGGCACTTAGCCTGGCTTTACAACGAGGCTCAGAGCTCACCTCCCTTGTCCCCTCTCCCTAGGGATCTGCTTCCTGGGGGATGAGCGGTCCCCCAGGGTTGTCTCTGGGAGTTTCTTGTGAGCCGCTGATGTGCATTTTGCAAATTTTAATGCTGGCCTTTTGAATGCTGTCGTAATCCATGCGGGCAGTGGCGACCGTGTCTCCACAGTCCCCTGGCCCCCACGATAATAAAATGCCATCAAGAGTAAGATACATTATGCTTTTGGAGACAGTAACATTGGAAAGCATTGCATTTCAGCACTTTAGGATTGCAGAAGGGAGGGTTTCAGATGCTGCCAGGTGCATGGGGTCCAGAGATGAACTTGCACGAGTAATTGCACCCGATGAGTCGCCCAGTCTAGTGGGAAGGCAGAAGAGGAAAGGATGTGCAGTCCGTGCTAGACTGACTCTACACCCGGCCCGAAGAAGAAGAAGGGGTGGAACTGGCAAAGCTTCACAGAGGTGCTTGGTTGAGTGATCTTGTTACAGGACGAGAATTTGCTGTGCAGAAAAATGTAATTTTTCCACTGTTACAAGCAGTTGGATTGTACTTTGGGATTACGGGACCGTGGGGCGTGGTGTGTTCGACGAGGTGCGGGCATCTGGCAGAGCGTTGGAGACTGGTCTAACCCAGCTGAGATTTAGCCTCAGAGAGAACCCTTGAAAAACGACAGCGCTGGGTGCGATGTGACTGCATGTGTGTTTTATAAAGGCCATGCTTGTAGCTGGGAGGGAGCAGCTATGACTGAGAAGAGCAGTGAGCAGGCTGGTTGTTATGAAAGGCCTGGGGATAGACAGTGTGGGTGGAGGCTGGAGCAGGGGCTTCAGGGAGGGAGCTATGCCACCGGGGGAAGCCTCCCTGCTGCTTTCACCTATGACTCAGACTTGAGTCCTTGTCACAAAGGCCATACGGCCCTCAGAGCCACAAATACTTACCAGCTGGCTTTTTACAAGAACAGTTTACTCTCCCCTGCCCTAGACAAGTGACAATTTATAGTTACATAACTACCTGTAGACAATTGTATTTATAGTAGCTCTTTTCATAATAACCACAAACTGGAAACAACTCAAATACCTTTCAGGGAGTAAATGGATAAACAAACCATGGTACATCCATACAATGGAATACTACTCAGCAACGAAAAAGGAACAGACTATTGATACACTCAACAACTGGATTGAGTCTCAAAGGCATTCTGGGAAGGCTACCTCCTGTATGATTCTGTTTATATGTCGCTCTACAAAAGACAAAACTATAGTGATGGCGAACAAATCAGTGGCTCTCGGGACAAAGAGGCTGGGTGTCACTAAAAAGGTGTTACACCAGGGAGGTTTGGGGGTTATGGAACAGTCTGTGTCCTGACTGTGGTAGTGGTACATGAATCTGTGCACGTGTTAGAATTCATGAAACTGTACACCAAAATGCTTTTTTTTTTTTTTTTTGCTGTATGATAATTTAAAGATAAAATAAAAAGAAATACTGATGCTTAAAAATCTAAGATTAATTAAACCTAAATATTTGAAGGTGGAAAGAGGATGTGTATTTTGTGTTTTTACTAACCCCCTCTCCCCAGGTGATTCTCACCTGAAGCCAAATTTGAGAACCATAGAGCATAGAAGATTAAAAAAAATTTTCATTAGAAAAGTTGTGGGTTTACAGAACAACCATGCATAAAATACAGTATTCCCACACACCACACTATTAACACCTTGCATTGGTGTGGTCCATTTATTACATCTGATGAAAGCACATTTTTGTAATTGTATTACTAATTATAGTCCATGGTTTAACTTAGGGTTCACTAAGTTAAACCATAGGGTACAGTTCCATGAATTTTTGTTTTGTTTTGTTTTCCTTTTATTCTAGTAACATCTATAGAGGATTTTCAATCAATTAAAATTTACACTTAAGGATTAGGGAAGAGTAATTTTTCCCGAGATGAGTCATCAGTGAATTTTGGCACGGCAAGTGGTTTTGTTGGAGAGAGCATATACTTAGGTGGGTGCAATCTCACTGTCCAGCGGCTGAGCCACCACCCTTTAAACCAGCCCCTTAATTAACAGAAAGCGCTTTCATAAACCGATTTTCCTTTTCTTCCCCCAGGCTTTCTCTTTTTACTCAAGGGAATCATCATCCAAGCAGATGTTCAAACCAGAATCCCCCCTGACTCCTCCATTTGCTTCATTCCCCGAGTGCAACCCAGTAAATAGTTCTGGCAATTTTAACTTCAAAACAGATCTTGTCCCAAGCTGCCCTCCACTACCATGTGGATACCATAAAAACTCATCAGTCCCTGCTCCACCTCCAGCCAAAGCGATATTTTAAAAAACATTAATTGCCTTATTAATGACCTGCCAACGCCATGTGTGGCTTTACTGACACCAGCCCCATGGAAACAACTGCATGAGCTCTTTTAGTGCATGAGGCTAATTGAGCCTGGGGAAAGTCTGGTTTACCTTAATCTGCTTAAACCAGGGATTAAAATTTCACAGGGAATTTTAAACAATTTTTATTGGAGTTCATCTGAAAAAGCAAGGCTTAAAATTTTAAAAAGATGGGTATTTTTTAAACAGTTATATTTTAACAAAATTTCACTTAAATTGTTACCACCGGCGAATTCTTGAGAAGGAAAAAGAATTGGAAGGCATAACTTTTCTGACCAAATCCTATGATTTCCCAATAGATGCCATTCTCTTCTGATTAAGATTCCCATTTCTTTTCATAAAGAAAGCCACTTTTGCATAGGTATTAGAGGACTACACTAATTTTAATGAATTTCTCAATCCTTTTAAATTCAAAAAATTATCTTTAGAGCACCTATGGAGTCATCGTTCTTGTTATTTTATCTTTTGAAAAAATTCCTTTTAGCTAGTTTAGATGAGTCAGATCCTTATTTGTCCAATACCACGCTAATAAAATTCATGAAATCTTGCATCTTTCACAAGATGCTCAGTTTCACTCTGCAGTCAGATATTTTTGAAAACAGAACATCCAACCATCTGCAAGCAAATGATCTACTGGGTTAGTGGCAGGAAGAATTTCTAGTATTAAGCAGAGAGAAGTTTAAGTGGGAAATAATGTTCTAATTTTATAGCACTGGAGATGGTGCACTAGTTTTGTATTGGGATGGTTTCACATCCTTCCACAAACTTAGTGGCACCTTCTCTTCTAAGACAGTAGCGTGAACCACGTAGGCTCCCTGTCCTTGTTTGTCTGCCTCTATCTGTGAGACCAAGTCTATGATGAACCTTAGAAACAAAGTCAATTTCTTAAGAGTGTCAGTATGGAATCCATGCTTTATCTCCCCGAATAAACTTAAGAAATCTAGGAAGTGGATGCTATTATAATTCCTGTTTTTCAAAGGAAGAAATAAAAGATTAAATCCCGGGATGTAAACCGACTGGGAAGTCACACCAAGATCCCATGGCTCATTGAGTGTGGAGCGCACTCTTTCAATGGCTCCTTTATTTGGTACCCCTGGTCCTAGCACAATGCTGCATACGTAGTGTCACTCAACCTGTATTTCTTGGCCAAGCAACTGATGAATGCACTGATGGAATGAATGCAGACCCTTTGTCCTGGGGTCTTCCCTACACACTGGAGCTGCATGGGCTTCCTGCTTGCTTTGGCTCCTCACTTGAAACTTTAACATGTATACAGCAAAAGATGAACTCAGCAGACCTGGGTTGTCCCAACCCTGCAAATCCCCAAGAAAGGTTTGGCCCTTGACTGGTTCCTGGGAGCTAACTTCTAAGTCCTTGGAATATCTTGCCTGATAAGAGTGTCTTTGTCATCTGGGCCACACCAGACAGTTTACAAAGGATGTGATTTATGGCGAGGACCGTGGGTTCTGCAGAATCAGCTGGACTGCTAGAGGGACTGGAGACTTAGCCTATGACTGAACCCCAGTAAAGACCCTTGACACCAAGACTTGGGAGGGCTTCCATGGTTGGCAATACTTAATGTGTTTCCATGCACAGTTGCTGGGAGAATTAAGCACTGTCCATATGACTTCCCTGGGAGAGGACAGCTGGAAGCCTGTACCTGGTCGCTTCTGGTCTCTGCCCTGTGTGACTTTTTTCATTGCTGATTTCAGCCTGTATCCTTTTGTTGTAATAAACCGTAACTGCGAGTATAATGGCTTTTCTGAGTTCTGTGGGTCCTTCTAGCAAATCACTGAACTTGAGGGTACTCTTAGGGACCCCCAAACACAAAGGTTTCTGTTTGTGTCCTTTAATTTGGTTCTATTACATTACTCCTTCCATCAAGAGTACAATATAACCATGTGTTTCTCCAACTCCCTTTCCAAAGCACACTTTTGTCAACTTTAGCATCCCTTCTCCTCAATGAACACTATGTGGGTGTGGATTGACTTTATTCTCAGTAAATTAAAAAGGTCGAAATGTGTATAAGCACAAGTAGATTTTCTCTTTCTAACCTTGGCTTTTAAAGTACTACAGAAATCACAACATACACATCAGAATTTCAATTAAATAAGTGCAACTTACAAAAGGGTAGAAGGTAATTTTAAGGTAGATTTGTAGAATTATTTCCTTTTTGTGCTTCTTGTTAATTTGTCAATTTCAACTTTAGGTTTGCTTATGTGTCCTGTTTTCAGCTGATACTCCAGTGGTTGCCAGATTTGGCAGTATACTGGAATTTCTGGGGATCTTTAAAAAAAAAAATGCTCCCCTGCATACATACTGATTTCAATGATTTAGGGTCAAACCTGGGCAAACAGATTTTTTTTTTTAACCTTATTTTGTACATTTTATAATTGAAAACATAAGCAATTAAAAACTAAAAAGTAAACACAGATGAATAAATATATACATTTCTCAATTAAATGTATTGGATACATGTAAATTTTTTTTGTGTGTGTGTGAATCAAACAATATTTTACACAATATATTTGGTTCATAGTAATGCATTCATACAGTATTTGTCCTTTTGTGTCTGGCTTGCTTCACTCAACATAATGTCCTCCAGGTTCATCCGTGTTGTCATATGCTTTATGACTTCATTTCTTCTTACAGCTGCATAATATTCCACGTGTGAATAGACCACAGTTTGTTTATCCATTCATCTGTTGATGGACACCTGGGTTGTTTCCAACTTTTGGCAATGATGAATAATGTGGCTATGAACATCGGTGTGCAGATGTCTGTTCGTGCCACTGCTCTCAGTTCTTCTGGGTATATACCCAGTAGTGGTATTGCAGGGTCACATGGCAAGTCTATATTCAACTTCTTTAGGAACTGCCACACAGTCCTCCATAGTGGTTGTACCATCCTGCATTCCCACCAACAGTGAAGAAGTGTTCCTATCTCTCCACATCCTCTCCAACACTTGTAGTTCTCTGTCTTTTTAATAGTGGCCATTCTGATAGGTGTGAAATGATATCTCATGGTAGTTTTGATTTGCATTTCCCTAATTGTTAGTGATGTTGAGCATTTCTTCATGTGTTTTTTTGCCATTTGTATTTCTTCTTTGGACAAAGGTCTATTCAAGTCTTTTGCCCATTTTTTAATTGGGTCATTTGTCTTTTTATTGTTGAGTTGTAACATCTCTTTATATATCCTGGATATTAAACCCTTATCAGATATGTGATTTCCAAATATTTTTTCCCATTGACTTGGCTGCCTTTTCACCCTTCTGACAAATTTCTGTGAGGTGCAAAAGTGTTTAATTTTGAGGAGGTCCCATTTATCTAGTTTTTCTTTTGTTGCACGTGCTTTGGGTGTGAAGTCCAAGAAACCACCACCTACTACAAGGTCTTGAAGATGTTTCCCTACATTTTCTTCCAGTAGTTTTATGGTCCTGGCTTTTATATTTAGATCTTTGATCCATTTTGAGTTGATTCTTGTATAGGGGGTGAGATAGGGGTCCTCTTTCATTCTTTTGGTTATAGATATCCAGTTCTCCCAACACCATTTGTTGAAGAGACTGGGCAAACAGATTTTTAAAAGCTCCCTAGGTGATTCTAATATGCAGCAAAATCTGGGAACTTCTTATGTGACCCATCATGGTTATTCATTAAACAACATGTGCTCAAGGAAGAAGTTTTAGTTACAAACCACCAAGACAGCCAGGAATATTTAGTTGAAAGATAAATTGTAAAAAAACAAAACAAAACAAAAAAAGATAAATTGTGGAATGAATAAGCATGAGCAAATAGCAAAATGGTCATTAGTAAACAAAACAAAGCAAAACACGACAAATGCAAAATTAAATTCATTGTTCTCTTAGTTGTAATATACAAAATTTATTAACTAGTCACAGATAAAGATTCTGCTGAATTTTATATTTTAATGAGCTACAATGGCAATTTACATTGTAATATGTGTGAGCTCTCCAAACCAAACATGATATGTGCAAATTTATTTGCTGTTAAATTACACCTTCTTTTTTTAAGATTTATTTTACTTATCTGTTTCTCCCCACCCCGTCATTGTTTGCACTTGCTGTCTGTCATCTTCCTTTTTTCTTTGGGAGGCACCGGGAAGCAAACTCAGGACCTCCGATGTGGGAGGCAGGCACCTAATCACTTGAGCCACCTCTGTTCCCTGCTTTGCTGTGTCTCTCATTGTTTTTCTTCTTGTGTCTCTTGTTGCATCATCTTGTTGCATCAGCTTGCCGCGTCAGCTCGCTGTCTTGATTATCTTCTCTAGGAGGCACTGGACTGAACCAGGGACCTCCCACGTAGTAGGCGGAACTCAATTGCTTGAGTCACATCCGCTTCCCTAAATTATGCTTTTTTATCTTACATAATTTTAATGAGTATTAAGCAGTGTGCATTCCCTATGTGGGGAAAATCAGACTTTTTCATTCTATATTACACATTTCATTCCATGGTATATCATTATAAAATTATGACTAACTTAAATGAACTTTATAACAAATATTTAATATTTAATTAAGTAATGCTGATTTCAAATTAAATAGCCTTTACATAAAATCACTTCATAAGAAACCATGTGGAAATGACAAAACAAAGAAATCAAGTTCTAAAGTTGAGGCGATTAAAGTACAGGTTTAGTGACTCATAAATGAAAAATATGGGTGAGAAGTGCTGCTTTAAGGAGAAAGGTAAGGCCAGCGGGCAGTTTCTCCCATCCCAGGAGTATTAGAGTAATTGAACTGGGAAGGACTCGCTGTCCTAAGGTTCTCTCCCCATTTCGTATATGAGCAAACTGAGGGCAGCTGGTTGGTAAGCGGTTGAGCCTTCCTGGGATTCTGGCCATCGCAAGGCACCCGACCACCCCCTCAGGATATAAACGAGCCAAAGACCGCGGCTGCCTAGTGGTCCTCTGACAGCAGCCTGGGATGGCTAGCCCCCGAAGCCCGCCGGTGCCCAGTTCAAACTCAAACACATCCCACACATCCTTCAGTGCCTGGCTTGCTTCACTCAACATAAGGTCTTCAAGATTCATCCACATTATTCCATGTGTTAGCACTTTGTTCCTTCTTACAGCTGAGTAATATTCCATTGTATGTATGTACCACATCTAAGCACCTCTTAAAATATATTTATATATATATATAAATAACATTTTTGTAAGCAAATGCACATATATGCATATATATTTATATATCATTTTACAAATATTGGTATGTATTGTGAAAATTTTGATTTTTACCCACAAAAAAAACAAAACAAAACTCAAACATAGCCAGTTGTTTTTAAAATGACCAAAACAAGCCGGTTTTGGTCCATTACAGTCTATCTGCTTTTAGAGCCCGCAAAACAGACCGCACCTCTGCCAGCCCTGCAGTTAGTCAGAAGACCTGGAACCACTGTGGCACCTCGCGGCTCTTCCATCCAGAAACTCCGCACATGCCGACTCTGTGAATCACCAGGCCACACAGGCCCCGCTCGGGTTGCCCTGGCCCACCCCAGGAGTTTCTCTTGCCCTGTTTCCCCTTTGGGTGGTCCCTTGCACCGCAGGGGGCAACCTGTGGGTGTCTCCCCAGTGTATTGCTGTTACTGCCATCTAGTGTTTCAATCCTTTTCTTGCTCAGGCCCCAAACCCTCAAACTCACTGCACCTCTCCAAGGGGGACTCAAGTCCTTTTATAACATTACAGAGCTTAGTCAACGTCTCTGAACTTCAGTTCCCTTGTCTGTAAAATGATGGAAACAATGCCTGCCTAGTAAAGTAGTTGTGATGAATAAATTAAATTACATATAGCGCCCAGTACACAGAAGGTACTCTGTGGAGAGACACAGCCGACCACGTGGCCCAAGCAATTGAGTGTCTGTCTCGCACACTGGAGGTCGTGGGATTAGTTCCCGGTGCCTTCTAAAGGAGAAAGACGAGAAGAAAAGACAAGCAGACACAGAAAGAACACACAGCGAATGGACACAATGAGCAGACAACGAGCGCAAACAACAGCAAGGGGGTTGGTGGGGAAAAAAAAGGATCTTAAAAAAGTTTATGACCTTTGATCCAATAATTGCCCTTCTAGGAATCTATCGAAAGGAAATAGAAATTCAAGTAAAGATTTATATATGAAAGATGCTTGTGGAAGTGTCATTTAAAATGACAAAAATTGAAAAATTTAATCTAAATCAGTGATAGTAAAATTATTGAATAAATTGATATGTCAACTTGTGGTTATTTAAAAATTTTGTCATTGAAAATTTATGGACATTTAAAAAGTTTTTCAAGTTTATGTGATCATATAAATCATCATCCCAATATTGTAAAAATATCTGTATATGCAAAGAAAAAAGAATGGAAACAACAAGATCAAAATGTTAACTCTGAAAAAAAAAGAAGGTACTCTGTGCATTTAAGTCCCCTAGACACCCCAGCGGGCTGATCCTTATTTTTCTCTCCTAGAGGGAGAAGTTTCCATTTGGAAAGTGGCAAGTCCAAAAGCATGAATCCGTAATAGTAGAATTCAGCGTGAGTGAGAAGTGGGGGCAAGAAATATATATACAGTTTTCCATATCAGAAACATCACTGCACTTCCCTTAAAGACCGGCCCAGAACTTACTAATGACAGACAATAGGGAAGAGATGATGATGATGATAATGAATATGATGATGATGATGATTTTTACGATATTTTAGTACTTATAACACTATTAAGTGCTTACTCTGTTTTCAGCACTATTCTACGTACTTTATATGAATAATCCAATAATCCAGTTACTCAATCCCATGAGGTAGATACGATTAGTCTCGTTTTGAGGAGAATAATATGAGGACAGGGCCCCCAAGGCCACACAGCTAGCAAGTAACAGCTAAGATGTGAACTAAAGATTCTGAAAACGCACACTTGGTAGCCACATCCTTGCATTGTCAGTTTACATCCCCAGTGTGCTCTCTTACCATAATCCTTCATACTTGTAACTAACTCCCATACGGCGCTCTTTTTGCTATGTTTCTTGCTAGTTTAACTTCCCCAGACTGTAGCTTGAGTTGGTATAAATTCCTTATGCCTCCTTTTCTGTCAACCAATAAAACGATTTCCTATCCCAGAAAGAAATGTTTCACGTTGTTGACAAGCTGCTCAAAATTTGCAGGCAAATGCACACCCGCTGAAATCCTGCTTGTGCTCTGATCTTAAGGGAGAGCAGCTGAAGATCTGTGAACAGTGGACAGCACAATTATTACGAAATGCTTTAGCATTTTCTTTTTTTTTCAAAAGATTTATTTATTTTACTTTTTTATCCATTTTTAACCCCCACCCCGCGCCCCATTTTTGCTGGTTTTTTTGTGTCTGTTCAGTGGGCAATTCTCTGTGTCTGTTTCCTGCCCTTTCTTCTCATCCTCCTCCTCCTGTCTTCACCAGGATTTGATCCTGGGAACCTCCGATGTGGGAGAGAGGTGTTCTGCCCCCTGCGCCACCTCAGTTCCTGGTTGTTGTTTTTTGGCACGTCTCCTCTTGGCTTTTCCTTTTTGTCACTCTCCTGTTACATCATCATCTTGCTGCCTGGCTCGGCAGGGCCTGGCACGCCCACGTGCGGGGCCTGGCGGTGCACCCACGCATGTGGGGCCTGGGGGTTCGCCCGCTCCCGGAGACTGATAGCGCACCCGTGTGCGGGGCCTGGTGGCCCGCGCACCTTCTCTGTTTTTCTTTATTTTACCGGGAGGTCCCGTGGCTCAAACCCAGGTCCCTCCATATGGGAGACGGATGCCCAACCATTTGAGCGGCAGCCGCCCCCCTGTACTTTCTTTGAGATTGCCTGTAACCTCAATATTTGCTGGATGCTAAAGTCTCCTAAACTTGAATTATAAAGCAGTTTTTAATAGCCATACTTCTCTATGGGTGCAAAACCTAACGCAAACTGGAGTCTTCCATCCAGTAGGAGAGCAAATAATAATGATAATTATAAGTACAGAAATCATTATTATTGAAATAAAATTTTGCCAAATGCTGACTGCTTGCTAGGTGCCAGCACTCTCTGATGCATGTTTTCATTTTTACCCTTGCAACAAACCTGTGAAGTCAAGCTGCAGAGACCCTGACTTAACAGATGCTAAAACTAATTTAATCTCGTTTTAAAATCTAAGGACAGATAAGTAAATGCTTGCTTCAAATTGTATTTTCCAGATAGTTCTAAAAAAATATAGAATAAAACAAAGCAAAAAAGAAAGGTCAAATAAAAAAACATGCTTTTCCTATTATAATATGACTTGTTTTATAAGAAAATGTGGAACAAGTAAATAATTTATTTTTGCCTGCTCAGTTTTTTTGTTTTAACAATAACTTAGTTATTCTTTTTCATTAATAACTCTATTTGGGGAGTGGCGGTGGCTCAGGTGATTGGGCGCCTCCCTCCCACATGGGAGGCTCTGGGTTTGGTTCCTGGTGCCTCCTGGTGCCTCCTAAAAAGAAGACAAGCAGACAGCAAGCACAAACAACGAAGGGGTGAAAAATAAATAGAAATAAATAAATCTTTAAAAAAAGTAACTCTATTTGGAAAATATCGTTTAAGCAAAAGGCATATTAGAGATCGCCCACAATTACACTACCCAAAACAAGTATTATCAACATCGGGATGCATAACCTTCCAGCTATTATTACTACAGTAAAGACTGGTAAAATATTTCCATTTTCATTTTATTTTAAAAGCTAAATATAATGAAATGAATAATTGTTTAAAATTGTGTCTTTCAGATGAATATTCACCAACTGTAGGTGAGTTTATAAAAAACTTATTAGTTCCTTTTAAAATTTTATGATAAAATGTCAAGTCATTAAGTACTTTTTTCCTTGTGAGAAGTCCTATTTTTCATGAAAAGCTGCTATTTTATGTCCTTCGAGGTTCCATATTAAAAGGACACCCCCTCACAGACGTGTTGATGTGTGTCAGTGTCCCCCTCCCTCCCTCGGACCCCACTA
>JAKSZT010054134.1:3136250-3209906 GCA_026826555.1 Tolypeutes matacus
CGCCTCCCCCTCCCGCGCGGCCTCCCCCTCCCGCGTAGCCTCCCGCGCGGCCTCCGCCTCCCGGCGCTGTCGCGGCCCCGCGGGGAGAGCCCGACCTCCGGCTGACACGTGCGCCAGGCGCAAGGCAGCTACGAGGTCCCTCCTCCATCCGCTTTCCGCCTGTGGAGACTTGGGATTTTTAACCTTATTTATCTTTTTCTTCAAAACAAAGCAATTTTTAGCACACTGGGGGAAAAAAAAATAAGCCAAACGTTTTGTGCCTTTCTGAGGCCGCACTGTATCCCAGGCTGCATTTCAGGGCTTAACGTGGAAAGGCCAGAGTCCTAGCTTCGCCACCTTGAGTGCCCGTCGCCCCTAGAGTGGAGGGGAGAGGAAGGAGTGCTCCCTGCGGCGGGGAAGTGGTCCCTTCCCCCGCAGCCACGCTTGGCTGGAAGAGGGCGTGCTACCCCTACCCGAGGATCGTTTCGTTGCTTCGAGTCAGAGTCCTAGTTGTCGGGTCGAATGCCTTGTCTCTGGAATTGTTCCAGGATTTTTAGGACTACTCTGTACCATTCCAAGTTTCCCAGCCTCCTGATCATATCAATGACCCAAACTGCCTGGAAAGCAGTAGGATAAATGCTCTTGAGGAGGGGAGGTTTTTTGGTTTGTCTTTTTGCGGGATCCCAGACTGCCCTAGACCTGCCTCTCCCACAGACCTGGCTTCCTTTTCATGTGGAATTTTAGGCTTGGAGCAGCTAGTGCCCTCTGCAGGGTCCAGGTCCCCAGGGAAAGGCAGGGAGGAGCACGTGCCGGAAGGCTGTCGCCCTATGTGGCCATCCACATAGGGCGTTTCAGCAAAACAGAAGTGTCCACTATAGTGGCATTTTACTTAGCTCTTACCCTTTTCTCTGTTCTTCCCTGCCTTTAACTAAGAAAGAGTTGGGAGAGAGGAACATTTAAAGTCCTCCTTATTTAGGAATTTGAAATTCTTGGCATGGGTGGGGCAGGAGAGAACTTGATGCTTTCTCCAGGGTGATGTCCCAATTTATCTATCAGCGTTAAAAAAGAAAACAAAAACTTAGATGAAATTTTCATGGACTATTTTTAAAATGTCATTAATATAAAAAGAATTTATATTAGCAGTATTTAATCATTCTCACCTATAAAGAATAAAAAACAAAACAAAGCAGAAGGTAAATATTCTTACAGAGAATAGCAGAGCTTTAAAATTCATTCTCAAGTCCCTTTTTGTTTTGCCAATGCATTGATGTTTAGAAGTCTGTTATACTAATGTTATTTATTAATTTTTTCATTTCCATACCCAGTTAACTAAAGAGCTTTTTCAAGCACCCATGTCTGTAAAAAAAATTTTTAAATAAGGTTTCTTTTGTTGTAGCAGAAAAAAACATAGTTAAGAAGAAAAGAGAAATAATAATTTTACTGTCATAGATAAGCATTGCTAACATTTATTATATACAACTACATGTGATTTTATTTTTGGATATATAGTCTTAAAGAAAATGAAATAGAAAATGCCTTTTGTCACTTAGGGATAAAGTACACATTTTTCCATATCTATATAAATGCAAGTCTTTGTGAAGATGAGCGTATACATAGATATATATAAATCATATTCCCTTAGTGAATTGATATTTTTAATTGATTCCAATATTTTGAACTATTATTAACCATACTGAAATGAACATTCTTAGCCTGAATGTCATTCCAACTAAAATCAGGCAAACACAAGGGTGTCTGTTGTGACAAATACTAGTTAACATTATTTGGGGGAGTTCTAACATATGTTATCATAAAAAAGAAATAATCCATAAACCTATAGAAAATAACAGGAAAACTATTTTTTAATTGTATAATTTAAAATTCCTAGGGATGCTAATAAAATTATTAACATTAATAAGAGAATCTGGTAGTTTGGCTGGATACAAGATAAATATACAATTGCCAGTTGTTTTTCTCTATACTGATAAGAACCAGCCAGACATTAATGGCAAATGAAAATATTCTACTTATATCAGTGACCAAAATACTGGGAATTAAATCAGCAAGAAATCTATAGGAATTTTATGAAATAAATGATAAAATTATGTTGAAGAACATGCCATGCTCTTGAATGGAAGACAAAACAAAATACATATTATTCTTCCCCAAACTAATATTTTTATTTAATGCAATTTCACATAAAAAGTCTATTTTAAAGTCTCAAAATAGTGAAATAAATGTCAGCTTCAAATTTTATTTTTCAGAAAATATTGTTCATTTTGCAGAAGCCAAAGGTAAGTTGATCAGAAAACTTGCTATTAAAGTACTTTAAAAATATTTTGTAAAAATAAGGAACCAGTGATTTTTTTTCTGCTAAAAATTTCTTCTCCCCCTTTAATAAAATATAATAAAAGTACCTTATAAACAGATAAAGAAAAAGGAGAAATAGAAATGACCTTGAAATTTCATCAGCATTGCAATTTTCTACTTTAATATTTCTTCCTAATCGATAATACATGATTTTAAAAATCATTTAGAAAAAATGACCACTAATATTATGTGATATTATGAACAACAACAAAAAAAATAGTACTGGTGTGAAGACATAGCTTGTCTCATCAGCTGTTTAAACATATTATAAATATTTTCATCTAAACAGCATGGTATTGGCCTAGGAAGAGTCAAATAATATTATTGACATGTAATATTTTGTGAAGCTTGCTGGCTCCAGAGCCTGCACTTTTTACTACCATGCTATGCTATCTCTCTAATAAATTCAAGAAACTTGATGGAAAATATAGAATGGATCCTGACATATATTAGAATTTAAAGCATGGCAAGTTTCTATTGTATTTCATGGGGAGTGGATGGTTTATTTAACGATCAGTATGTCATTGAATATCCATTTGGAAGAAAATAGAGTTGCACTCCCCTCTTACATGAAACACAACACTAAATTCCGGATTAATTAAATTTAAATGTAAAAGAAACAAATCATTTATTTTAAGAAGAAAATGTAAGAAAATGTAAGTATGACCTAGGAGCCAGGAGACCTTTTTAAACAAGACAGAAAACTTCATTTTTCTTTGCCTTTTTCGGTTTCTTTCTTTTGTGAAAATTATATGGCCCACTATACAAAGTCACAAGATAAACATATTTCCCCAAGAAAATATTTTCCTACATGTGACATAAGAAAGGGTTGTTTGCTATCCTATAAATGGATAGGAAAAAGACAAATAACCCAAAAGAGAAGAAATCAAAGGATGTGAATAGGTAATTCTCAAAAGAGGGCATCTAACTGGCTAATATGCACCTGCAACTATGTTTCCCTTGAATCATTATTGAGAAAATGTAAATAAAAGTCGTAATCAGGTATCATTTGGTAGAAGGGTAAACATTAAAAAGTGACCAAACGCTCCATGCAAGTGAAAATTCAGGTAAAAGAACACTTTTTGACAATGCTGGGAAAGATGAATGGCTATTGTCCTTTGAGAAAGCAAAACCCATCAATATTAAAAATGTATATATGCTTTGACCTAATAACCTTCCTTCTGAGATTCTATTCTATAGAAAGAAATGTTTCCGTACATAAGGATTCACAGACAGCTGCAACTATATTTACAGTAGGAAAATCTGAATATGGCAAACATGCCTGAGTTGTGTGAATCCATACCACAGCAGAGGAAGCAGCATTACAAAGAAGGAGTTAGAGCTACGAGTTACTCTGAAAGGATTTGTATGATGTATTAAGTTAGAAACTCAAGATCTGGGTATGTAGTATACGTGTTGTATTTGGGGCTGGAGGCAGAAATCTGTGTTTGTATGCCTGTGTAAATATGTAATTGCGTGGGATGGTCTGAGCGTGGAGAAAAGGGTGGAGAGATACAAACCAGGCTATAAACGTTGCGTGCGCGTGTGTGTGCGCATGAGTGTGATGGTGAAAGACGGTGAAGAAAAGAGAGACAGGGAAAAAAAACGAGTTGTTTTGGTAGATCAACAACCACATTTACGTTCCTAAGCTTAGGACAGATTTCTAGTACTGGAGTCAAACGCAAACAGAATTTCAAGACAGTTTATTCCCTTGGGGAAAAATGAGGTAGAGGCAGGATATAAAAGAAAAAAATGTTTTACATTAGAAGTCCAACAGCCCTGCCCTTGTATGATGCAGGCATGTTCAGTACAGCCACAGGTAGTGGCTCTGACTTAAGAGTGTGACAACCCCAAGAGGAAATTAACTTGATCACATCTCAACTGACACTCCCAGAGACGGATGAAGAGTTTTTGTTTTATCTAGATGGCAGCTGTGTCTTTCCGTTCTACTATAGAAATGAAATATTCTATGATTGCATCAAGTTCCAAGCAAAACACATGTGGTGCTCAATCAACGAGACTTACCGAGGATATTGGAAGTACTGTGCTAGAGAAGGTGGGTGTGTTGCCTTGGAATCTCTCCCGTTGGTTGGGGCTGAGGTTGGGTGGGATCCACAAGATGGTTCTGAAAATGGGATCAAAAGCCAAGTAAAATGTGAAAATAAGGTGCACAAAGTTCTCTGACAGTATAAAAATTACATTATGAGCATTTCGACCACATTACTTTGAAAAGAAACCTTTTTGTAAAACACCAAAGTAAATGGGGTCTGCAACCCCCCATGCAATACTATTACTTTGATGGAATAGTGTGGAGCAGGCGGTGCTGAGTGGGAAGCAAAAGTGTGTGTGTGTGTGTGTGTGTGTGTGTTAGAGAGCATCGAAAAGTTTCTTATTCTGGTTGCTTCTTTCTTTTCGGCAGACTTTGCACAATGCACGTTTCCCTTCTGGTACAGACGCATGATCTACTGGGAGTGCACCAGCGATGGGCACGCGTTTGGGAGAAGATGGTGCTCACTGACCCAGAATTATAACAAGGACCGTGTCTGGAAATATTGCTGATCGATGGTGAGGTTTATTTGGGGTGAGGGGTATGTGTGAGGAGGTTGAATCATTCTTTGATAAAGAATCTATAGTTTTAACTTCTTTAACAGGGTTTCCCGGAATGTGAGTTGAAGGCCATTTGCCTATTAAAAAACTTGGGTGTTTGATTGATTATAGAGGCCTAAACTCATACCTCAGTATTCCTACTTGCTAACTTTGTGAAATTAGGCCCTTTTAAAGGAATAAATGATAACTGAGGTGGGACCTGAGGTGGGAATCAGTGTTAAAGTAGAGCATTGGGGTGAAGCTCAAAGAAGTTCAGATATGAACGACACGATCAGGGGACAAGACTGAAGAGAGCCTGTGCACTCTAGAAGCTGAGAGAGTGTCCCTCTGGCTGGCCCCTTCCAGTGAGTCCATCGGAAGGCAGATGCTGGCCCACGCGGGGAATTTAAGAGCCGACCCTTAGATGCAAAGAGAAGGCAGAGTGCTATTACTTAGGCAGAGTGGAGTTACAATCCAATCCGATTTTAAGGCAGATCACTTTGGCTCTCGTAGGAGAATAAGTGGCAAGAGGGAAGGGCAGTGTGCTGAATTTGGTTAGGAAGGTTCTCCAGAAATCCAGTGGGAGCTTTGGGGCTGGCAGTGTCTGTGGAGATAAAAGAGTCCAAGCCTTAAGTAAAAGAAGGAAAAATAGACTGGACCTGGTGGGTCAACAGATTTGGGAAGTGGGGAAGAGGAGGGAGGGGAGAAGCATGAGATGACCAGTGGGGTGGATTCGGTGGCCCCATTGTGAGAAGAGGAAAGGCTGGAGAGAGAGCCAGAGAGAGAGACTGGGCCATGGTAGAGACTGCAGTTCAGTTTTTCTCCTTTTAAGTGTGAGATACATGAGGGATTTCCACATAGTAATGCTGAGGTGACAGTTGGGTTTTTTTGTTTTTTATCAGTTATGGAGCTCAGAAGAGACTGAGAGGCTGGGGGCACACCTATGAGAATCTTGGGAATACAGATGGTGTTTTAAGTGCATTGTTTTGCTTTTACACAGAGAGGACGGTATAAACAGCTCGACGAAATTCCCCTGCACTCGCTACCCAGACTTCACAATTCACATTTTGCCATTCCTGTTTCATCTCTTCCTTCCCGTGTCTTTTTCTGCTGGATTATTTTAAAGCAAATCTAAAATATGATTTCACTATTAAATATTTCTGTTTGCATGGAGTTGGTATTTGATGCCAAAGTATGAATGCAATTGCTCCACCCAAGTGTGGAGTGAGGAGAGAAGAGGTTTTGGGAAGGACTCCTGAGATACCCTGATGTAAAATATATAGAGGAGGGAAGTGGATGTGGCTCAAGCAATTGAGCTCCACCTTACCACATGGGAGGTCCCGGGTTCAGTTCCCTGTGCCTCCTAAAGAAGACAGCGAGCTGGCACAATGGGCAGGTGCAGCAAGCTGACACAAGAAGAGACACAAGGAGAAGGACATAAAGAGAGACACAGCAAAGCAGGGAGCAAAGTTTCCCAGTGCCTCCTAAAAGAGGATGAGCAAGACAGCGAGCTGACATGATAGGCAGGCATGGCAAGCTGATGCAACAAGATGACACAACAAGTGACACAAGAAGAAAAAACACAACGAGAGACACAACAAAGCAGCGAACGAAGGTGGCTCAAGTGATTAGGCACCTCCCTCCCATATCGGAGGTACCGGGTTCGGTTTCCGGTGCCTCCTAAGGAAACAAGAAAGACAAAAGACAGCAGGTGCAAGCAATGGGTGGATGGGGAGAAATTATTTTTTTAATTTAAAATATATAGAGGAGGAGAAATTCCAAAATAAGATGAGAAGGAGAAACAAGAGAAAAAGGAGTAAAAGGGCAGGAAGCAGTAAGAAGAATAAGAAGACAGTAACATGTAATATCATGTTTGGAGGCATCTTCCATAGTATAGAGTGATCAGCAGTAGGTGACAGTTGTGAGCGGTCAAGTAAGATGTGTAAACATCTGTAGAATATAAAATATATTAAGCATACTTTAATGGACTGTATATTATACAATGTATTATAAAACAAGGCATAAAGAGGAGATAAAACCCACCATCCCAGAGGACATTGGACAATTTTTACTATGAAATTACACTGGTATCAGTTTTATAAGCAGTCTAAGTTGATAAAATAATGATAATAAAATAATGATAGAATGGATGATAAAATAATGGTAATAATAATGATACTATAATACTGATAATAAATTAACGATAATAACCACGTGGATAGCAAGTTTGAATTTGAAGATTTTTGGAATCGACTGAAAAAAGAAGTGACCCCTAGGGGGCAGCAGCACAAGCTGCTGGTTGCAGGAAGCTGGGGAGGGCTGGTCCCCCCCAGCAGGAAACCTTCCAGAGGCCAGTGGCCTGAGGGAGCCACAGGAGGGGAAGCAGGGTAGGGGGACATCCCCAAACTCAGAGGAAGAGGAGAAAGGACAGGGAGAGGGGGCTTATGTGTTAGGTGCAGGGTCGGGGAGCGTCTGGGCCTGAGGGGCTGAAGCAGCAAGGGGCCTCATAAAATTGAGAGCAGATGCTGGGCAAAGCTGGGCCAAGTGTCACCAGGTATGAAAAGCAGGTTAATTCTAAACGGCTAAATACGGCTTTTGAGGGCAGCGGATGTGGCTCAAGCAGCTGAGCACATGGGAGGCCCTGGGTTCGGTCCCTGGGGCCTCCTGAAAATAAATAACAAGCCAGCACATGAAAAAAACAACCCAGGGGAGTCGATGTGGCTCAGTGGCTGAGTGCCGGCTTCCTACATAAGAGGTTCGGATTTCAATCCTGGCCCCGGTACCTGAAAAAAAAAATATGGAAGTGTAAGAACTTGAACTTGGTGGCTATGAAGAGCTAAACAGCACTTGGGGCCAATACACAGAGGCTGTCTTTAGCTTATTTCCATAACAGAGCGGTGAAGGCGGACCACAATGTCCTATGAGCCAAGCCTAAAGCAGATGGAAAACCGACAGGCAGGGCGGCAGGAGACAGATCCTGCCCCAAACCCTTAACTGGGGAGAGACCTGCAGAGTGCAGGTGCACGCACCGTGGGCTTTGGGCCAGGAGAGGCATTCTACTACCTGCTTATCTGCCTTTTCTTAGGGAGCATGGCTTGATGGGGCTTTTGTGAGCATGAGAGTGGCCTCTTAAGTGGGGAGTGGGGGCCTGGGGGTGCCTGCAGGTGCTGGGAGATTCATATCAGAGTTAGTAATGGGAGCAGGGCAGGAAATCGCCTGCCTACCGGAGGCATACAGTGATTGGGCCTCCGATGGCTTATCTAGCATTTGGGGAGGGGGTGGGGAGAAGTACCGGGGCCAGGGACTGAACCCAGGACCTCGTATGTGGGAAGCCGGCTCTCAACCTCTGAGCTACACCGGCTCCCCTTAACTGACATTTTTGACGTTGTTGGAGGAGTCAGTGTTTCAGGAGGGAGACGATGAAAAACTCAAACCAGCAGCCCAGGCCACCCTACCAGAAAACAGCCCATGGCTAAGAACTGCGGGGAGAGGTTGGAGCCTTTTGATTTGCTCCTGGAGCTGCGGCACAGAATGCCAGAGCCAGCCTGAGTCGTTGGTGCAGGAAGGACAGGAGGTGCTGGTCACGGGCTGCGCCCTTGGCTGGCTAGGCAGTGATTGGAAGCCAGGCATTTAGCCAGCACTACCCGACCAGCCTCTTTGGCAGGGAGGGCCTGGACTGTTGCACTAGCAGGTTCCACCCGTGTGCGGTCCTTGTTTTCTGGAGCCATTCAGGAAGTATTGAGCTTTGTGTCTCCTCATTACGGTTTACTGAACGCTTACAACGTGGTCGATCCTCTGCAATGTGCTTTACAGACATCTGCTAGGAATCTATAACAACCCTACGAGGTAAATGTTATCCTTGCCATTTTACAGAAACTAAGAATCAGATGGATCGAATAATTTCCAAAGAATTACCTGGCTATAAGACTTTTCCAATATAAAAAGCAATTAAGAGTTATAAAATTGAAGGCTGTTCTGGGATGATGAAAATATACGTCTCAGAAAGGGACCTGGGAGCGGAGGTGGCTCAAGCCATTGGGTGCCTCCCTCCCTTGTGGGAGGTCCCGAGCTTGGTTCCCGGTGCCTCCTGAAAAGAAGACGAGCATACAGCAAGCAGACACAGAGAGCAGACAGCAAGCACAAAACAACAAGGGGGGCAGGGAGAGAGAAATAAATAAATAAAATAAGTCTTAAATAAAAAAAAAAAAAAGAGAGAGAGAGCTGTCTCAATCACGGGCTCATTCATTTATTAACCAGTATCCACCAGAATAAGACTGTAATTAGTTTTGTGTGATTCTAATAGGCATTAGATGGCTGATACTGTGCTTTCAGGCTGGTGGGGGTAAACCATAAATTTCTAAGAGTTTTTCTATTCAAGTTCAAAGTCCCTTGAACTCTAGTTTCCCTTGTGGTAGCTTCCCTTTTGGATGATAAAGAGAGGTAGTATTGAATAACAATTCAGACAGAATGGGCTTGAATCCTAGCTCCAGTATTTCTTAGCACTAAGATCTTGGGCATGTAACTTAAGCTTTGCATGACTCAGTTTCCCTGTCTGCAAAATGGGAGCAATGATAGGGTTTGTTATCCTCTCGTAGGATTGCTATGAGGATTAAATACACAATTGAACAGAAAGCATTTAGAAGAGTGTCCAGTGCATAGTAATTTAGTTTTTATTGTTATTCTATTATCACTGAATGGGAATCCTAGAGGACAGAGTAGGAGAATTTTGGAATGTACCCAGGAGATAGTAGGCATAGAGTAAAGGCAGTGGAATGGCAGAGAGGAATGGAGATAAAAGATCAAGAAATAAGTTGATCACCAAGGATTGCACTCCAAAACTTGGCTAATTCCATATATCTGAGGTGATCATACAATAGTCACATAATAGTCATAGAAAAGCTTTGTATTTCCATTTTATATCTAAAATCCAGCTCTTTACAACTTGCTTAAGAAAAACAATAAGACTTTTGGCTCAAATAAGAATATAAAATATAGCTGGGGACAACTGGAATCTGGGATTCAATCTGTGAATTTAAATCAGATGAGATTTTCAAACTCTTTGTATGGAATCTAGCAATTTTTAGACTCCACCCTCCATTATGCATGATGGAGAAGAGGAAGGTGCCAGTTATCTTATGATTTAATGGAGCAAGTTCCCAGGTATTTAGCTTGTATAGGAATGCAGAGGTGCCAATTACAACCAGTGAAGCAGATAACAAGTAAGAAAAACAATCAGAATTATAGATTTTTACTCAAGGACTATTAACATAGGACAGAACAACAAGTTTTAAAGACTTTTAAGTATCCTAAAATCTTTTTGTTAAAATTAAATTTCCAAGGGCTTTATTTTAACAAAGAACAAAACAAGTTGGAAGCAGATACTGTTGTCACAAGTCTTCCTTTTGCGCAGGAAAACAAATTGATATTCTCATACATGCTTTCAATTAGCAAGAAAGGAAATATTTGGTATGAATGAATGCTATGTAAAAATTAGGGTGATTTAGGGTGGGCAGTGAGGTTATCGCCTCCAGGAGTCTGAGGAGAAGGAATAATAAGATTATATACTCAACATTGAACATTAATGGTTGACAGTGAAATTACATAATTTGGTGGACTTACCCACAGAGAGTTTTAGCAGGAATAGGAGACTTTAGATTATTAACTGTGCTTTCATAGCAGTGTTTTTGAGAGATTTTTAATTTTTCATGGAAGGGCTGCATAGGCCCATGGTTCAAATGATTCTATTTTCTCCCAGTTTGTGTAGTCTGAGGCCTAGGCAACAACCAATTATTATTACTTCCCCTTTTTGGGCTGTGGGGCGGCAGCCCTTTAACTTCGCTGCCTGTCTGAGTCTTGCTGTCAGCATCGTACCTGGAGCTATGGCTGCAGCCCACAGCGCCGAATTACAACAGTCCCCTGCAGTGTCTGCAGCCCTGAAAGCAGACCTTGCCCCTTCGAGAGCAGGAGGGGCCGATGTCGCAGCCGTTGGCGTGAGCACGAAGGACACTGGTGGGTGATGTTCGTGAGCTGCTGGCGAGTGTCGGGCAGTGGGAACTGCTGGGCCAGGCCGGGCACCACAGGTCTGGTATCCACGATGTTCCCCTTTCCGGTGGAGCCATTCTGCTGCTTTTGGGTCTCGGTGGTGTGGCTCTGGATCCTCGGAGGGCATCTGCCTCAGCAGTCCCGAGAGAGATGCTAGAGGAAGGGGCAGGGACATGAGAGACATTACCTGTCGCTGCTGGCAGGCGTCCCAGATGTTCTTCCCCAGAGGCAGCCCACGGCAGTCCGTTGTTCCTGTCTTGTTTCTAGTATCTGCAATCCACCCCTGGATAGGGATGGCAGTCTTCACGGGTGACTGGACACTATTGGGTTAAGTCTTACACTTGCAGCAGGGTGTGGTATGCTGCACATAGCTGCTTTTTAAAGGGGCTCTATTGTACTTTGGCCTCTTCTCACAATTGTGACTAAAACCCAAGGGGTACTTGTTTAGAATGCCGCCTCTGCCCCAAACCCTACCCAAAGCCAATATTAGTCCTGGCTGCATCCAATTTACAGGGTCCGTTAAGGTTTACCACCCCCCTTACTGCTTAAACTTGTGTTATTGCCCTCTTTACTCTTTTTTTTTCCTAAAAGGCAGCCTGCTGGGTTTTTTTCTCATTTCCATGCACAACCTCACTCCCTTCTCCCCGCCTATCACCCGCCCTCAAGCCTAACTCCCCACTCCCCAGCCTCCTTCCCCAGCTCCTGCCCTTTCCAGCCAACCTATAATATATAATGCCACCACAATACCTTCTACAATTTGTCATATGCATTCAAGGTTTGTTCTACATACTTCCATTCTGATTTTATGAAAACCAGCCATCTTATCTTAGGACAAAACACACTTACCTGAACAAACCTATCAAATTTCAGTCAGCACTTCCACAAACTTTTTACTTCTTTCAATATCTATTTAAGTTTACACTTTGATTACTTATTTATTAATATAAGCGCTTGTTTAATTTTTGGCCATTTGAATAGAGTTCTTTTAAGAATTTTCATTGGTCAATTTAATATTACCACGTGGAGGTATTAAGATACACACTGAACAAACAGACAAACACAAAAAAGAGTTAAGACACACTGACAGAAACATAAAGCTCATTAACTTGACTTATAATTCTTCCTGCTTTGGTTTGGCTATTTTTAGGCTTTCCATATTTTATATCTTTATTTTACTGCTTTTAAGATTTAAACCCTTTTACTAGCAATCAGCAACAGTTAGGAATATTTGAGCACTATAAATGCAGTTAAGGGGAAGCGGCTGTGGCTCAATCAGTAGGGCTCCTGTTTACCATATGGGAGGCCCCGGGTTCGGTTCCCAGGGCCTCCTGGTGAAGGCAAGCCCGCCCGCACGGCATGGTTAGCTGACCCAGTGAGCACAAGCAGCAAGGGGGGGATAAATGAATAAATAAATAAAATCTTTAAAAAATAAAAAATAAAATAAATGCAGTTAAGCTTTAATTCAGGAGTTTAGATAGACAGGTATTTAACACATATATTTTGGATCATTGCTTTTTAGGAGTACACTTAGACTTAGGAGTTGGCTAAAAGCTTACTTGTAAGAGGTGAGCAATTGTAGATTTGTTAAGTAAGATTATTAGGGACAGCTGGGTGCTGAAATTTTTGATAAGATGAGAAGGATCAGAGGCATAGGATCTGAGATGATGTTTGATTTGGGAGAGATCAGAGAGGGAGAAGGGGACGTGAAGGCGCATAATGCTTTCTGCCTGGGCCACTTTCTGGAGAGAGGACGGGAGCTGGGGAAGGAGGCTGGAGAGTGGGGAGTTGGGCTTGAGGGCGGGTGGTGGGCAGGGAGAAGGGAGCGGGTTCAGGGGGAGGTGTGGGGGAAGGGAAGGAGGATGGAGCAAGTTCAGGGGGTGCTGATGAGGCACGCAGTGGTGGAGGAGGGGTGTGATCGGAGGGAGCAGAGTCAGAAGGGTTTTCTGTGTGCAGAAGGCAGGGAGGGGCAGGGAGAGGAGGCGAGCACTGGCCCCGGACACCTGTATGATGAAGGGTGAAAGTCCGGGGAGCCTGGTCTGCCAGATCGATGTGAAGATTTTCAGAGGTTGTAGGGAGTGTGAGAGGAGGAGAAGGAAAGTTTCTGAGAGGGTTATAAAAGAAGGATCTGATAAGAGGAACAGGATTGGCAAAGCGAGAGAGAGATCATTATAAAGGAAAAGAAATGCCTGAATGTAAGGAATTTCTGACCACTTGCTGGTACACTGGATGAAATTCTCTAAGTTTCAGAGAATTTGGAAATTGAAAATGCCGTTCTCTGGCCGTTGACTTTCATTGTCCAATTTGTATTGCGACAACACAGAGGTTGAATAGAAAATGAGCTTTTTAGGTCTGATGTCTCCTTCTGGGCTCAGAGTTTTAAGGTTATGAATGAGACAACCCAGAGGCATGGTGGTTTTTTTTGGGAGGGGGCCGAAATTGAATTCCCCATTTTAGGTGGTGTGGGTGAGACGAAGGATGTCTAAAAGAAACAGAGGAGATTCCCAGTGAGACAGGCGTCCCTGAATCAGTCAGAAATCACCCAAGGAAATGGGAGACTGCGCTTGGAGCCGGACACTCCAGAGCCAAGGGGTCTCTTCCCACAAAGACAAAGGCCTACTGCCCGCTGTGGCCCTTGGGGACGGTGAGGATCACTGACCTAGCACTAGGAGTTTTTTGGCGGGTTGTCCTGGACAACGGGAAGAGAGAGAAAGCAGGATCCTCTGGCGGAGAAATCCTTGACTCACCAGCTATGGTTCAGTGTCCGGTGTTGGATGGATTCTCGGCAGAGGCAGGGTGGAGATTCTTCACCAATCAGTCAGTCTCAGTGATCCCAGACCCGGTTTCGGCACAAATGTTAGAGAAAAACGGTGCTTCCTGGGACGCAGAGCCTGACGATTGCAGGCAGGAAGTTTATTGGGAAGCTTTCTCAATGGAGGGGGTCTGAAGAATAGACTTCATCTCCTCCACTGGCATGGCAAGGGTCTGAAAAGAGGCTTCAGCCCACCCGTGGAAGGTGGTGGATCTGACTTTATACCGTACATCAATAGGAGGGAAAATCAAGTACAGCCTGGGGCCAAATGCCCAGGGGGGAGTGGGCTAGGAGGTCTTGGAATGTGGGAGGGGCTGGGGAGGGAGTGATGGCCCTTATCTGCTCCATGTTGTTTATTCTTGGGAGGGGATGAGCTGCCCCTAGGCTATGGCTTGCACAACCTGTCAGGTGGGTTATGGCTGGAGGCTGCCTTTCCTCAACCTATGCACAGGGGCATTGGTTCAAGGCCCTATGACCTGTCAATCACTGCACACCTCATAAGGGGAAACTCTACCACCCACCAATATTGTCATCATCCCATATGTCTCCATCCCAATCCTCTGGGTTCCACTCCTTTCCAATCGATGCCTTCACTTTAACCACAGATTCTCTGTGAGGCTGAGATTATAGTTTGCTTTGTAAATCTGCTACTCGTACAATGAGAGTCTGAGTTTGGTTCTCAGATATCTCAAGCCTGTGACTGCAGGAGACAAGATTTTCTTTCAGAGCACACATAGAAACTTTCACATCATTCATGCAGCGTTTAAGTTTCAAATTTGAAGTTTTTAGCTCATCTCTTTCTTTTGTAACAGTATCCAGAGTATCTAGGAGAAGCCAGCCAACATCATTACACCTTTTGACTCCAACAAAACTCTGTTAAGGTGTTGAAAATAGTCTCACCCAGATCCTTGCCTCTTATAAGCACGGAAGTAGGGGAATCCAGGGATGATATTTTGCATTATCTCCATTGCCAACTCACGCCATGGACTGTTAGTGGCCTCTTCAGTATTGGAAAGGGACTCATTAGTACCCCTGAGTCCAATTAGAGTGGAGAGCCGATTGCAAAACTCCCAGAACCACCTCAGATATCCTGTGTTTAAGATTCTGTTCCTCAAGAGCCACTCCCAGTACCAAGCTGTATTAGTCAGGGTTCTTTTGGGAAACAGAATCTACAGGAGATACCTGTAAATAGTATGAGATTTATAAGATTCTCTCATGTGACTGTGGGGATGCACAAGTCCAGGTTCTGCAGGGACGCTGCAAACCAGGGGCTCCGATGAAAGTCCAGAAAAGGTCCTTGATGAGTTTCCAGGAGACATTGGCTGTCCAAATATGAGCTGGGAAATTCTCCCTGAATGCTGGAATGCCTTTTAAGGCATTCAACTGATTAGATAAAACATCACTCATTGCTGATGGCAATCTCCCAGGCTGATCGCAGATGTAATCAGCTGTCTATGCAGTAAACTCACTGATGACGAAAGCCCATAAATGTCCTTGTATAACAGTTAGCCCAGTGCTTGCTTGACCAAAATCTAGGCACAATTACCTGGCTGAGTTGACACATCAGCCTCACCATCACACCCATAAACATCTTTCTTTTCACGCATAGCACCCTAACCAATCCCTTCCTGCAGTGGGCTCCAGCAGTAACTCATGCCCACAATCGGACTCAATGTTGGGTCTGCACAAACCTGCCATCCTCGGGTGCTACTGGCCTTCCTTGGGCTGTAACTCCTGCAAATTGGGCAGCAGAGAACACCTTGCTGGCATGGCAGGATATGACCCATTGACAAGTTTGGAATAAGACCTTCTCATTTAAGACTGAAATCCAGCTGCCATCTTTCAATGTGAGTCATAATTATATCTTTTCCCTTGTAAGGGAACAGGTGAATAAGTCTAGACCTTTATTAGGATATACTATAAGTGATGGCTTAGGATGGCTAACAGCTGAATCTGTGACCCTAGATCACGTTGCCCCTGTCTGTATGGAACGACAGGAGGGAATCTGTGATATGGGGTGGCTACCCTCCGAATTGTATAATTTCACTGTCAAGCTGAAAAATGATAGCCTTTTCCAATGGCAAGCCTATCACTTAACAGCTGGGGCTTATCCCTCCCCTAAAGGATGCTTGTGGACTTGCGGGCAAAATGGGTGACAGTATTTGCCCTACAGTTGGACCGGATGACATATGTGGGGACAGCCCTCTGTCTCCACCACTTTATATGATCCATTACCCCATACTTCTAGTAATTGGGAAATGGTTAAAGCAAGGTATAGAGTAAAGTGCATCCCCTGGTGATTCTATCCACTAGCCACTGACCCCCTCTCTGACTGGTTTAATTCCCTTCCCTGGCCCTGGCGACATGTCTTCATAGGTCTGCCAGCTTTCAGTGGAGGGCTCACGACCCTTGTCTGTTACACTGTCGCTGTGGAGTGTGGATGCAATGGGCGTCCTACGGTCAATGCTGGCTGCTGCATGGGGGAGGATTGTTGGCTCCGGGACGTCCCCCGCCAAGCGAAACCCAGCCTGAAGCACGTAGCCACTGGCAGAACCTCGGCACTCACCAGTTAGAAAATATCAGGCCTCTGAAGGAAAGAACATACAAATGGCTCTGCAAACTTTAATCCCCCCAGACTGCATACTCCCTTCCTGCAAATAGCATCACCAAACACCCTGTTTGTGCACCTCATGTCCCTCTTGCAGGAACTCTGTTCTCACACCCTATGGAATGTCCTTGTTCTGAAGCCCCGTATATCACCCCTCGTTTCTCATCTCTCTGCGGAGCTCTAACTTCATTCTTCGACCGGCTGCCATCGAAAAGCTGAGAGTTCATCAGCACTAGATCTCCTCAATGAGCAGTGCCAAAGGAAATTCTTCAGACTGAAAGGAAAGAGTACTAGAAACAGATCAAAGCTGCATAAGAAATAAAGACCTCTGGTAAAAGGTAATTACAAATGCAGTAATATATTATAGTCTTGGTATGTAACTCCACTTTTTACTTCTTATGAGTTCTAAAATGCAAATGAAAAAAGCAATAATAAATCTACAGTTTTGGACATACAATATATAAAGACATAATTTGTAGCAAATACAACAAAAGGCAGGGGAATTGAAGGGTATAGGAACAGTGTATGTGTATACTATTGGAGTTAAATGTAAATGGAGGGAAGCAGATGTGGCTCAAGTGGTTGGGCTCCTGCCTACCAGATGGGGGGTCCTGGGTTTGGTTCCTGGTGCCTCCTAAAGAAGACAAGCAAGACAGCAAGCTGACGCGATGGGCTGATGTGATGGGTTGGCATGGCGAGCTGACGCAACAAGATGACGAAACAAAGAGACACAAGGAGGAAAACACAATGAGAGACACAACAAAGCAGGGAGAAGAGGTGGGTCAAGCAATTAGTCACCTCCCTCCCACATGGAGGGTCCTTGGTTTGGGTCCAGTGCCTTCTAAAAAAAAAAAGATGAGCACACAACGAACAGGCACAGTGAGTGCAAACAATGAGGGAGAGGGGGAGAAATAAATAAATATATTTTTTTAAATGTGAATGGATTAAACTTTCTAGTCAAAAGGCAGAGATGAGCAAAATGGATTAAAAGCATGACCCAGCTATATGCTGTTTATAAGAAATATCTTAAATTCAAAGACACAAGTAGGTTGGAAGTAAAATGATGGAAAAAACATGCCATGCACTTTGAAAAAAGAGAGCTTGGGTGGTTATACTAATATTGGATAAAAGACACTTTAAGTTAAAAAAAAAAAAAAAAAAGCTGTTTTGAGGGACAAAGAAGGTCACCATATACCGATAAAGGGGTCAATTGAACAAAAGACACAATAATTATAATTATATATGCATCTAATATCAGAGCCCCCAAATATATGATGCATATATTGACAGATTTGAAGGGAAAAATAGACAATTCTATGTTAATAGTAGGAGACTTCAATACATGACTTTCAATAATCAATAGGCCATTTGACATAAGATCAATAAGGAAATAGGAGACTGAATGACACTATAAACCCACCAGACCTAGCAGATACATATAGAACAATTCACCCAAAAGCAGCAGAATACACATTCTTCTCTAGTGCACATGGGTCATTCTCCAGGATAGAACATGTGTTAGGTCACAAACCAATAAAATAAAAACTATTGAAATCATACAATGTTGGGGATAGAATTTTGTCTCCCACAAAAGGCAGGTTTAAGGGCACATTTGGGATGGTGAAATGCTTCAGTTTTGTGCTGCAATGACAGATACATGACATTAGGCATTTGTCAAGGCCTGCGGCACTGCACAGCATAAAGCGTAAACCATAATGTAAACTATAGACTTTGGTTAGCAGCGAGGCGCCAAAGTTGGTTCATCAGCTGTAACAAATGTACAGCACTAATCTAAGATGTCAATAACAGGGGAAACTGTGTGTGTGGGGGGGGTGAGGGGTTATATAGGAATTCCCTATACTTTCAGTGTAATTTTTTGGTAAATGTAAATCTAAAACTTCTCTGAAAATAAAGTTTAATATTACAAAAAGGAAAAAAAAAGAAGATATAACAATTATAAACATATATGTAATTTTTAAAAGGCATGTTCATGTCCCAACCCCTGGTCCTATGCTGGGAAACCATTTGTAAATAGGACCGAGTGAAGGTGAACACAAACTGGATGAGAGCGGGCCTTAATCCAGATAGGTGAAGTCCTTATGTGCAAAGGAAATTGAACACAAAAACGGAAGTCATGGGAGCACCCAAAAGCTGGAAGTCAATGGAACCCGGAAGAGAAAGGAGAAGACACTGTCACAAAAATGACCATGTGTCAGAGGAGCCTTGGATCCCCAAAGAGTGCTGGCCAGCCAGAAAATGTTGACCCCAAGAGGAAGCAAGTCTTCTAGTCTCTGAAACTACGAGCCAATAAATTCTTGTTATTAAGTCAACCCATTATATGGTTGTTGTTGTTTTTTTTTTTTTTAGCAGCCTAGAAACTAAAACAGTTTTTGGCACTGGAAAATGAGGTGCTGCTATGACAAATAACAAAAAATAATACAGAAACAGCTTTGGAATTGGGGAATGGATAGTAGATAGAAGAATTGTTAGTGCTTCTTAGAAAAAAGCCCAGATTGCTTTGAAAAGACTGAAGGTAGAAATATGGAATAGAGAAGAATTTGTCAACTTTTAGCCATTATTAATATATTAGAGTTTTCAAAAAAATTTTTAAAGGTTATCTTCATGCCCAAGAGTTTTGAAAGATTTCTAAAAGGCAAGGAATAAGGAGAGAAATCAACAGAAATTGACATCTGAAAGGTTTGTAGGACTTTGAATGGGTAGGATTTGAACTTCAGACTCCTACACGGAACCACTGAATTCTCTTTTCTGGACAATGAACTTGTGAGGTCATTGGCTCTCTGTGTCTGCCACTGGAAAATAGAAGGGTTGGACCAACAAAATAACAGCTGCTATTATGGATTTTCTTTTTCTTTTTTTTAAAAATTACTTTATTTCAAAAAAAAAAATAACAGAAAAAGGCAGCTCAACAAGTTATGGAAGCAATACGCCTAAAAAGTTCTGTACAGGTACTTTTATCTCATCTAATTCCAACTACTAACTCAATTGTTCCTCTAGTGTTCAGAAAGATACACAGATGAACACAGATTAGTTAAATGACATAGTCAAGTTCTCCTTATTAATGAAAAAAAAAATAAGAAAAGAGGAAAAATGCTTCATCATATTCATATCTCACAAAACCAAACCCCATATTCTTTTTTTTAACCTTTAGCTTTAAGATAGTACCAACTTTACTTTTGCTTCCGAATATATTCCTAGCAGTGGGATTGCCAGATCATATGGCAGTTCTTTACTTAGTTTCCTGAGGAACCACCAAATCATCTTCCACCATTTTACATCCCCACCAACAGTAAGGGACTGTTCCTGTTTCTCCACATCCTCTCCAGCACTTGTAGTTTTCTGTTTTTTAAATAATGGCCATTCTGTATGGTGTGAGATGATATCTCATTGTAGTTTTGATCTGCATTTTCCTAATAGCTAGTGACATTGAACATCTTTTCATTTGTCTTTTTAAAAATATATGTATATTGGGTCGGATGTGGCTCAACTGGTTGGGCGTCCGTCTCCCATATGGAGGGACCCGGGTTCGATCCCCGGGACCTCCCGGTAAAAAAAAAAAAAAAAAAAAAAATATATATATATATATATATATGTATATTTAAAAAGTATTTAGATTACATAAATGTTACATAAAAATATAGGGGATTACCATATGCCCCACTTCCTACACCTCCCACATTTTCCCACATTAACAACATCTTTCATTAGTGTGGTACATTCGTTAAAATTGATGAAAACATTTTAAAGCTTTGCCACTAAGCATGGATTATAGTTTCCATTGTAGTTTATACCCTTTCCTGCACACTTTTGTAGGTTATGGCAAGATATGTAATGGCCCATATCTGTCATTGTAATGCCATTCAGGAAAATTCCCAAGTCCCCTATTCACATATCGGGTCTCCCCAGCATGGGAGTCCAACTCCTTCCCACTCATTATGTGGGTCTCCTCCCACTGATGCAGGACACCATGACAAAATGATCACTCGCACAATCTCTAGAAGACCGTCCCAGGTGCGCCCTATCCCAGATGCCCCACCCCATTCAACACACTAAACCAGTAATGCTTCCTTGTCATATTGCCAATAGAGTTTTCTCAACATTGTAGTTTCACCCACGTACCCACCTATCCTCAGTGTTCATCTATTTTGTCCCCCAACACTCCTTCCTGTTCCTTGGACCATCCAAACCATGCTCCCCACCCTAACCCCCTGTCAAGCTTGCACCACCCAACTCAATAGTGTCCCTGCACCCCTGTCATATCTCTTCACTGCACAACTACTCACGTCCACCTTATCATAGATTTTGCCCGTATGAGCGTTGGCTCACAACCTTCTCTCTTCCTATTTCCTGTAAACCTATCTTCCAGACCCTAGCTCTCTGAGTTGGCTTGATTTGCTTAATTCATATCAGAGAGGTCATGTAATATTTGTCCTTCAATGCCTGGCTTGCTTCACTCATCACAAGCTCCTCAAGATTCATCCATGTTATCCCGTGTGTTAGTACTGTATTCCTTCTTACAGCTGAGTAATATTCCATTGTATGTATATACCACATTTTGTTTATCCATTCCTCTTTGATGGGCCTTTGGGTTAATTTCAACTTTTGACAATAGTGAATAATGCCGCTATGAACATTGGTGTGCATAAATCTGTTCCTGTCCTTGCTTTCAATTGCTCTGAGTATATACCCAGCAGTGGAATTGCTGGGTCATATGGCAGATCTATAGTTAGTTTTTTGAGGAACCGCCAAACTGTCCTCCACAATGGCTGGACCATTCTACATTCCCACCAGCAGTGGATGAGGGTTCCCATTCCTCCATATCCTCTCCAACACTTGTAGTTCTATGTTTTTTTAATGGTCACCAGTCTAATGGGTGTAAGATAGTATCTCATTGTAGTTTTGATTTGCATTTCCCTAATAGTTAGTGATGTTGAGAATCTTTTCATGTGCTTTTTAGCCATTTGTATTTTTTCTTTGGAGAAGTATCTGTTCAAATTGCTTGCCCATTTTTTAAATGGGTTGTTTGTCTTTTTATTTTCAAGATATATGATTTCTTTATATATGTTGGGTATTAGGCTCCTATCAGATATATGGTTACCAAATATTTTCTCCCATTGGGTAAGTTGTCTTTTCACTTTCTTGACAAACTCCTTTGAGGTTCAAAAGGTTTTAATTTTGAGGAGGTCCCATTTATCTATTTTTTCTTTCACTGCCCATGCTTTGGATGTGAAGTTCATGATGCCATTTCCTATTACAAGGTCCTGTAGATGCTTCCCTACATTAGTTTCTAAGGTCTCTATGGTCTTGGCTCTTGTATTTATTTATTTATTTATTATTTTTTTTTTATTTATTCATTTATCCCCCCCTTGCTGCTTGTCCTTGCTGGGTCAGCTAACCACGCCATGCGGGTGGGCTTTCCTTCACCAGGAGGCCCCGGGAACCGAACCCAGGGCCTCCCATATGGTAAACGGGAGCCCTACTGATTGAGCCACAGCCGCTTCCCTTGGCTCTTGTATTTAGATCTTTGACCCATCTTGAGTTGATTTTTGTATAAGGTGTGAAATGGTGTTTGTTCTGCTAGATAAAATCTTTGCTAATGCTTTGTTATATATGTGTGTATATAGATTGATATGATGACTTAATTAACTCAAGCATAAGAAAGCAATACACAGACATATTTATTTATTTTATTAAACTTTTATTAATAATTGGGAGAATATAAAATAGGCAAAGGATTTCTACAAACAGGGGTCCAACTGCTGCATCATAATCCTTCACAATATACGTACATACATATAGATATAAGTTCACCAAACCGAGGGACATACCGACTTACCTGGCCCATGTCCGGCCAGAGTCCCAATTGGATGCAATATAAATCTCTATATGCATATCTACATGCATATAAGTCTACACTGACAATTAGAGTGAGAAACAAGAATAACATAATCAATCAAAAAAATTAAATCAATATTGAGCAGAGTCACAAAATGACAGAAAAATAGAGCAGCTTCACATACAAACCCACCCACATCTGGCCCTCGGCTGGGAAGTCCCCATCAGCAGCCGACACCAGAGTCTTGATTGAAAACACACCTGTGCAGAGCACCCTCTCCCAGGGTGGGACTTCACCTGGCCTGACCAGGGCCGGTCCCTTTTACTGAGCTCACAATCAATGAACTCGATACTATAGATGCCAACTTGCGAGCACTGCGTCAGTTCCCGAGGAAGCAGCCAGCCTCCTCAGGAAGGAACACAACACTCCCAGGGCAGCACATTCCAAGGTTCATGCATCAGTTCCTGAGAAAGTGGCCAGCCTTCCCAGGGAGGAACACAGCACTCCCCGGGATGCACCCTATCTGTGCTTATTTGTTACAAAATATCCCCAGTGTGCCCACTTTTCTAGTTCTCATCATTCCTCCTGAAATATGAAAAATGCTGGCTAGCAAAGCATTGATTTGCTGATTAACAAAATTTCCTGCATGATGTTTTACTTTTAGGTTTGAACAATGCTCACTAAATTTTTTCCCGATACATTGTTCCCAGGATTGTTCAAACTTAAAACAAGAGATTCACATATACATTCAACAATATACATTTATGTGTAACTTACGAGTCATCAAGTCACCTAAGTACACAATGTGTTGCATTATTAAAGTTCCGATGAGTATTCAAGCATTTTATACATAATCTATAACTACAGTAGATTATACAACAGCAAACAATAATAAGACTTCCAACTAGCAAACATCCAATGAATAAACTCTCATTTCCAATGGGCTTAAGATTCCCAACCAGTGAGGCTTCGTAGGCCATAGCATGATCAAAAATGACCTCATTTTCCCCCATTTTGTATAGTTTGAGGCATAGGCAACAAAAAAATTTTTATTACTTCCCCATTTGGGCTGTGGGGCAGCACTTTAACTTGAAATCTCAATACGTGCGTTGGTCCTGCTGTTAGCATCTAACCTGTACCTGGGGCCACAACTCACAGTGCTGAATTTAAACTTAGTCCATTGTTGTAAAGATTCCTTATCTAGGAAAAAAATAGTAGCTGCCTAGTTACAAAAATCTCAATGCAGTGTCTGCAGAAGTGAAAGCATACCGTGCCCCTTCCAAGAGCAGGAGGGGACCGATGTTGCGGCCGTTGGAGTGAGCACGAAGGACACTCGTGGGTGATGTTCATGAGCTGCTGCCGAGCGACGGGCAGTGGGGACTGCTGGGCCGGGCACCACAAGGTCTGGTGTCCACGATGTTCGCCTTTCCGGTGGAGCCGCTTTGCTGCTTCTTGGGTCTTAATGGTATGGCTCTGGGGCTTCCTGAAGCATCTGCCTCACCAGTCTCAGAATGGGTTTTAGAGGAGTGGATAGAGACGTGACAGGCAGCTTACTTGCTACTGCTGGCAGGCATCCCAGATGTCCTTCCACAGATCTCTCTCCCACAGAGGGCAGCCCACAGCAGCCCACTGTTCCTGTATCTGCAATCCACCCCTGGATAGGGATGGCAGTCTTCTGGAGGACCGGACACTACTGGTTAAGCACTTGGCTTGCAACAGGGCTTGGTATGCTGCACATGGTTTCTTTTCTAAGGGGCTCTATTGTACTTTTGGCCCCTTCCCACAATTGTTACCAAAACCCAAGGGATACTTGTTTAGAATGTCGCCTCTGCCACAAACCCCACCCAAAGCCAATATTGGTCCTGGCTGCATCCAATTTACAGGGTAAGTCAAGGTCCACCCCCTTTACTGCTTAAGCTAGTGTTATTGCCTTCTTTACCTTTTTTTTTTTTTTTTTAAAGCAGCCTGTTGGGGGTCCTCCTATTCCCATGAACAGCCTTTCCCAATAATTAACACATACAGTGGTTTTAGTATCTGAGCTAAGTGAGGGGCGAAGTGTTTCCAGTACCTCAACAATACTACAAACTCCATTAATGTGAGAAAACATTGTACTTTATCGATTACAGCAGAGGGTATAGTTTTTGTCTTACCCAACCAAACAGCATTTTAGAATTTGATAGAGCAGACAGGACCTTGCAGCCTGTCCCAATTGTTCACCTAGTTCAGGCTCTTAGGATAAGATAGCATTGTCTCTGATGCTTCTTTTAACTCTGAAAAAAGGGATTACTGGCTGACGTGACATCATCAACAGGGTCAGAGCTACAGGGCTCTTCCACACAGCCGGATCCTTTGCCACCAGGCCAGGACAGATGGTTCTGTCATTCACACAGCTTGGGGGAAGCCCTGAAAAATCCACTGTTGGCTTTTGTGGTAGGGACACCTAAAATGGTGCCCCCAAGCAGCTAAAATGGCTGCCAAGTGCTACGTGACTCCCGGCATGAACCTGAAAAGACTTCTTTCAGTCAATCCTCAATGTCCAATCATAACCTTTCCTAAAAATCTTCTTTTTTGCCAGTTACTATGTACGTCACCCCTCTTCCTCCAATCATGTCCTTAACTCACTTCCCTTATCAGAACCTATATAAACAACAAACCTTCCTGTAATAAATTAGACCTGCGTACTTACCTCGTCTCCGCGGTGGTCTTTCCTCCGTGCGCCCTCCACGCTGTCTGGGCCCCCAAACGCTGGTTGCCGCTCAGCGTTCCCCTTCCGCCAACAAGTGGTGCGGAACAACCACAATTGGCGCCCAACGTGGGGCTCCCCACCTCTCGCCGCGCCCCGATGGTAGGGCCTCGTCTTCTTCTCGGCCTCCAATAGCGGCACTCTGTAAGTATCTCCAGCGCCTTGCTCTAGAACTTGGCGCCCCCACTCTTCTGTCTGGTATCTATCAATTCAATGCCTCCTCTCCTTCTTGTTCTGCTTTCTTTAACCTCTGTTACCTTCGCTTTCTGCCTGGCCTCTGCCGCCCCTCCAAACTGGAATTTCTGGGAGCGAATCTTTCTTGCGCTATTCTTCCTCTGTGTTGTCTCAGTATATACTTTCCTTTTCTCCCTAACCCGTCGTGCTTAAATTAGCGACCCCACCCCACGCTAACTAACGTGCCTCAGAGTCCCCCTCGCTCTCCCAAAGCGTCGATATGGGAGCGCGAGTCTCCTCTCGTCAGGCACCCCAAGTCAGAGCGCTGGCCGGTCTCTTAGATACTAACCGACTGAAGGTCTCCGTAAAACAGCTTCAGACATATTGGGACCTTCTGCTTCCTTTTAACCCTTGGTTAGCGACCTGCCATCTATGGGACCCCGCGACATACAAAAAGCTAATAAATCGCATTACGGCTGCCATGGAACATGAAAATAAACATTTTCCCCCTGGTCTACTCCCTACCCTAGTTGCCATTCGTTCGTGCCTTCAAGGCGCCCCCGTTTCACCTGCCGATTGCCAGGTCAACTTAATTGATCACCTGGCGGATAACCCTTCCCCATCTGACTCTGGAGAGGACTCTGATACGGAGTCTCTCTGCTCTCGCATTAACAATGCTTTGGAGCTCGACCCCCCCAAGTCCCAACCAAAAAGCTGTAACCTGCGATCGAAGGAACAACATGGCGAACTTCCTCCTAGTGAACAAAAACCAGACCAGGGGGCGGTTGGAGAAGGAGGAAGTTCTCAGTCTTTCGAAAAAACTCAGGACCGGGGGCTCCCTCCTTCTTCACCTGTGGCTCTATACCCCTCCCTTCCGGTCCAAAACCCTGAGCCGCCTTCCTCTTCTTCTTCCTTGTCTCCGCTGCAGCCACAAGGTGGCCCGCAAGTCCCATCATGTCAGTCAATGTGTTGGTCCTCCCCTCTTCCCCCCGCCCCTACCCTCTCCACCCTTACCCCCACCCTTACTCAGGCCCACTCTCTAACAACAACCCTTTCTCTTCCGCCTCTGCTCCCCCTCCTACCACCTCCACCGCCCCTTCCTCCTTAGCCCCTTTGCCTTGCTTCCCTGTTAATATTAAACCTTCCCCACTTGGCCCACAATTCTACTACCCTCTGCAACATGATGAGGTCAAGAATATCCGCCAAGCTGTCAAAGAGGACGGTCTGGGTAGCCCCTACGCTCAACACCTCATTGAGGAAATTTCCACACAGCTGTGCCTCCCTTACCACTGGGCTTCTCTAGCCCGCGCAATTTTAACACCTGGCCAGCTTGTAGACTGGCGGCCCATTTTCATTCGGAAGCAGAGAAACAGGTGGCCCTCAATATTAGCGCTGGTGTCACCTGAGGCCTTCTACGGCACTGGCCCCTTTGCAGCCCCTGCTCATTATGCCACCGCCCCTCCAGGTTTTTGGATTCAGCTGCGTGAGGTGGCTCTCCGTGCATTTCGCACTTGCTCTGCCCTCCGGCCAGAAAAATTTACAAAAATGATACAAAATAAAGATGAAGACTTCGCAGCCTTTGTCTCCAGAGTTATGGAGGCGTGTGAAAGAAAAGTGGTGGGCATTCAAGGCCAGCTGGCCCTCGCTCTAGAGCTCATTCTAGAGGGGGCTAGCCCCGCCTGTAAACAAGCTCTCGCCCCCGTGAGGGACAAAAGCATCAACGACTGGGTCTTAGCTTGTAGTCATATCGACCCCCAAGCGGCAGCTATTGCGTCCGCAGTCGTCCTGGCAGTAGCTCAAACCTCAGGCTGTTTTAAATGTGGGCAGCCAGGTCATTTTGCCAGGGAATGCCCAAATTCTGCCTCCTCTCCTTCTGATCCCGCCGCCCCTTTGGCACCCCCTCCCCTCCCGCGTAGGGGCCCCCCTACGCCTTGCCCTAGGTGCGGTAAGGGTTATCACTGGGCACGTGACTACCGTTCTAAAACCAACAGCAAAAGCAAACCTTTAAACTTCAAAGGGGGCAAGCCTCAGCCCCGCCAGTAAGAGGTTCCTTCCCCAATGCCAAACCCCTGCCGTGGACAGTTCCCATTCATTCCAACAAGCCCACGGCTACTTTTAGAATTGGGAGAGGTGATGCTGCACAATGGCTGCAAGGGACCTTAGATACAGGTGCAGAGGTCTCCTGCCTCCCCTTTGAATATCTCCATGTGTGGGAGACTTTGCCAGGGCCCCCTGTACAGGGTGCAACAGGAACGGCTAGTTCTAGAAAAACTAAGAAGCTCATCCCCTGGCAAGATGCAGAGGGCAATTCAGGACTTTTTCAACCTCTCCTAATTGAAAACCTCCCAACAGTCCTATGGGGCCGGGACATACTAGATCAATGCGGGGCTGTCGTTACAACTGCCCATTCTCAGTCCCAGCCGTTTTCCCTGTTTGGGAGCGGTCCTGACATGTCACAGAAGCCCCCCCAATCCTAGGCGCCACTGCTCAGCTACAACCACCTAACCCTGTTCCTCTGCAGTGGGACACAGAGGACCCTATATGGGTTGAGCAGTGACCTCTCCCGTCCCACAAACTTCAAGCCTTACTTACGCTGATACAAGAACAGCTGGAAGCTGGTCACATTGAACCTTCCACCAGCCCTTACAATTCTCCCATTTTTGTCATACAAAAAAAGACTACTGGAAAATATCGTCTGCTGCATGACCTTAGAGAAATAAACAAGCATATTGTCCCCATGGGATCTTGCCAACCGGGGCTGCCTCACCCTACGGCATGATTATCATATAATTACAATTGATATTCAAGACTGTTACTTTTCTATCCCCTTACATCCTCAAGACAGACATAAATTTGCCTTCACTGTCCCCCTCCCCAACCATCAAGGGACAGCCTGCAGATACCAGTGGAAAGTACTTCCGCAAGGAATGAAAAATAGCCCTACACTTTGCCAAAATGATGTCAATATTGCAGTGGCCCCTCTTAGAACTCAGGCATTCATCATTCATTATATGGATGACATCCTCTTGGCGCATAGCAATGCCCAGCATTTAAGCGCTGTTTTCCAACAGCTTACACAAAATCTAACAGATATAGGCCTTCACATTAAAATTGAAAAGGTCCAACGCCACCCGCCCTTTTCATTTCTAGGTTTTCAAATTTCTCAATATGTTAAACCTATTGCTCCTAAGATAAAGATCCCTGATCGCCTCTCTTTGGCAGAGCTTCAACAGCTGTGTGGAAACATTAATTGGATAAGACCAGCTCTTCCCATTTCCACTGCACAACTTACACCTCTCTTTGACCTTTTGCGATTGCCTGCAACACCACCTCAGGCTGTTACTAAAAACATCTCACTAACTCAGCAGGCAAAAGCAGCCATACAAGCGGTTAACCACGCACTTCAACAGTGCACGCTTAAGAGGTACAACCCGAACAGTCCCATATTAGCCTTAATTCTTGCCACGTCTGGCACTCCTACTGGAGTCCTCTGGCAAGAGGGCCCACTGCTGTGGTCACACCCAGCTAAAAGTAAACTTTCAAAGATCTGTCCAGCAGTGCGCCTTTGGGTCGCCTTAGCCAGCGATCTGTGCACACTCTGCCTCCACACTTTTCAAGTGAAACCAGACACCATTGTCTGGCCCCTTTCGGCTGTGGCTACTACTCAACTCCTTCAAAACAATGAAGAAATGCAAATTTTAGTAGAAGGCTTTACTGGAACTTTTGACAACCATTATCCTCAACATAAACTACTTCAAGGGCTCGTTCGGTTGCCATTCTCAGACCCTTTTTACCCTTATCCTTCTTCCTCCCCCCTCCCCTCAAGTACTACTGTGTTTACAGATGCCTCCAAATCAAAATATGCTGTTGTGGTTTACCAGCCTAACATAGGCTCCCCTTCCACATATGTCAAGCCTAATCCTCACTCTGTACAAACAGGGGGACTTGAAGCTGGACATCTGGCACTTACATTGTTCCCCTCTGAGCCCCTGAATATTTTTACTGATAGCCTCTACACTCTTCAAATTTGCCAGGTGCTAGCACATGCTACATTCTTTCCTAAAGAAACACCTATTGATAAGGCATTATTACGCCTTCAAAAACTAATTGAACACCACACTGCTCCCTGGTATATCACACATATCAGGAGTCACTCCAATCTGCCTGGGCCCTTAGCTCATGGCAACCATTTAGCAGATTGTGCCGTGTCTATGACAGCAGTTGCGACACCTGGAGATCTCATCAATCAGGCCAAGCTACTACATTCCAAATTTCACTTCTCAGCGATCTCTCTGAAACATCTGCTGCCAGACCTTAACATCCAAACATGCAAACATCTGGTTAGATCTTGTAAAACCTGCACTCCATTTCTCCCATTAGGGCCATTACAACCCCAGGGAGTTAACCCTCGCGGCCTTAAACCCAACTCTCGTTGGCAGTTGGACGTTACACATGTCCCCTCGTTTGGTCGCCTAAAGTTTGTTCATGTCACCATAGATACCTTCTCTCATCTCTGCTATGCAGTTCCCTTAGCTGGGGAAACAGCAAAACACTGTATCAAAGCTCTGCATCAAGCCATTCTGTTCATGGGAGTCCCCTGGGATGTAAAGTCCGATAATGGCCCTGCCTACCGCAGTACATCCTTTGCTAACTTTCTAAAATTATACAACATCACACACCACTTTGGCATTCCTTACAATCCTCAAGGTCAGGGAATAGTAGAACGTACTCATCAACAGCTAAAGATCTTGATTCAAAAGGAAAAGGCGTTACGGCCACACAGTCCTCCTAGTGAAATTATTACCAGCTGTCTCATTCATATGAATCTCCTCACATTTGATAAAAAGGGACTGTCTCCACTCCACAAACATTGGGGACCGTCATATACACCTACAGTGGCCCCTATGGTATATTGGAAAGACCCCGAAAACAATACTTGGAAAGGACCTAGCCCTCTTTTAGCCCAAGGGAGGGGCTTTGCTTGTGTCTTTCCAGAAGAAGCACCGCAACCTATCTGGGTCCCAGGAAAAAACATTCGTCCTGCCACGGCCTGCCAAAAAAGGAACAACAAACTGTGAGTAATACCTTTCTCTCAACTCCTTCCTCTTCACTGTTACTCCCTTTCTATAACTACCATTCTTACTGTACTCACATTCTTTATTTTCTAATGGCACCCCCTTTTAAAATCCTCGCCCTTCTCCTTCTATTTCCTTCCTTTTTGCTTGCTAATAATGATCATCAACCTTTTAACTGGACGTTGCAGCTTTGGCAAGAAGAAATCACCCTCCGTTATAATGTCACATCCGGCGCTCCCTCTTTCACCCTGCATGCCTGTTGCCTTACCAATATGGGTATTAGCAGTCCCAAATTCCCTGTCCTCTACCCCCAAGGCTGCGGCCCGCAAGGCAGTAAAATCCCTTCCCTTGACGGGTCCACATCCAAAGCTTGCTACCTACGACAAACAGCACGGACAGGAGAGCCCTCCCTTATAGCAGCCTCGGCACAGATGTCAGGCTATTACATTTGCCCCTCTTCAACAGGTTCCTCCCACTCCTCCTGTCATGATCCCTCACATTATTACTGTCCCTCCTGGGGATGCGAGTCAATAGCACACGGATGGTCCAATCCCCCTAACAATGACAAACACATAAAAGCTACAGGCTGGCCCAGTATCACCATAACAGTACAAAACCCCGCCGACGTCCAATGGCTATCTGGCCGCACGTGGGGAATTCGGCTCTACATGGGCCATTACGACTATGGCACCTTTTTCAAAATACAAAAAACACAGCCCTCTCCCCCGCCTACCACTGCAGTTGGCCCCAACCCAGTGCTCAACCCACAACCACTTCCTCCTCCTCTGCCCTCATCTTAGGCTTCAGCCAGCGCACAGTTATCCAACTCCACCAACATCCCACTCTCACTTAACACGTCTTTGCTGTCACTCTACAACCCACTTTTATCCCTCCTTAACGCTTCCTTTCTCGCATGGAACTCTTCCAGCCCTAACTCTACCCAAGCCTGCTGGTTGTGTCTCTCTTACATGTCACCCTATTACGAAGCTATAGCCATTAATGCCTCCTACAACAGTTCTACTGACCCCAATCCCACCTCTTGTAATTGGAACCAAACAAAAATAGGACTAACCGTCTAATCCGTATCCCACAGCGGGCTCTGTATTACAAAATTTGGAGGCTCTGTTACCCCCTACATGAAAACTCTTTGCAACCTTACCAATACCCCTGAAACAGATGTAAAGTTTCTGCTACCCCCCAATAATACAAAGTGGCTATGTTCTTCCACCGGTCTCACCCCATGCCTCAGTGTCACAACTCTTAACGCCACTGGTGAAACTTGCGTGCTCGCCACTGTTTTCCCCCGCATCTACTTTCATAATAATAACCAATTCCTTGACTCCTAACAAAACAACCTTCTACCAACTCATGTACAAAAACGAGAAGTTATCACTGCCGTCACAATCGCTTCCCTTCTAGGTATCACAGGAGTTAGCACTGGGGCTGTCGCCTTGGGTTTACAACAATCAGCTCTTACCTCTATCAGAAGGGCCGTAGATGAAGATCTAGCCCGTATAGAAACCTCCATCTCTCATTTGGAAAAATCTCTGAACTCACTATCTGAAGTTGTCCTCCAAAATCGCAGGGGACTAGACCTCCTCTTCCTAAAAGAGGGAGGAATTTGCGCCGCTTTAGGAGAAGAGTGTTGCTTTTACGCTAATCACTCCGGCCTTATCAAAAACAACATGGCCCAACTTAGAGAAGGACTAACAAAGCGAAAAAGAGAAAGAGAAACAGCTTTAACAAACCCCTCTTGGGAATTCAATGGAATCCTCCATTATTTCCTCCCAGTGCTAGGCCCTTTTATAACCTTTCTTCTTATTCTAGCCATTGGACCCTGGGCTGTTCGTAAAATTATCAGTTTAATTAAAGAGCAAGTTAATGCCGCTTTGAGCCCCTCTCCACAGGTTCACTATCAACGCCTGGCCACCCGAGAAACCGTCACCTCTACAGCACCTGGCAACAAAAGGAAGACCTATACAGTGCCCGGCAGCAAAAAGAAGCACCCTAAGCTTAAGAAAAAACACCAAGATGCATCCCCTAAGAAAACCCGGATTCCCCATTATAACCCAAATCCCTAAGTGCTTTGTCCCCCTGCCTTCCTTTCCTTCCTTCTCTTCCACTCTACACCCACCGCTCTCTCTTGGGTCATGGCCAAAAATCTGATGTTCAAACACAAAAATTACCATCTCCCCAAAGGGGAACCGGCAAACAATTCCTGGAACTTGCCATCAGTGGTACCGCTGGGTGCGAGGCAAAGCACTGCAAAGGAGGGCATAAAACTAAGCCATTTCCAGGCTCCTTGAGAAGTATGCCTCATTAGCATAGGGGTTGCTCTGCAAATATCCCCTCCCGCAAAAAACAGAGCAAAAAAGACGGCCACGACAATGGGTGTGCGCAGCCCAAACTGTAGTCACGGAATACAGACGGCTAGAAGGGGACGCCCCTAGCCTACAGTAACCTAACAACTGGCTTGTCGATCCTGCGGGAATGAGACCTCTACTTCCCCCAGCTGGTTAATGCCAACCTCTCTTTCCTTTAATAAAAAGAAAGGAGGAATTGTGGTAGGGACACCTAAAATGGTGCCCCCAAGCGGCTAAAATGCCTGCCAAGTGCTACGGGACTCCCGGCATGAACCTGAAAAGACTTCTTTCAAAAGTCAATCCTCAATGTCCAATCATAACCTTTCCTAAAAATCTTCTTTTTTGCCAGTTACTATGTATGTCACCCCTCTTCCTCCAATCATGTCCTTAACTCACTTCCCTTATCAGAATCTATATAAACAACAAACCTTCCTGTAATAAATTAGACCTGCGTACTTACCTCGTCTCCGCGGTGGTCTTTCCTCCGTGCGCCCTCCACGCCGTCTGGGCCCCCGAACGCTGGTTGCCGCTCAGCGTTCCCCTTCCGCCAACGAGTGGTTCGGAACAACCACAGGCTTTTCCACAGGAAGGGGAATGCAAGCTGGCTTGACCTGCCTAAAGAGATACTAAAGAAAGCCGTAGCAAGTTCTAAACCAAAGTGATAGTGACATAACTGGATATTAATTTCTTGCAACAAACTAACAATATTTGGGACTGCTGCAGACAGCAGTGGTGTTACTTTAATTTACCATAATTTACTGGGATGCACCACCCCTGACAGTCTCCAATGGCCACTCTGGTTCTACAGCCTTGGAGCTGTTGCTTTAGCAGAGGTGGTGCAAATCAGATGAACAAGAGCTAATGCATCCACCTCTTGATTTCCAGGTGGAGAGGTTGTCTCTGTGACAGATACCAATTTTTTTTTCTAAAAAATTAAAAACCATGATTAACAGCATTATACTTTTATTTAATATTAAATATTTGCCATAATAGTATGGCAAAACATTATTAAATTTCCAGGAATTTTATACACTCTTTAAGTATTCATATGAAACTTTCACTCATACACCTTTAATTAACAGAGGGTTAAAGAATCCCTTTTAGTTTTATAACACTTTCTAAACACTTTTCATTCAAATTATAACATATTAAATGAACTCAATTATATTAGTAGTTTACCTTTTTCAAGGTGAAAGAACAAATCTTTTGCAATAGTTTGAAATAAAAAAATACTTTTCAGGATTTGACTTTGAGAAAGCACATTTGAACATTAGGTTCTTTTAAAAGGGATAAGGTTTGTTTCTCTTAAACAACCAAGGAAACAATAAGGTTAAAGTACAAGAAGCTATTTTGATAAAACAGACTTTCTTCTTTGTATACTGATTACTCAGGAGAAAAACTCTTTTTAAACTTCTACTAAAACAGACTAATGATTTAAGAAACTTTGAGAAAGAACAAAATTTTAACTTTGCATCAGTATACTATTTGATACTAAACCTTTTAAAACTTTATAGATAGACTCATCATATCTTACTTAACTTTGACCACAAAAATTCCTTTTCCACGCACCTTCTGCACTTTCTGTATTCATTCAGCTTTTGTCCCACGTTTTACTCTTTCTTAATAATCAGTCGTTTTACCTTAGGACAAAATTTTTGTCTTTTTCTTTAATAATAAAAATACATTCTATATACCCTACATACATAAGTTACCAAAATGATTTTGGAAACTGTCTCCAAGCAAACCTCTAACCCTAACATACAACTACCATCAACACTAAACAAACTTGTCAAAATGATGATTCACATTGGTTATATGCAAATATAACTTTTATTCATTTTAAATACTTAGTAGCACGCAACACTAGAAACAGTCTTTCAGAGGCAAGTTGGCAGGGGAGGCTGGCTGCCCACAGGTTTTCCTGTTATGAAGTTACTTTTTGTTATTATCAATTCGATTTTCTGTTTAATAATGACTTCTTAGATTTAGCCTTTTAAATATTTCAGTTTAAACAATGCTTCCAAACTCCCCATAACTATCCATAACCACATAGACTATAGTCATTTTATCTCAAAACAAATTTTACCTCCACAGAACACATTCTCTTAAACAAACATCAAATTTTAGTAGAGGGAAGCGGCTGTGGCTCAATCAGTAGGGCTCCCGTTTACCATATGGGAGGCCCCGGTTCGGTTCCCGGGGTCTTCTGGTGAAGGCAGGCCCGCCCGCACGGCGTGGTTAGCTGACCCAGAGAGCACAAGAGAGCAGTAAGGGGGGGATAAATGAATAAATAAATAAAATCTTTAAAAAAAAAAAAATTTAGTAGAGCTCTTTAAAGAATTTTCATTTATCAATTTAATATTACCATCTAGAGCTATCAAAATATACACTGACACTGAACAGACAAACACAAAAAGAGTTATGACCCACCAACAGAAACATAAAGCTTCCTAATTTGACCCATGATTCTCACTCCTTCAAGCCCTCCACCATTTCACATCTTTGAGTCTACTGCTTTTAAGAATTCTTCTGGAATCCGTGTTGCCTGTACTATGCAAGCTTGTTCTTTGAAACACTTTTGTTAGTAATCAGTAACCAGCCAGGACAACGTAAACAGCGTAAATGCAGTGAAGCTCTAATTTAGCAGTTTACACAGACACTTAACACGTATTTTTTGGATTACTACTCTTTAGGGTTACTACACTTAGGCTCGAAGTTCAGGAGAAAGCTATTGATTCAAAACTGAAAGTTCCTTTTAACCCCTTGATGAAGATTCTGCACCAATTTTATCAATTTGGCCACACAGGCCCAACCAGAATCAGCATGGAAGCAAAACAGAAAACACCAATGTTGCCAAGTTCTCCTGCTCTTCCAGCGGTTTAGTTCTATCAGCCCCCACCAGCCCACAGCCTCATCACCATGTAGGCAGCAGGGGGGGTGCAGAGTTGCTGCCGGAATGTTTTCCTTATCTTAGTTAACTCTTTAAAGTTTTCTTACAAGCATGATTTCACTGACCAGGGCCTTCCTTATTCAGCACTTCTGCCTGTGCAGGATGTTGTATTTGTGATTTAACCTTTCTTCGCACAGGCGGTTCAACATGATTTCTCTTCGTTAACCGAGAGCGTACTGAGAGCGTGAGAAAAGAGGCATCCTGATAACGTAATTGTATTCGAATCCTGCCGACTATGCCAAAATGTTCTGCTAGATAAAAGCTTTGCTAATGCTTTGCTATATATATATGTATATAAATTAATATGATGACTTAACTAGCTCAAGCATAAGGAAGCAATACACAGGCATACATTTATTTATTTTATTAAACTTCTGTTAATAATTGGGAGAAGGGACTTCTGGGAATATGGTGGACTAGTAAGACACGGGAATCTCTTCTCCAGAAAAATAGCTAGAGAACAGGCTGAAACAGCCCCGAAATAGATCTTCTAAGGTTTATGACAGCAGGTGAAGGCTGCACACCACCCAGAGGAGAGGGGGACAAAAGAGGGAAAGCGCAGCGACAGAACCAGAACCGTAAGTTGGAACCAGCAGCGGCTGCTGCTGCCGGCACCCTCCCACACACTCTTTAGAATTCTTGGCTCCCTGGGCCTGCGACTACAGACAAAGGGGGCTCCAGGGATCTACCACTCCCAGAAAGGGGAGAGAGAGGGACACAGCCTAAGGCTGACTCAGGTTCTGACCCACAAATTTGGGCTGCAGAGCCCCACGGACCCTTCCACACGGCGGTTTGCCCTGGGAGCCTAGGAAGGACTGGAGAAATCCGACCCTCGCAACCTCCCTCTCTTCTAGCCTGGACTAATTATTGAGGACTCCACGGGAGAGGGGAGAGAGAGCCTGGGGCTGACCCTGCTTTGGACTCCCAGGTTTGGTCTGCCCTGTCCCCAGAGCCCTTCCAGGCTGGGTGGGGCTGTGCCATTGTTTGCCTTGGAGCCTGCAAGGGGCTAAAGATATACAAACCTCCCAATCTCCTCCTCTACTAAAAGGGACTGATTGTTGAGGATTCAGAAGGAAGTGGAAATATTTCCTAGCTGAGAAGTCTGGAGAACTGTCTCAGAAAGTTTGAATTACAAGGCTCTTAGCCCTCAGACAGGAAGCTCTATCACAGTGATCTGGTCTGTGTCACAACAAATACGCTCCCACCAGGCATTGTATTGGGAGCTGCCAATGAGCACCATCTCCTGGCAGACCAAGGAAGTGCACATAAGAAAATTAAATAGGAGAGGCTTTCCCTGGCCTCTATAGCCTCCCTGCCCAAGGCCCTAGGAAACGACTCTACAACCAATTACTGGGTCTAGTGCCCAGTTTTGAGCAACCAGCAGGACAATCATAACAATCAACGTTGAGCCAAATATCAAAGAGCTGTGTTAACTCAGAGCCTCCTGCCACTAAAGCCCTATAAAAGAGAAAGAGATAGAGCATCTAAGTAAAATACAAACTAACCAGATGCCTAAACAACAGCAAAAAATTATGAGCCATACTAAGAAAATAGAAGACATGGCTCAAGAAAAGAAATACATCAAAGTCCCAGAAGAGCTGCAGAATTTGAGAGAACTAATCAGTGAGATGAGCACAAATTTCCAAAAAAAAATTAATGAGAGGAAAAACAATATAGTTAAAGAGATAAATTACATCAAGAAGACATTGAGTGAACATAAAGAAGAATTTGAAATCCTGAACAGAAAAGTAACGGAGTTCATGGGAATGAAAGACACAATAGTAAAGTCAAAATCACATTTGAGGCATACAACAACAGACTCTAAATGACAGAAGAAAGAATAAGTGATACCGAAAGCAGAGCAATAAAATTGAAGAGAGAAAAGGACAGAGAGAGAAAAGAATGGAAAAAATTGAGCAGGGTCTCAGAGAGTTGAATGACAACACAAAATGCAACAACATACGTGTCATGGGAGTTCCAGAAAGGGACGAGAAAGGAAAAGGGGCAGAAAGAGTATTTGAGGAAATAATAGCTGAAAATTTCCCAACCTTCACTAAAGAAATGAACTTACATGTCCAGAAGCACACCGTACCCTGAAGAGAATAAATCCAAATAGACCTACACCAAGACACATACTATTCAGAATGTCAAATGTAAAAGATAAAGAGAAAATTCTCAAAGAAGCAAACGATCATGTACAAAGGATGTCCAATAAGACTTAGTACAGATTTCTCTTCAGACACCATGGAGGCGAGAAGACATTAGTATGATATAATTAGGAAACTGAAAGAGAAAAACTGCCAGCCGAGAATTCTTTATACAGCAAAACTGTCCTTCAAATATGAAGGTGAGTATAAAGTATTCACAAACAAACAGAAACTAAGAGAGTTTGCAAAAAAGAATCCACCTTTGCAGGAAATATTAAAGGAAGCCTTAGAACCTGAAAGAAAAAGACAGGAGAGAGAGGCTTGGAGGAGAGTAGAGAAGAAAGAAAAGCAGAAAGGATAACCAAAAGAGTAAAAAGAAAGACAAAAACAAGATGACATATGAAAACCAAAGAACCCAATGAAGGAAATAAATAGTACATTTTCAGTAATATCATTGAATGTGAATGGATTAAATTCCCCAATAAAATGATACAGCCTGACAGAATGGATAAAAAAACATGAGCCATCCATATGCTGCTCATAAGAAACTCACTTCAGACCAGGGATACAAACCGGCTGAAAGTAAAAGGTTGGAAAAAGATATTCCACGTGAATAATAAACAGAAAAGAGCAGGGGTAGCTATACTAATATCAGACAAAACAGACTTCAAATGCAAAAAAGTGATAAGAGATATGGAAGGCCATTATATATTAATAAAAGGGACGATCCTCCAGGAAGATTTAACAGTCATAAATATCTACACACCTAAGCAGGGTGCCCCAAAATATATGAGACAAACTCTGGCAAAACTGAAGGGAGAAATAGACATTTCTACAATAATCATCGGAGTCTTCAACACCCCTCTCTCATCATTAGATAGAACAACTAGACAGAAGATCAACAAGGAAACAGAGAACTTGAACAATATGATAAACAAGTTAGACCTAACAGACATATACAGGACACTGCATCCAAACTCAGTGGGCTATACATTCTTTTCAAGTGCCCATGGATCTTTCTCCAGGATAGACCACATGTTAGGTCACAATTCAGCTCTCAATAAATGTAAAAATATTGAAATTATACAAAGTACCTTCTCAGATCATAATGGAATGAAACTAGAAATCAATAACAGACAGGAAAAAAGGAAATTTGCAAATGTGTGGAGACTGAACAACACTCTCCTAAATATTCAGTGGGTCAAAGAAGAAATTGCACGTGAAATCAGTAAATATATTGAGACAAATGAAAATGAGAACACAACATATCAAAACTTATGGGATACAGCAAAGGCAGTCTTGAGAGGGAAATTTATAGCCCTAAATGCCTATATTAAGAAACAAGAAAGAGCTAAACTAAAAGATTTAACTGAACAACTTGAGAAACTAGAGAAAGAACAGCAAACCAATCCCAAAGCAAAAAGAAGGAAAGAAATAATAAATATTAGAGCGGAAATAAATGAAAATGAGAACAAAAAAGCAATAGAGAAAATCAACAAAACCAAAAGCTGGTTCTTGGGGAAGATCAATAAATTTGACAAACCCCTCGCTGGACTAACAAATAAAAAAAGAGAGAAGATGCAAATAAATACAATCAGAAATGAAAGGAGGGAAATTACAAATGACCTCACAGAAATGAAAAGAATAAGAGGATATTATGAGAAACTATATGCCAACAAACTAGACAACCTAGATGAAATGGACAAATTTCTAGAAACACGTAACCAACCTACTCTGACGCTACAAGAAATATGAGAACTTAACAAACCAATCACATTTAAGGAGATTGAATCCGTCATCAAAAATCTCCCAGCAAAGAAAAGTCCAGGACCAGATGGCTTCACAGGTGAATTTTACCAAGCATTTCTAAAAGAATTAACACCAATCCTGTTTAAACTCTTCCAAATAATTGAAGAGGAGGGAAAATTACCCAACACATTTTATGAAGCCAACATCACCCTAATACCAAAGCCAGATAAAGATTCCACAAGAAAAAAAAATTATAGACCAATCGCTCTCATGAACATAGATGCAAAAATTCTCAACAAAATACTTGCAAATCGAATCCAACAGCATATCAAAAGACTTATACATCACGACCAAGTGGGGTTTATTCCTGGTATGCAAGGCTGGTTCAACATAAGAAAATCATTCAATGTAATACACCACATTAACAAATTGAAGGGAAAAAACACATGATCATCTCAATAGATGCTGAAAAGGCATTTGACAAAATTCAACATCCTTTTTTTATAAGAATACTTCAAAAGATAGGAATAAAAGGAAAATTCCTCAATATGATAAAAGACAAATATGAAAAACCCACAGCCAACATCATACTCAATGGGGAAAGGTTGAAAGCTTTCCCCCTAAGATCAGGAACAAGACAAGGATGCCCACTGTCACCATTGTTATTCAACATTGTACTAGAAGTTCTAGCGAGGGCAATTAGATAAGAAAAAAAAAATTAAAGGCATCCAAATAGGAAAAGAGGAGGTAAAACTCTCGCTGCTTGCGGATGACATGATCCTGTACTTAGAAAATTCTGAAGTATCCACAACAAAGCTACTTGAACTAATAAATGAGTTCAGCAAAGTGGCAGGATACAAGATCAACACGCAAAAATCAGTAATGTTTTTGTACACTAGTACTGAACAACCTGCGGAGGAAATCAGGAGGAAAATTCCATTTTCAATAGCAACAAAAAGACTCAAATACCTAGGAGTTAATTTTTTTATTTTATTTTATTTTTATTTTCAACTTTATTTCCAACTTAAAACTTTATTATAAAACAACTACTTGTCAAATAAACATGTCAAAAACAAAAGTAAAAACAAGTTGTAGCTCATATTAGCGAAAATTGCAGCACTGTGTTGATAAAAGGCTCTTTGTTACCAGGAAAAGAATTAAATATGCTTCTTCCTCCCCCAAAGCTTCCTTGTTTGATCTAGTGCAGAATATACTGGGACACTACTTTCTAATGCCAGAAGAAAAGCTTTAACTGCTTACATGCAACTGTACTAATACAACACTGACATTTCACCAAAACAATGTTTAAAAGCTATAGGCTGCAGAATGCTAGAATAAACCTATTTCATGATCACATTAACATATGCTAAATTACAGACACTTCAAATTGCAATGTGGAATGAACACTGCATATCTAAATGGCACATACATAAAATGTATTAAAACCCAAACATACAAATGATATTTATTAAGTTCCCCTATGTTTAAGATATGGAGAACAATTTAACTTTTAATACAAAAACTTAGTGAACTTGCTACTGTTTCATTATAGGACAATTAATAAATGAGACTATCAACTTCACTGGAATTTACTGGCTAAAGGTACCTGTATTAAACTAAAAGATAGAAACTAATTTAAACTATTTCCTAGGAGTTAATTTAACCAAAGAAGTACAGGACCTACATGCAGAAAACTACAAAGCAATGCTAAAAGAAATTTTAAAAGACCTAAACAAATGGAAAGACATTCCACGTTCATGGATTGGAAGAACCCAAGAATGTCAATCTTGCCCAAACTGATGTATAGATTCAATGCAATACCAATCAAAATCCCAACAGCTTACTTTACAGAATTAGAGAAGGCAATTACCAATTCATCTGGAAGGGTAAGTGCACCCGAATAGCCAAAAGCATTCTAAAAAAGAAGAGAGAAGTGGGAAGAATTTCACTGCCTGACCTTGAAACATATTACAAAGCTACAGTGGTCAAAACAGCATGGTACTGGCATAAAGATAGACACATCGATCAGTGGAATAGAATTGAGAACCCAGAAATATACCCTCACCTATACAGTCAACTGGTTTTTGACAAACCTACCAAGCCCACGCTAATGGGAAAAAAACAGTCTCTTCAACAAATGGTGTTGGGAGAACTGGATATCTATAACCAAAAGAATGAAACAGGACCCCTATCTCACTCCCTATACAAGAATCAACTCAAAATGGACCAAAGATCTAAATATAAAAGCCAGGAACATAAAAATACTAGAAGAAAATGTAGGGAAACATCTTCAAGATCTTGTAGTAGGTGGTGGTTTCTTGGACCTTACACCCAAAGCACGTGCAACAAAAGAAAAAGTAGATAAATGGGACCTCCTCAAAATTAAACACTTTTGCACCTCATAGGACTTTGTCAGAAGGGTGAAAAGGCAGCCAACTCAATGAGAAAAAAATATTTGGAAATCACATATCTGATAAGGGTTTAATATCCAGGATATATAAAGAGATGTTACAACTCAACAATAAAAAGACAAATGACTCAATTAAAAAATGGGCGAAAGACTTGAATAGACATTTCTCCAAAGAAGAAATACAAATGACAAAAAAAAAAAAAAAAAAACACATGAAGAAATGCTCAACATCACTAACGATTAGGAAAATGCAAATCAAAACTACAATGAGATATCATTTCACACCTATCAGATTGGCCACTATTAAAAAGTCAGAGAACTACAAGTGCTGGAGAGGATAGGAACACTTCTTCACTGTTGGTGGGAATGCAGGATGGTACAACCACTATGGAGGACTGTTTGGCAGTTCCTAAAGAAGTTGAATATAGACTTGCCACGTGACCCTGCAATACCACTACAGGGTATATACCCAGAAGAACTGAGAGCAGTGACACGAACAGACATCTGCACACCAATGTTCATAGCCACATTATTCGCCATTGCCAACAGTTGGAAACAACCCAGGTGTCCATCAACAGACGAATGGATAAACAAACTGGTCTATTCACACGATGGAATATTATGCAGCTGTAAGAAGAAATGAAGTCATAAAGCATATGACAACATGGATGAACCTAAGGACAAATACTGTATGAATGCGTTACTATGAACCAAATACATTGTGTAACATATTGTTTGATAATAAAAAAAAAATTATAAGTATCCATTACATTTAATTGAGAAATGTATATATTTATTCATCTGTGTTTACTTTTTAGTTTTTAATTGTTTATACTTTCAATTATTAAATGTACAAATAAAGTTAAAAAAAAATAATTGGGAGAATATAAAATAGGCAAAAGATTGTCTACAAACAGCGGTCCAACCGCTGCATCATAATCCTTCACAACATACATACATATAGATATAGGCTCACCAAACCGGGGGACACACCAACTTACCTGGCCCACGTCCACCCAGAGTCCCGATTGGATGCAACATAAATATATATATATATTTGCATATCTAGCTTAATACGTCTATACTAGCAATGAGAGTGAGAAACAAGAATAGCATAATCAATCAAAAAATTAAATCAATATTGAGCAGAGTCACAAAATGACAGAAAAATAGAGCAGCTTCACATACAAACCCACCCACATCTGGCCCTCGGCTGGGAAGTCCCCATCAGCAGCCGACACCAGAGTCTTGATTGAAAACACCACCTGTGCAGAGCACCCTCTCCCAGGGTGGGACTTCACCTGGCCTGACCAGGGTCGGTCCCTTTTACTGAGCTCACAATCAATGAACTCGATACTATGGATGCCAACTTGCGAGCACTGCGTCAGTTCCCGAGGAAGTGGCCAGCCTCCTCAGGAAGGAACACAACGCTCCCTGGGCAGCACATTCCAAGGTCTATGCACCAATCCCCGGGAAAGTGGCCAGCCTCCTCAGGAAGGAACACAACGCTCCCTGGAATGCAGCCTATCTGTTCTTATTTGTTACAAAACATTCCCAATGTGCCCTCTGTCCTAGTTCTCAACATTCCTCCTGAAATATGAAAAGTGCTGACGAGCAAGGCATTGGTTTGCTGATTAACAAAGTTTCCTGCATGATGTTTCACTTTTAGGTTTGAACAATACTCACTAAATTTTTCCCCAATACTGTATTCCTCTCTCATTCTTTTGGATATGGATATCCAGTTCTCCAAGCACCATTTGTTGAAGAGGCCATTCTCTCCCAGTTGAGTGGGCTTGGTGGCTTTGTTGAGTGTCAGATAACTATATGCAAGGATCTATATTAGAGCCTTCAATTCAGTTCCATAGGTCAGTATGTCTATCCTTGTGCCAATACCATGCAGTTTTGACTGCTGTAGCTTTGTAGTATGCTTTAAAGTCAGGTAGTGTGATTCCTTCTATTTCATTTTTCTTTTTCAATATGTCTTTGGCTATTCAGGGCCTCTTGCCCTTCCAAATAAATTTCATAGTTAGTTTTTCCAATTCAGTAAAAAATGCTGTGTTGATTTTTATTGGGATTTCATTAAATCTGTATATTAGTTTGGGTAGGATAGACATCTTAATGATGTTTAGTCTTCCTATCCATGAACAGGGAATATTCTTGCATTTAATTAGGTCTTCTTTGGTTTCTTTTAACAGTGCTATGTAGTTTTCTGTGTATAAGTGTGATGGTTAGGCTAATGTGTCAACTCGGCCAAGTAGCTGTGTCCAGGTGTTTGTTCCAGCAAGCACTGGGCTAATTGTAATACAAGAGCATTTATGGACTTCAATCACTAGTGAGTTTACTGTGTGGATGGCTGATTACATCTGCATCAATCAGGGAGATTACATTATCAATGGGTGGTGCTTTTATCCAATCAGTTGAATGACTTAAAAGTGGAAGTGATTTCAACATTCAGAGAGAATTTCCCAGCTCGTCATTGGACAGGCAACTTCTCCCAGAGACTCATCAACGACCTTTCATCGGAGCCCCTGGTTTGCAGCTTCCCTGAGGAACCTGGACTTGTGCGTCCCCACGGTCGTGTGAGAGACTCTTTTAGAGTTTCATATTATTCACAGATATCTCCTGCTGATTCTGTTTCCTGAGAGAACCCTGACTAATACAATAAGTCATTTACATTTTTAGTTAAGTTTATTCTTAGGTATTTAATTTTTTACTTACTATTGTAAATGGTGTTTTTTCTTGATTTCCTCCTCAGATTGCTTGTTATTGGTGTGATTTGAGCATTGATCTTATAGCCTGTGACTTCACTGAACTCATTTATAAGCTCCAAAAGCTTTGTTGTAGGGGCTTTCTATGTATAGGATCATGTCATCTGCAAATAGTGAAATTTTTACTTCTTCCTTTCCAAGTTGGGTGATTTTTATATCTTTTTCTTGCCTCAGTGCTCGAGAGAGTACTTCTAAGACAATGTTAAATAGGAGTGATGATAGTGGGCATCCTTGTCTTGTTCCCAATCTTAGAGGGAAAGCTTTTAGGATTTCACCATTGTATATAATGTTAGCTGTGGATTATTCATTTATGCCCTTTATCATATTCAGAAAGTTTCCTTCTATTCCTCTCTTTTGCAGTGTTTTTATCAGGAAAGGATGCTGTATTTTGTTGAATGCTTTTTCTGCATCTGTAGAGATGATCACGTGATTTTTTTCTTTTGATCTGTTTATGTGGTATATTACATTGATTGATTTTTTATGTTGAACCATCCTTGCATACCCAGGATGAAACCCACTTGGTCATGGTGTATAATTCGTTTGATATGTTGTTGAATACAATTAGCAAGCATCTAGTTTCATCAGAGAGATTGGTCTGTAATTTTCCTTTCTTGTGGCATCTTTCTTTGGCTTTGGTTTTAGAGTAATGTTGGCATCATAGAATGAGTTAGGCATTGTTCCTTCTACTTATATTTTTTGGAAGAGATTAAGCAGGATTGGTGTTAATTCTTTCTGGAATGTTTGGTAAAATTCACCTGTGAAGCCATATGGTCCTGGGCTCTTCTTAGTTGGGAGGTTTTTGATGACTGATTCTGTCTCTTTACTTGTGATTTGTCTGTTGAGTTCATCAATTTCTTCTTTCATCAATGTAGGCTGCTTGTGTGTTTCTAGAAATTTGTCCATTTCCTCTAAATTATCCTTCCTGTTGGCATGTAATTTTTCAAGGTATCTTCTTATGATACTCTTTATTTCTGTGGGGTCAGTGGTGATATCCCCTTCCTCATTTCTTATTTTGTGTATTTGCATCTTCTATCTTTTTTCCTTTGTTAGTCGAGCTAAGGGTTTGTCAATTTTATTGATCTTCTTCAAGAACCAGCTTTTGGTTTTGTTTATTTTTTCTGGTGATTTCTTATTTTCTATTTCATTTAGTTCTGCTCTAATCTTTGTTATTTCCTTCTTTCTACTTCCTTTCAGGTTGGTCTTTTGTTCTTTTCCTAATTCCTCCAGGTGTGCAGTTATGTCTTCAATTTTAGCTCTTTCTTCTTTTTTGATATATGCATTTATGGCTTTGAATTTACCTCTCAGTACAGCTTTTGCTGCATCCCATAGGTTTTGACATGTTGTCATTTTCATTCATTTCAAGGTAGTTACTGATTTCTTTTGAGATTTCCTCTTTGACCCACTGTTTGTCTAAGAGTGTGTTCTTTAAATTCCATATCTTTGTGCCTAATCTGGTTCTCTGGCCCTTACTGATTTCCAGCGTCATTCCATTGTGGTCAGTTAAATTACTCTGTATAATTTCAATCTTTCTGAATTCATTGAGAATTTTTCTGTGGCCTAGCATGTGGTCTATCTTGGAGAATGATCCATGTGCACTCGAGAAGAATGTATATCCCACTGTATTTGGGTGTAGTGTTCTGTATATGTCTATTAGGTCCAGATTCTCTAATGTATTATTCAGAGTCTTTGGTTCTTTATTGATTCTTTGTTGAGATGTTCTGTTTAATGGTGATAATGGTGTATTAAAGTCCCCCACTATAATTGTAGAGGCATCTATTTCTCCACTTAGTTTCTCCAGTGTTTGCCTCATGTATTTTGAGGTGCCCTGGTTAGGTGCATAAATGTTTATGATTGTTCTTTCTTCTTGAAAGATTACCCCTTTTACTAATATATAGTGTCCATCTTTGTCTCTTACAATAGTTTTGCATTTAAAGTCTATTTTGTCCGATATTAGTATGGCTACTCCCACACTTTTTTGGTTATTGTTTGCTTGTAAAATTGTTTTCCAGCCATTCATTTTCAGCCTCCTTGAATCCCTGGGTCTAAGGTGGGTTTCTTGTAGACAGCATATAGATGAATCATATTTCCTTATCCATTCTGCCAAACTATGTCTCTTGACTGGTGAGTTTAATCCATTAACATTCAGTGTTATTACTTTCAAGGAATTACTTACATTAGCCATATTATCTTTGGGTTTATGAATGTCATATGTTGTTTTTATTTTCTTTTTGTCTTTTTAGTTGTTCTTACACTCTCCTCCAACTCTCTCTCTCCAGTTTTTTCCTTTCAACCTATAGAACTCCCTTTAGTATTCCTTGAAGGGCAGGTTACTTGTCGGCATACTCCCTTAATTTCTGTTTATCTGTGAAAATTTTGAACTCTCCATCATCATTTTTGAATGCCAGCTTTGCTGGTAGAGAATTCTTGGCTGGAAGTTTTTTCTTTTAGTACTTTGACTATGTCATACCACTGCCTTTTTGCCTCCATTGTTTCAGATGAGAAATCAGCACTTAATCTTATTGAGTTTCCCTTGTATGTGATGGTTCTCTTTTCTCTTGCTGCCTTCAGTATTTTCTCTTTGTCTTGAGCATTGGACAGTTTGACAAGTCTATGTCCTGGAGTAGGCCTGTTGGATTTATACTGTTCAGGGTGCACTGTGCTTTCTGGATATGTATGTCCATCTCCTTCAATAGGGTTGGGAAGTTTTCAGCCATTATTTCCTTAAACACTCCTTCTGTCCCCTTTCCCTTCTCTTCTTCCTCTGGGATGCCTATAATGTATATGTTTGTACATTTTGTGTTGTCATTCAAATCCCCAAGTCCCTGCTGGGTTTGTTCTATATTTTAATCTTTCTATTCTACTATCTGTTTGATTTCAGATGTACTGTCTTCCACATCACTCATTCTTTCTTCTGCCTGTTCAAATCTGCTGTTATGTGCTTCCAGTGTCTTTTTGATTTCTTGGATTGTGCAATTCATCACCATCATATCCGTTATCTTTTTATGTATGTTTACAATTTCTTCAGTATGTTCTCCCAGTGTCTTCTTAATATTCTTAATCTCTTCCTTCACTTCATTAAATTGGTCCATGATATTTGTTTAGACAGCTTTGATTAGTTGTTCGATGTTCTGCATCTCTTCCTGGTTTTTAATTTGTTCATTGGACTGGGCCCTGTTTTCCTGTTTCTTAGTATGGTTTGCAATTTTTTGTTGCACTCTGGTCATCTTTTTATCTTGTTGGGTTTATTCAGTTGATTAGCTTTTCTCTATCCTCTAGAGTTTTATTTAGCTGCTGGTTTTGTGTGTGTGTTAAGTTTTCTCTTTCTTGCTGTTTTCTATGTTCCCTTGAAGAAAAAAGATTAGGGCCAGAGAAAGCAGAGGAGGTAAGAAAAGAAAGAGGATAATAGTAATAATAATAGTAAATGTTAGAAGAGGGGCTGTATAAGACTTAATAAAATCAATATTTAACTCATGTAAGCAGTGTAGAGTATTAGGAATAAAAAAAAGTGGAGTACCTACAATGAAATGGGAAACTGAATAGAGAAAAATATATAGAATGATTTAAAAGGCCAGGATGATGAGGAGAGAGAGAAAGAGAAAAGAAAGGACAAAAAGAAAAAAGTTAATAAAAAGAGAAAACAGAATAGACAAGATAGAAATAGAAACCAGAAAAATTGAGGACTAAATAAAGAAAGGTGCACTGTGAGAACCACAACAGAAAGCAGAAGATTGAAAGATGAAGGAGGGAGAAGCGCATTCATAGACAAAAATCAGTATATGCAGAAAATGGGAAATCAAGGAAGAAAAAGCACAGCAAAGAAGGAACAAGCCAGCAGCACCTAATTTTAAGGGGTGGGTGGAGTGGGGAGGAAAGAGGAAAGAAAAACAAGAAACAAACAAACAAAAAACCAAACATACCAGGAAGCAGTCAAACAAAAACGAAGGAAGAGCAGCATTCCTTCCTAGGCCCCTGTGGAGCTTCTCAGGCTGCCGGTGTTCATCTATTAATTATCCTGCAGCCTTCTCTCTGCAGGTTTTGAAGCAGGTTTTAGCAAGTAAACTAAGTTAATTTTTTTCACAGTAACCTTTTTTTAGGAAAAATAAGGGACCCAAGAGAAGCTAATACAAAAATAATGTCTATATTTTCCCTGTCCTAAAGTATCAGCTGGATGTTTGATATGTCCATGGATCACTACTCTAAGAGGAGCCGGGAGTTGAACTAGGGACCTCGTATATTCAAGGTGGAAACTCCTCCACTGAGCTAAACTTTCTCATTGGGTCAGTTAGCTCTTCAGAAAGTGACCAAGTCACTTTCTCTGGGGCAGGTTTGACTCTCCTGGGGCAGCAGGAGTCAACGGGCTGTGTGAGCCAATCCCACCTCCCCTCTCTTGGTCAGGTTGAGTTACCTTTTGAAATTCAAATGGGACCCTGGTGACTGAATTCACCGCACATAAATGATTCTCAACCCTCTTCTAGACCACCGCCTCCTCCCAGGGGGCCCTTAAATAGGTGCTTAGAAACTTATTAAGTGCTTCCTGCTGCCTGGCTCCCTTAGGGGAGTTGAAATTTTGATAGTTTTCAGCATGGAACTAGTCAATTGCCTGACTCTGCCCTCTCACAGGGCAGTTAGGTAAATCAGGCTGCCTCAGCAGATTTGCCTCTCCCCTCTGCCTGGTGCCACCTCAAGCCGGCTGGTGTGCTCCCCAAAGCTCAAAGGGGGTCCAGGCAACCAAATCCATAGAAAGGAAACCCCTATCCACCCTTAGCCAGAACCCTCCCACCCTTGGAGAATGCTCCCTTCGCTGGGTGGCCGGCCAGAGTTGGGGCTCACCCTGGCCCTTTGCACTAAGGGTGGGGCTTAGCTGTCCATGGTTTCCAGCCATGGGGCTAAAGCTCATGGTTTTATCTTGAGCAATCTACCTCCCTGTCCAGGTCCCTCCAGATTGATGCCCCAAAGGCTCCCACTCCATGGCCTCCCAGAACAGCTCACTTGGGCAGGATCTTGACCCACTCAGCCGTCTTTTGCGAGAGAGATGGTGAGCGTCCACTTAAACCAATGCCATCTTGCCCACTACTCCCTCATTTGTCTTTTGGCCATTTGTATTTCCATTTTGGAAAAAAATGTCTATTCAGCTCTTTTGCTCATTTTTTAATTGGGTTGCTTGTCATTTTGTCATTAAGTTGTATAATCTCTTTATATAACATGGAGATCAATCCCTTATCGAATGTATGGTTTCCAAAGGCTTATTTTCCATTGCGTTGGCTGTCTTTTCACCTTCTTAACAAAATCATTTGAAACACAAAAGTGTTTAATTTTGAGGAGGTCCCATTTATCAATTTTTTCTTTTGTTGCTCATGCCTTGGGTGTGTGAGTGTTTGATATAGTTATGAATTCCAAAAATAGATATGGATTATGCTTGTAAACTGGTCTGTTCATCTGGGCATGATTAAGTTATGATTAGGGCTTTGATTGGGCCACATCAGTGGGCATTGAGCCCCTCCCCTTGGTAGGTGGGGTCTCAGGTGAAAGACATGGCAAAGGACAGAGTTGGAGTTTTGATGTTGGAGTTTTAATGCTGGAGCCTGGGGAAGCAAGCATACAGAAGAGCTTGTTCATGAGGAAGGAGAGAAGGTCCCAGGAAGAGATGAGCCATTCACCTGATAGTCTACAGCTGGCCTTATGGAGAGAAGCAAGCCTAAGCCCAGAGAGAGGCAAGCCCTGGGAAGAGAGAAACCCAAGAAGCCTGAACCATGGCATACATCGGCAGCTGTCTTCCTCCAACACGTGGCAACAGACTTTGGTGAAGGAAGAAACTTATGCTTTATGGCCTGGTAACCGTAAGCTTCTATCCCAAATAAATACCCTTTATAAAGACCAACAGATTTCTGGTATTTTGCATCAGTACCCCTTTGGCTGACTAATACAGAATTTGGTACCAAGGAGTGGGGAAGTGCTTTTGCAATTACCAAAATGTTGGAACGGTTTTATAAACAGATAAGGGGTATTTTTTGGAGGAATTGTGAAATGCTTGATGGAAAAGGCCTAGATTGCTTTGAAGAGACTGTTGATAAAAAGTCTAGATGCCTAGAAGTAAATTTTGAAACTATTATTGGAAACTGGAGGAAAGGCGATCCATGTTTTAAATTTGCAGAGAACTTAGCAAGGTTGACTTCTGATGTTTTATGGAAGTCAGAATTTGAAAATGGTGACCCTGAGAATTTAGCTGAAGAACTTTCCAAAGTAAACTTGGAGAATGCAGCTTGACTTCTCCTTGCAGCTTATAGCAAAATGCTAGATGAGAGAAATATACTAAGGACTGAACTCTTGGGCACAAAGAAAACAGAAGCTGATTCCAGAAATTCCAAGCCTCTGGAAATCCAGCTCCCAGACAATAGTGCCCCATTTGAGGACTTAACTAAACTTGTAACTTGTAAATCAGGATTGAAGATGCAATTATCTCGGAAAGACTTGTATAAAGTTTTACTGTCTGATTGGACCCCTGTTTCCTGCATGCTAAACCAACAAGGTTTTTGAGAGCACTATATGAACAAAGCCACTGTCAGCTTGGACTAAAGGGGACATGGAAAGGAGAGATTGAGGGAGAAACAGCTTTAAGAAGAAAACCATGGAAGCTGAGATCTGGAATTAAGACATCGCCTTGGGCCAAGAGAGGAACTCCACCCATGTGTACAGAGAGGGTGAGTTTGCCGCAGCAGTTGAAGAGGGTGGATGTTCCCACCTGATATTCTGGGAGAGTTTTGCCCCAGGGTATAGAGAGGGTGGAGCATATTCTCCAAGGATTAGGGTGGTTAAGGTCAGCATCCCATAGGTCTAAGAGAGGTGCACCTGTCCCCCATGGATTAGAGTAGGCCAGGTGGTCAACTCTTTGCTCTGAGAGGGTTGAGCCTGTAAGCCAAAGTTAGGGGGAATGTTGTCTTCACCTCACTGTACTAGCGGGGCTAAGACTCTAACCCAAAGATTGGGTAAGATGTGGCAATCACCCCAACACTCTTGGAGGGTGAGGTCCAGAGCTTGGTCGGGATCCAGATGCTTGATGAGGGTGGAACCAAGAAAATGGCCATTGGGAAAGCCTGTGGGAAGGGTGGGTCCCCATGAGGCCCCAAAGGAGAAGAAACCATGTCCTAAGAATGGATCTCAGACTTTGAAATTGAATGGAGGATGCCCTGTGAGTTTACTGAACTGTAGAGGACCCATGACTCATGTTTCCCTTCCAATTTCTCCATAAGATAATGAAAATGTTTGTCCTTTTTCTGTCCATTTGTGTATTGGAAGCAGATAAATTGTTTTATAAGTTTCAGAGGTCTACAACTGATGGGATTTTTCCCCAAGAAAAACTGTGTTTCTTTAAACTGAATATGTTATGATTTTGTACTTGCATTGTTATTGATTTAAGGTTTTTTGAATATTATAATGTTTTTTTTGGAATTCAGAGAGTGGAGTGTGGCAGTTTGATATAGTTATGAATTCTAAAAATAGATATGGATTATGTTTGTAAACTGTTCTGTTCCTCTGGGCATGACAAAATTATGATTAGGGCTTTGATTGGGTCACATCAGTAGGGTGTTAAGCCCTACCCCTTGGTGGGTGGGGTCTCAAAGATAAAAGACATGGCAAAGGACAGAGTTGGAGTTTTGAGCTGGAGCCCTGGGAAGTAAGCACACAGAGGAGCTTGGTGGTGAGGAAGGAGAGAAGGCCCTGGGAAAAGAGACAAGCCGCTCGCCTGATGGTTCACAGCTGGCCTTGTGGAGAGAGGCAAAGCCTAGGGAGCCTTACAGTCTACAGCTGGCCTTGTGGAGGAAACAGAGGAGCTAAGCCCGGAGAGAAACAGAGCCCCAGGAAGAGAGGAGCCCAAGAAGCCTGAACCCTGGCAAACGTCAGCAGCTGTCTTCCTCCAACACGTGGCAAAAGACTTTGGTGAAGGAAGAAACGTACGCTTTATGGCCTGGTAACTGTAAGCTTCTACCCCAAATAAATACCCTTTATAAAAACCAACCGATTATTGGTATTTTGCATTAGCATCCCTTTGGCTGACTAATACATGGGTCAAAGAAGGAATTGCAAGAGAAATCAGTAAATACCTCAAGACAAATGAAAATGAGAACACAATATATCAAAATTTATCGAATACAGCAAATGCAGTGCTGAGAGGGAAATTTAGAGCCCTAAACTCCTATATTAAAAAAGAAGAAAGAGCTAAAATGAAAGACCTAACCACACACCAGGAGGAATTAGAAAAAGAACAGCAAACCAATCCCAAAGCAAGCAGAAGGAAAGAAATAATAAGGATTAGAGAAGAAATAAATGAAATGGAGAATTAAAAAATCAATAGAATCAAGAGAACTAAAAGTTGGTTCTTTGAAAAGTTCAACAAAATTGATAAACCCTTACTTATATTAACAAAGAAAAGAAGGGAGAAGATATAATTAAATAAAATCAGTGTTGAGAACGGTGACTTTACCGCTGACCCAGCAGATATAAAAGAGTTTATCGGAGGACATTTTGACCAACTGTATGCCAACAAACTAGACAACATTGATGAAATGGACAAATTTTTGGAAACACATGAACAAATCACTGATCATAGAAGACATAGAAGACCTCAACAAACCAATCACAAGTAAAGAAATTGAAATAGTCATCAGAAGCCTCCCCAAAATGAAAAGTCCAGGACCAGATGGCTTCACAGGTGAATTCTACCAATCATTTAAAGAATATCTAGGGATCGGATGTGGCTCAACTGGTTGGGTGTCCGTCTCCCATATGGAGGGACCCGGGTTCGATCCCCGGGACCTCCCGGTAAAAAAAAATAAAATAAAATAAAGAATATCTATTATGGATTTTCCATGTGGTGGATCTGAAATTTTTCTTAACACTTAATCTAGAAAGCACTTAATAAATTCCCAGGAGGTTAATGTTTAAATTGCAATCCAGGCCTGTGTCTGTAGTCCGAATATAACTGAACCTCCATCTATGTAAATATAAGACAGGTTCATGACCTTTTTGCTCAAAAAAAAGATCACTATGTATGATTTCTCAGTTCCCTTTCAGCTTTTAATATCACTGACGTCCATTTATTTAAGTTTAATTTTTTATTTTGAAATATCTCCAAACTTAGAGAAATTTTGTGACAATAGCACAAATCATTTTTTTTTAAGATTTTTCTTTATCCCCCCCCCCTTGCTGCTTGTGCTCACTGTATCCATTTGTTGTACGTTTTTCTGTGTCCACTTGTCTCCCTTTACTGCGTCATCTTGCTGCGCCAGCATATCACGCCACAATCCGGTTTGCCTTCACACCCTGGGAATCAAACCCAAGGCCTCCCATATGGTAAATGGGAACCCAACCACTTAAGCCACGTCCACTTCCCAGCACAAATCCTTTTAAGTACACTTCACACATATTGCCCACTGTAACATTCCCCAATATTTGCTACATCATTTTTATCACTTTCTCTTTCATATGTAACATTAATTTTTCTTAGCCATTGGAAAGTAAGTTTCAGATATCATTCCCTTTTATTTTCTAAGAACAAGGATATTTCCCTCTATAATCTCAGTAAATATATAGAAATCAGGGAACTTAACATTGATGCAATATTATTATCCAATCCACTTGCATATTCAGATTTGGACAATTGCCCCTGGAAAGGATTTTTTTTTATTGTGCAGGGTTCAATCCAGAATTCAAATTATATTAAGTCTGCATGTTTCTTTAATCTGCAACCTAGTTTTGGCATTTATTTTTCATAACAGTTTGACAATTTGAATAGTAAAGGCCAATTATATTTTAATATGTCCTTCAATTAGGATTTGTATTATTTATGTGTTCTCATGAACACATTAGACATAGACTTCATTTTATTAACATGTTCTGTGTGAGAAGGGGGAGGAGAAGAACATGGCAGTAGAGAAACCTGGTAAATACCACCTCAGCCAGGTGATCTAATCAATACACGATAAGTCATGCTGATAGGATGTACACTGACTATATGATGAACAGCATTTTCCTCTATTGGCTTCCTCCAAAAATTACATGACTGCAATCTAATCATAAGAAAAACACCCAGACAAATCATAATACAGGGATATTGTACAAAACACCTGACCAGTATCCCTAAAACTTTCAAGGTCATCAAGCATAAAGATAATCTGAGACCATCATAGCCCAGGTGATACTAAGGAGACATGACAACTAATTGAAATGTGGTATCTTGGGTAGGATCTTGGAAGAGAAAATGGATATTGGGTAAAACCTAAGAAAGTCTGAATAAAATATGGACTTGAGTTAATAATGTATCAATATTATTTTATTAATTCCAACATTAATAGAAGATATAAATAACAAGAAACCGGTTTCAAGGTATATGGAAACACTCTGTAAAATATTTTGCTATTTTTCTATAAATTTAAAAGTGTGCAAAAAAGTAAAGTTCACTAAGTTTATTTTTCTAATTGCACATATATCTATATCCCTCCGCTTGCTCTTGGTTTGTGGTTCCATTCCATGAAATCAAACTTAGATCACCCAGAAAGTTCACGATTGCTCAATATTACCAGTAAAAATCCACCTGTCAGTCCCACTACCCATTTCTCAGTATCTTTAATAGTCAGTGGACTTATTAACAACTGGGGGTGTTAATGATTTATTTGCAGATCCTGTAAATGATTTCTGAGTTGGATTATTCTCTGATGTGGATCTAGCTGAATCCATAACGCCAAGCACAAAGAACTCATCATAATGTCAGGTGATTATTTCTGGTATAAGGGAATTCCTTTCCCAAACCAGGGTTACACTACTGAAATCCTGACGTCAGTACGGGAGGATTTTGTGGTTATGGATGAAGATGTCTTCACAGTAACTTACCCCAAGTCAGGTAAGGAAACAGGATCAGGAACTGAGAAAGACTGTGGCTGTGTTTCTGAGGCATTCAGTACACGAATGGAGGGCTTTTGATATGCTGGGCAATGTGCAATGCTTTGGTAGAAATTGGAGTGTCCTAACCATTTACCTTCAGAGAAAAGGATTTGAACAGGAAATTAAATTCAGTAAGATGTATGTTTAGCTAGGGTAATAGAAGGTTTAGGGAAACCCTTACTTAGGGGATACTCCTAAGGAAGTCTTGGGTGAGTGGAAGAAGAAGATAAGTGAAAGCTTATAGAAGAAATAGTATATAAAGTGAGATGAAAATAATTGATGAGAAATTATTTGGTGAAGAGAGATAGTTTCAGGTAAAGGGGTCATCATGGACGACCATCAGGGATTGGAAAAGAGCCTGGTAAATTCAAGGTACTGAAGGAAATATTTCTATGGGGGGGGCGGTTAGGAAAACTGCTAATTGGACAAAGATTGAGGCTGAAGACTTAGGAATTGAAAAGCCGATGCCACTGGGAACATATTAAATGGATTTAGGCAAAGAGTAGCTTGACCATAATTTCAATTTCAAAACATTTACACTGGCCGTTCTGTGGTAAAGAAATTTAAGGGGATTGTTGAAGAAGAATGTAAGTGTGAACCAGTTAGGAAGATATTCAGCATCTGAGCAAGATGGGAAGGTGCCTGGAACTCTAGTTAGGGGAAAAAGAGATGGAGAGAATTTGAGAGAAGAGAAAAATATTTACATGGTTGGCTCAAAGCAATTTGATACTGTGTAGGACTGGAGGCTGAGGAAAGAAGAAACTCAAGATGGCTCCAGGATTTCAGGAGAGGAGCAAAATGGATGTTGAGGCCATACATGGCAGCAGAGGGTGGGAATGAGCCAGCACTACATGAACCGGTGGTTAGCATTTCACATTATAGGCCTGAATTTCCATGACATTTGCCTCATAAATAACTGTTTGTCTCTCTTAGTGAACATAGGGATTTGACATATGAAGATTGTTTTCTGTTCTAAAAATGTCACTCCCGTGACATTCTGAGTGCAGCACTGTCAACAGTAAACTTCAGAACGTGCAACACGCCGAGCAGCTAATGCCTGGAACCCTCATTAGGAGACTCTCTCTGCCAAAGTTTAGTGTGCCCTTTTTATTGTTCAGTGTTCTTTCTGAGGTACCAAGAGGAGTGTGCCTGCTTCTGAAACTGGTTGAATAAAGTAGTGCTGTTTTTTAGGAGTCTCTAAATTATTCCTCACTGGAAAAAAGTGAAAGGAATCATCACAGCTCCTCCTGTAAAAGTAGTAGCCTTCTGGGTCTGCCCAGAAGGCGATTTTCAGATGTGATTGGGCACTGGAAAGAAAAAAGTAAAAAAGAGAGCTGGCCAAACCCATAGTATGACACTGCTCAAAGTCCACAGTGCAGAGTCTTACAGGGTAGCATAGCAGCCCTTTCATTGAACTTCATTTCCTTGGAATGTCCCAAGTTGACTCGTTTTGACATCTCCTTGGCCAAAATTAGATCTTGTGATTGCCTTAATCTAAAACTGAGAGTGGGAACTAGTTCAGTTGTAAGCAGTTATAGTAGACCCAAAATGGTGTCAAACCAGGATTTCTAAGTCCATGAGGCACCAGTGTATGGAGAAGACCTGGATTGGGAGATAGTGAAAATCACTCTCCTGATGTGTTTGTTTGTTTGTTGGATGGATTTTTATTTTTTTATTTTTATTTTTTCCCTGGGTATTTGTGTCTGTAGCAGCTTTCTTGCCTTCATCGTTTACTCTGTAGTCTGCCAATTCCCAAGATTATCAAGCCTATCTAGAAAAATAAAATAGGTGGGGAAGGAGGAAAAAAGTTGAGAACACTGAGTAAAACAACCCAGAGAGGAAAGAGATCCCCAGTGGATCTGGTATTATGAAACTCAAGGACATATTGTTTCCAGAAGGAAGAACTACTCTAGTGTATTGTTCCCTGCCTAGTGATGACACCAGAGGATGAATGATATGGAATCTTTGGGTTTCATAATGTAGAGTCCTTTGGTGAACTCTGCAAGTGATGTAAAGGTAGTAAAGTAAGGCCAAAAGTCGGAGTGAAATGAGTGACCCTTGTGTTCCCTTCTTTTCTAGGAACGAACTGGTTGATTGAGATTATCTGCCTGATTTACTCCAAGGGGGATCCCAACTGGGTCCAATCTGTGCCCATCTGGATCCGTTCACCCTGGATAGACAATATAGATGGGTATAATTTAGCAAAGAACATGGAGAGTCCACGCCTCCTCAGCTCCCACCTTCCCATCTACCTCTTCCCCAAGTCTTTCTTCAGTTCCAAGGCCAAGGTCAGTTCATCATGGTTAAGAAACTTCCCAAACTTCCATATTTAGAGGAAGCACCTGGAGATCTCATTAAATGCCTAGTCTCATCTGATTGGTTGGGGTGGGGTCTGAGTCTGCATCTCTAACCAGTTCCTATGCGATGCCCACGAGGCCGCTCCAGAGGCCCTACCTGAGTAAAGGGTGTAGACCATTCCACAGATTATACTGGCCAGGTGTCAATAAGGGACAAAGTAAAACGATAAAGCCAGAATCTGTAAAAAGCACATTTTAAGTCCAACAAGAATTCATAACTGCTGCTCTTTGTTGCTGTAAAGAATAATTAGCTTATCTGTTTTGAGTATAGCAGGGAGCCGTGTAAAATGACAGCTTCCCACCAAACTGACAGGGATACTCAGACCAAAGAAAGACTCGGACAAGTCCAGTTCGGCAAGCAAAGAGCGTTTAATAGGGGGTTTACGTGGTGCCTCGCCCTCGGTGGTGGAAGGGGAGTCCTCTCTCTCAGAGAGTCTGTGCCTGGCTGGGGCTAAACGCCATCCAGGGCAGTGGGCCGAGAGCATGGTGCTTCCAAGGCTAGAGTTTGCACTTGCCACCAAGCAAGAGGGGTCTTTCATACTGCATGTCTACATGTCTGCATGTGACAGGGGGCATGATACAAGAGGGCAGTGCTCAGGACAGATTATCAGGGAATGGGCATTCACAGCGTTTCCCAGCTGGGCAGAAGTTACACTTTCACAGAAATGATGTAAAACGAGCATTTACGATGTTTTTCAGTAGGGCTGAAGTTACGTCTAATTAAGTAAGGGATCTATTGATACAAAAGTGGTCAAGAAGGTCACAGATGAGAAAATTCTTAGAGTTTCTGGGAGAGAAGTCTAAGCATACAAGTTTTGCTTACCATTCACGAGCTCACAGTTATTTCTCAAGGCTTGCTGTGTAACTATTAAGAAATGAAATGCTGCTGTGACTAGAAAGGGAAAGAGCTGGAAGATGCAAACTGGTCTGAGGATTTTATAAGGTTTATGAGGAAGTTGAGAGCGACTCATGCGAGCACACATGCACTCCCATCTTGAGAGTATACTTTCACTTTACATTAAACTTTCTTGCTACTAAAAAAAAAAAAAAAAAAAATGAGAAACAGAAAAGTATTCTTTCCTGGGAATTTCACAATGTGCAGTGAACTGAAGTTTTTTGTTGTTGTTTTTTAACATCACGCTCCGAGTTTATTTACAATACAACTATGTATGTGTCTTACTGGTGTTTGGTAAATCCGTGGGTGTGAAGCTGAGACCTAGAGAGAGACAGAGCCTAGAATAACGTCACACAGAGTTGTTTCAGAGTCTGGAGGAAAACTCAGTCAATGTAATGCCAAGAGATCTTTATGGATGTGCATGCACCAAGCTTAGTGTCAACTTGATGACCCTTCATATATGTAAACTACTGATCTAGTTAGACTTCTTTCTACTCCCCCCAAAAGTTCTCTCATATCCCTTCCCAATCAATTCCCACCCACAGAGGAAACCATTCCCCTGACTTCTATATCTGTACATGAGTTTGCCTTGTTCTTGAACTTCATATAGACAGACTCGTACTACGTAAACTCCTCGATGTCTACCTTCCATCATTCAATGTAACATGGGGGATTCTTCCACGCTGCTGTGTGTACACACGGATATATATTATTGTGCATCTGAATATGGCACACTTTATTAATCCATTCCCCTGTTATCATTCTTTAGATTGTGATACACAAATACAATATAACAATCACCTTTAAAACCTCTCTGATGACTTCCCTCTGTGACTAGTCTATAAAATCCCAGAAGCAATGCTTTCTTCTTCCACTGTTATATTCCTAATGTTAGCCCTGTATTTATATATATAAGAATTTCAAAAATATATTTCATTAATGAATGAAATAACTGATTTATTGAAGGATCTATTAATATTCTGTCGGCATTTTATAGGAGTTGTCATTTCCTCCATTTCTGTGAAGGTCAAGCAAGATGGGAAATGACTGTGTTGATTTTTTATTGTCCCATTTTTCCATTTAAGGTGCTCTATCTCATCAGAAATCCCAGGGATATTCTTATCTCTGCTTATTTTCTCTGGAAAATAGTGAAAGTGTCTAAGGAACCGGAGTCACTGGAACAATATATTGAATGGTTCCTCCAAGGAAATGGTGAGTGTGATGTAAAATATGAGAGCTGGAGGGGTTTCTGGAGTCCTTTTCCAGTTCTCAATTTAAACCCAAACTGATGTTTCTACATCTTACCAAACTGAAGGGTATGATGCCCCATTACAATTGGAACCCAAGGTTGCTAAGTCCACACACTATCCTGCATAAACCTGTCAGTTTGCTCCATCCAGGGTAAACCAGTCTAGCTATTTTCTGAGTCTCCAGGCTTGCCCATAACTAACACAAAGGCTACCCATATTCTCCTCTACCCTGCCAATTTGTAGCTTTCTGAAATTCAGCTTCTCATTGGCTTCTTGGACTGCACAATCCTGACTTTATATCACTTTTTTAGTTGCATCTTTCCAAAACTCCCTTAATCATCTTTTCCTAGCTATCTAAAAAATGTTTGTGCTCTCCTAGGATTGCTATACTTTCAATTATGTAGAAATTCTGGGCTTTCTCAGGATTTGCCTTTTCTCATATTTTCTCGAAACCATGAGGAGTCCAAAATCTCAGCTGTGATATGTCTCCCAGGCTGCAGACCTAGTTCCCTGGCAGCCTATGGACATCTTCATTGGAAAGAGCCATAGATACCTCAATATTTTCAAAATTGAAAACACCTTTCCCCAACACCCCAAACTGCTCCTACTCTAGGCTTATCTGTCTCAATAAACAGACCACCCCTCACCCAAGGGCAAGCATTATTCTGATGTTTCACATATGTCATCTTTTTTCCATCCCAATCCTACATCCTCCTCACCAACTTCCATTATGTAATTACTAATCAAGTGCTCGGACCTTGATTAATATCTTCATTCTGGTATATACCAAAATGTCACCGTATTTAGAGAATTCCTGTTTTGTTTTGTTTTGTTTTTTAACACTGTGAGAAAGCATCATTCCCTGTCTCTTCTTACTTGTTTTTTTCTTCCTTAGTAATCATTAGCAATGGGCATGTATTCTATATATTTGTTTTTTTCCATGGGTCTCCACTCTAAAATATAGAGTGGAATTGCTTGGCTTGGCCCATTATTAACCCCATTTTCTGCAACAGGGCTCACTAATACACCTTTGTTAAATAATGAATATCTCTTTTCTACCACTCACTGGTGGTTTATTAACCACTTACCTAGATCAACACAACAGACTCATTATATGTGTCCCCTTGTCTAATCTTTCACATTTCTAACCTACTTTGCAACCATCCATTGCATGTTGAACAGTTCATTAGTCCTTACAACATTCCCCGGATCTTTTGTCCTCAGCTTAAAGCCCAATCGTCAAAGTCTAGTGTTGACATTTCCTCTTTACTTGACCTGAGCTGTATTCTTTAACCCTGCCTTGCTTCAGGTTTCTCTTTCAGAAAAACAGCAACAGTAAATCTACTTGGTGGAAGCAAAGGCATGAAGATAACACATTCAATCTTGTCATTTTTTATATAAAAAGTCTGAGTTGTGCATCAAGTGTCTCCAGGAATCCTAGAAGCCCAGTTAACGTGGTGGGTGATGATGACATGTCCTGGAAACCTCACCATAATCCCAATAACTTGCCTATATGTGCCTTAAACTCACACACATCTTTCTTTTTATCCAGTCCAAAGTTGCCAAGACCAAAATCTTTATTATTATCAGCCAATACCAATATTCTGAGTTGTCTGCATGCCTGGAGATGGCCAATCTGATCCCTTTTCCCCATACAGATGAGAAACCTCAGGAATCTAAATCACAGGAAATAACACCCTTGGACCAGGGCAGCAGGGGTCCCTGCTTTGGTCCCTGAATTTAGAGCTGAGCTTCTGGACTCATTTGACAACAGGCACTCAGAGGGGCCCCCTGTTCTGGACACATTTCTAACACCCCAAAAATTAGGACTTTGTATGGTTAAGGCACTTGCCCAGCTGGAGCTTGCAAGCCCCTCTTAGCCAATGCTCTGGGAATCTTGAGATCTACAGCTCCCTCTCCAAAAGACCCTGTCTTAGTTTGCCGGGACAGCTATAACAAACCCCACAGATCAGTTGGTTTAAACAACAGGAATTTACCGTCTTACAGTCCACAGTCTTGGTGGCTAGAAGTCCAAAATGAAAATGTCAGCAAGATTGCTTTCTCTGAAATCTGTAGCATTCTGGTGGAGACTCGTCAGCAATCCAAAACTCAACCTCTACCTCTGTCTCCTTCTGTCTCCTGCTCCTCTGTTTATAAACACTACAGTCATATTGGATTTAGGGTCCACCTGATCAATTGTGCCTCACCTTAACTATTAACATCTCTAGAGATCCTGTTTACAAATGGATTCCCATCCACAGGACTAGGAGTTAAGAGTTCAATATGTCTCTGTTGGAGACATGATTTAATCATTAACAGACCCCCAGCATGTTTTCAGGGCTGTGGGGTCCCTGAGTGTACCCCCTACATCACCCCAGCCACATGCACACGCTAGGCTAGCAGTGGCCACAGGGAGAAGCCAAAGGAATGAAGTCTAATTGCTCTGTGTAGACATCAGTGATGGACTGTAGTTTCTTGGACATATGCTTTTCCCAACACTTTGCATATCCAAAGTTAAAAATTAAGTGAGATGTTTCAAGTAAAGGGCTATTGGGTATAATGCTTCTCTGGTCCATGTATGTATGACTTACTTTTTGGTTTATATACCTAGGTGTGGAATTGCTAAGGCATAGTAAATATAAATTTTCAATTTTAAAAAATCCAACTATGTACCAACATGGCTGTCCAAATTAATATTCCCATAAGTAAGATATGAGAGTTCCTTTTACTCCATATCCTCAATGATATTTGTTATTATCAATGTTTCATGACTGTAATTATACCCATGTTACATAATAATGGGTGAAGAATTGGCATATTTTACGTATTTTATCTCCTTATTTGTATATATGGCTTATCTCTACTTATATTCAAAGCCTTTTTAATGTCTTAGATAATATTTTATAATTTTTTCTATGAAAGGTTTGCAACTCTTTATATATATATAATTTTTTGTGAGATGAATGACAACTTTTAAATTATGCTTTATAGGGGTTTTTGCCCAGTATTAGAAATGTAACTGATTTTAATTTTTTATTGGGTAGTCATCAAATGACTGAACTCTCTTCTTAATTCTTCTTGGTTCTCCCCATGTACTCCATAGTTTTCTATGAAGCAAAAATAGAACTTTTAAGTAATGACTATATCTTCATTTTTAATACATATATATTATTTTCCATTTTCTTACCTTATGGCGTTGGCCAGGTCTCTGATGCTAGTGGTAATACTTCCATTTTTCTTCATTTTAAAGAGAATATTTTAAAACTTTATTATTAGATATTTGCTTGCTATAAGTATTGACTAGAGAAATTTCTTTTACATTCTAACCTATTCCATAGATTTTGAAATATATTTTAAATCAAGGCTTTATGCTAACTTTTATCAAATGTTTTTCTGCATTCATTTGAAATGACAATTTCTCCATTCATATATAAAATTGTAATTTACATTAACACATTTTTAATGATAATTCAGCTTTGAATTTTAAGTAATCAATATTTGCCATGTTATTTCTTTTTAATACATTGCTATAATAGTATTTTAACATATGTGTCTGTAATTTTTATTTCAATGTATTAATATGGAAAATTTCAAATATATTTGCTCAGCTTCAACCATTAGTGATATATGGCCCATCTTATTTCATCTGTATGCTCTCACTTTTCCTCCCACTCTACTCTTTTAGAAAAGCTCTCAGAACTCATGACAGTTCACCTGTATATATTTCATTATATCTCTCTAGAATAAAATGCCATTATTATCACACCAAAAAACACATACAACTTTAACATCTTCTGATGTCCAATCAGTATTCAATTTTCCTCAATTATCTCATAAATGTCTTTTGACCTCTTTAAATTGGGAATAAATAAGATCATTTGATTGAATTGGGTTGACATTGGTTAACATACATAACAGTGTTAATACATATTTTATTCTATAACATTTCTACTTCCTTTTTCTCTATTCATTGATTTGTTGCCCTATAGAATTCCTTGCTTTTGAGATATTATTGTGCATGTTCTTATATACCTTCTATTTCCAGTAAGCTGGTAGTTAATACAGAGGTGTTGTTGGGTTCAGGTTTGATTTCTTGGCAATTCTGTGTACTTCTGATTTACATCACATCAGGAGACATGTCATATCTGTTTCTTTCTCTTTTTTATATTTTGCTAATATTTTAGTTTATATTTTTGCATCCATGTTTACAGTTGTGATATCCTAGAATTTTCCTTTCTCCCACTACCCTTGCTGTACTTTGACATTGAGGTCTACTAACATTGCACAGCACATAGAGGGTAAGGGTTTTCTTCTTTTTCTGTTACCTGGATTACCAGGTATTTGAAATTTTTATAAGATTTGCCACTAATTTCAACTGGATTTGTATTTGATGGCTGTGTTATATATGTGCTACAGATATTGAAGCACTAATTCCAGGAACTTCATGATTATAGTCATACCCATGGTTTCCAATTCTAAAAGAGCTATTTGGATAAACCAAAGATTACCTGAAAATTAAGTTTTTACTAGTAGTGGGCATGAATGATTTCATTTCTTGGTTAAATAATTTCATTTCTTAGTTTTCAATCTATTTAATTTCTGTTCTTACCATCACTGTTTCTATCCCTCTATATACCTTTGTTACATACTTTTTATTCATTTTCTGTCTTCCAAAATGCATATGCCAAGATGCTTAATTCATTAATGGTGTGTCTTTAGTCTTTTTTAATTTAAGCATTAAAGGCATAATCTTACCATTAAGAACTGATTTAACCACATTTCTAAATTTTTTCACATTTAATATTTTCATAATCTTAAAGTTCTAAATTCTCTGTCACTTATCTAGAACTGTGAGTTACTGAGAAAAGTTTTTAATTTTTTTTTTAAAGAAGCTTTAGTTTACATAAATGTTACATCAAAAATATAGGGGATTCCCATATACCCCACCCCTTCCCCCTCCCACACTTTCCCACATTAAAAACGTCTTTCATTAGTGTGGTACATTTGTTACAATTGATGAACATATATTGAAGCATTGTACTAGCCAAGGACTATAGTTTACATTATAGTTTACACTTTGCCCTGTACAATTTTATAGGTTTTGATAAAAATGTTTAATGACCTGTATCGATCATTGCGATGTTATGCAAGACATAATGTCCCAAGAATGTCCCCATGTTGCACCTATTCTTCCCTCTCCCTCCCTTCAGTCCATATTTGTTTTCCACTTGTATGTTTGTTTATTCCTCAATCTTGAGGATTTGGGGATGGCGATGCCCACCCTGTCTCTGATTGAGAAAGGGCTTAGATCCCATGGGGCAGATGGATGGAACTGTATTGCTTGCAGTTGCAGATACTCTCCGCTTCCTGGGGTAGATGTTGTCCATATCATCCTTTTGTTAGTTGTCCTGGGTGAGTCCAATGAGCTGGTGAGTAGGTGTTGCAACTCTGCTGAGTTTCAGAGCTCAACTGACTTATGAACAAACCAAAGATTTAAGTCTCTGGGATATATGTTTAACAAGTATAGTGCTAATTATAGGTTCAAATAAAAGGGGCAGAAGAGCCATGGGCAAGCAAATTATAAATGAGTCTAACTCTGTTACATTGGGGAGCATATATTCCAAAGTAAGGCCCATTGACAGGATGCCAAATTCCTGAGATTTTCTCCCCTGTCTATAGTGTCTAGATGTTTCTACAGCCCTCAAGAGCCCCACTGTGTGAGGCACTGTTTACTATGGCAGTCAATGAGATCCTGCTGAGACATTCATAAGTGTAACCTCTGGAATAAACTCCCAACTCACTTTGAAGTCTCTTAACCATAAAAACTCTTTTGTATTTAATATCCCCCCCCCTCCTTTTGGTCAAGGTCTTTTTCCAGATTCATCACTAGTTAGTGCTTGGTAATAAACCCTTGGTGCCAGGGAGGCTCATCCCTGGGTGTCATGTCCCACACTGGAGGGAAGGTAGTGTGTTTATATGCTGAGTTTGGCTTAGAAAGTAGCCACATTTAAGCAAAAAGGAAGCTTTCTGGAGGTAATTCTTAGGCAATATATAATACTAGGCTAAGTTTCAGTTTCACTAGAAAAGGTTCATAAGTACAAACATCAATATCAAGGGCCTGGTGTAATGGTCTGTCCTCCTTCACTGGGCACTGCCCTTGTACTCAAGAGGATTCTTGCTGCTCTATTAGAGAATGTAGAAGGACTTCCCAAGATGGGAATTCAATATTCTTTCGGTTATTGTGTGGGACCCCACCCACTGAGACAACACTCCATGAATACTTGAACATATTCATATGCTATAGAAGCATGCCCCAGGTGCATCCCTCCCCACACAACTCCCCATCACTGACACCCCACACTAGTGATCCTCCCCTGCCACAGTTGTGACCCTCCCATGATCCAAAACCTCCTTCAAAATAAAGCCAAAAAATAAACAATTAAAAATAATAAGAAAATAATAAAGTCCTCCAGAAAAATAGCTAAAGGATAGGCTGAAACAGCCTGGGAAAAGATCTTCTACAGTTTAAGATACTAGGCGAAGGCTGGACACCACCCAGAGGAGAAAGAGGCAAAGGAAGGGAATCACAATGACAGAACTGTGAGTTGAAAGCAGTGACTGCTGCTGCCAGCACCCTCCCCCACACCAAAGACACTTTAGAATTCTCAGGCCTCTGGGCCTGCGGCTATAGACAAAGGGGGCTCCCAGGGATCCACCACCCCAGAAAAGGGGAGAGAGATGGACAAAGCCTACGGCTGACTCAGTTTTGACTCACAAATTTGGTCTACTGTGTCCCAAGAGCCTTTCTGGGCCGGGTTGGGCCATGCCATTGTTTGCCTTGTGAGCTAGCAAGGGGCTAAAGATATACAACCCTCCCAATCTCTAACTCTACTAACAGGAACTGATTGTTGAGGACTCAGAGTGGAGTGGAAATATTTCTGACCCAGGAAAAGGGAGGGGACTGCCAGAGAAGACTGGAGAACTGTCGCTGAGAAAGTTTGAATTACAAGGCTCTTAGCCTCCAGGAAGGAAGCTCTATGATATTGATCCAGTCTGTGTTGCAACAAATAAAACCTCCACCAGGCACTGAACTGACAGCTGCCAAAGCTGCCAAAGAGTGCCAAGGAAACACACATTAGAAAATTAAAAATAAATGAGAGGTTTTACTGGCCTTTAAGCTATCCTCCCCAAGACCCTAGGAAGCCAGTCTGCAACCAATTACTGGGTCCAGAGTCCAGTTTTGAGCAAATATCAGGGACAATCCTAACAATCCAGGTTGAGCCAAAAATAAAAAGCACTGGTAACACCCAGCCTCCCACCACTAAATCCCTACAAAAGAGAAATAAATCAAGCATCTGAGTAAACTACATCCTAATCAGATACCTAGACATCAGCAAAAAAATATGAGCCATACTAAGAAAATGGAAGACATGGCCCAAGAAAAGGAATATATCAAAGCCCCAGAAGAGACACAGGATTTAAGAGAACTAATTAGTGACATGCACACAAATTTCCAAAATCAATTTAATGAGTTGAAAGACAATATGACTAAAGAGATAAGTGACATCAAGAAGACATTGAACAAGTGCAAAGAAGAATTTGAAATCCTGAACAGAAAAGTAACAGAGCTCATGGGAATGAAAGACAAAATAGGTGAGATCAAAAACACATTTGAGGCATACAACAGCAGACTTGAAATGATAAAAGAAAGAATAAGTGATATGGAACACAGAACAGCTAAAATCAAAGAGAGAAAAGAATGGGAAAAAATTAAGCAGGGGCTCAGAGAATTGAATGACAATACAAAATGCAACATATGTGTCATGGGAGTTCCTGAAGGAGAAGAGAAGGGAAAGGGGGCAGAAAGAGTATTTGAGGAAATAATAGCTCAAAATTTCCCAACTCTCAGGAAAGAAAGGAACTTACATGTCCAAGAAGCACATCATACCCCAATCAGAATAAATCCAAATAGACCTACTCCAAGACACATACTACTCAGAATGTCAAATGTCAAAGATAAAGAGAAAATTCTCAGAGCAGCAAGGGAGAAGCAAACTCACGTACAAGGGACGTCCAGTAAGACTTAGTGCAGATTTCTCTTTAGAAACCATGGAGATGAGAAGACAGTTGTTATCTTTTCTGTACAGTGACAATTTTCTTCCATATGTTCCCCTAGTGTCTTTTTTTGTTTTCAGTTTATCTTCAAAGAAGCTTTAGGTTACAGAAAAGTCACATAGAAAATATAGGTGATTCCCATATACCCAAGCCCCTCCCACTCTCCCATTAATAACATCTTACATGAGTAAGGTACATTTGTCACAATTGATGTACAAATACTGAAGCATTGCTACTAACCATGGTCAATGGTTTACATTTTGCACCATACACTTTTATAGGTTTTGACAAAATTTAAAATGATCTGTATCCGCCATTGCAAGATCATTGCAGAACAATTCCAATACCCTGTGTTCTATCTATTCTATTCTTCCCTCCCCCTCCCCTTGGAACCACTAAGTTTCAATTTTTGAAGAGTAAGGTTCATAGTTACATGCAATAATATTGAAGGCTTGACATATTGATCTGTTTTCTCTTATTAGGCACTGCCTATGTTCTCAGGAGAGTCTTGCCCCTCATTGAAAATATATCAGGACTCCCCCGGAATGCAGTTTAATATTTTCTTGTTTATTGTGTGGGTCTCCACCCACTGAGATAACATCCTATGACAAGACGAACACTTTCATATTCCATAGAGGCATGTCCCAGGTACAACTTAGTCTGCATATCCTAATCTTCTCCTACCATATTTGCCAAAAGAACATTCCCACCATTGTGGTTTTTCAGTTTTTTTCATTTTAATGTTTTATTTAGCCTATCTGTGATGGTTAGGCTAATGTGTCAACTCGGCCAAGTAGCTGTGTCCAGGTGTTTGTTCCAGCAAGCACTGGGCTAATTGTAATACAAGAGCATTTATGGACTTCAATCACTAGTGAGTTTACTGCGTGGATGGCTGATTACATCTGCATCAATCAGGGAGATTACATTATCAATGGGTGGTGCTTTTATCCAATCAGTTGAATGACTTAAAAGTGGAAGTGATTTCAACATTCAGAGAGAATTTCCCAGCTCGTCGTTGGACAGGCAACTTCTCCCAGAGACTCATCAACGACCTTTCATCGGGCTTTCATCGGAGCCCCTGGTTTGCAGCTTGCCTGAGGAACCTGGACTTGTGCGTCCCCACGGTCGCGTGAGAGACTCTTTTAGAGTTCCATATTATTCACAGATATCTCCTGCTGATTCTGTTTCCCGAGAGAACCCTGACTAATACACTATCATATACAAAATATCATTTCAACACTATGTAAACAGTTTTATTTATTTTATTTTTTTAAAGATTTTATTTATTTATTCATTTATCCCCCCCCCTGCTGCCCGTGCTCGCTGGGTCAGCCAACCGCGCCATGCGGGCGGGCCCGCCTCCACCAGGAGGCCCCGGGAACCAAACCCGGGGCCCCCCATATGGTAAACGGGAGCCCCACTGATTGAGCCACAGCAGCTTCCCTATGTAAACAGTTTTAAGAATGAGAAAGTTTATATTCTTTTTTTTGCCATTGTCTTCTAAGTCTGGTGTGTTTTGTTTTTGTTTTTACTAAGATATCCTTTTATTGAGTTAATTTCAGATAAAAAAAAAAAAGCAATATTCATTGAATATAATATAGAAAGTACGAAAAGAACCCATACAAAAGTAAACAGTTATCCAAAACCCAATCTTACAAATACAATTGTTAAACTTTTGGTAAATATACTATAAATGACTAAAATTTTCTCTGGCCCCCATACCTTTCTTAGTTTTAACCACAGACCTGCAAATCCCCAGAGTTCTCCTACCCCTTCCTCCAACCTTCCCCCCAGTTCCATGGATAGCCCAACCCAAGCCCTCACCCTACTCCCCCTCACATTCCTGCATCCTCCACCCTACTCACATTCCTGCACCACTATCACCTCCATCCACTGCCCAACCACCCCCTTCCACCTTATCATAGATTTTGCCAATATTGAGCACCAGTTCACCACCTTCTACTCCCCTTCTGTCTTCTGATAACCTATCTTCCAGACTCTAGCTCTGTGCATCTGCTCAATTTGCTTGTCATATCAATGAGGTCATGTATATTTGTCCTTCAGTGACTGCCTTGCTTCACTCAACATAAGGTCTTCAAGATTCATCCATGTTATCCCATGTGTTAATACTGCATTCCTTCTTACAGCTGAGTAATATTCCATTGTATGTATATATCACAATTTGCTTATTCATACATCTGTTGATGGACACTTGGGTTGCTTCCAACTTTTGGCAATAGTGAATAATGCCGCTATGAACATAGTGTGCATATATCTGTTCATGAGATGCCTAGATATCAGCAGATATATGCACAAAATGGAGGCCTAGGAAGTGAGGAACCCAAGAAGACTGAATTCTTGGCAGACGTTGGCAGCCATCTTGCCCCAACACATGGCAATAGACTTTGGTGAGGGAAGTAACTTAAGCTTTATGGCCTGGTAACTGTGGGCTTCTACTCCAAATAAACACTCTTTATAAAAGCTAACAGATTTCTGGTATTTTGATCAGCACTCCTTTGGCTTACTAATACAGAAAGTGATGTTAAGCATCTTTTCATGTGCTTGTTAGCCATTTGCATTTTTTCTTTGGAGAAGTGTCTATTCAAATCACTTGCCCATTTTTTAAATGGGTTCTTTGTCTTTTTATTTTTAGTTGTAGGATTTCTTTATATTTGCTGGATATTAGGCCCTTATCAGATAGATGGTTACCAAATATTTTCTCCAATTGAGAAAACTCTTGATAAACTCTTTTGAAGTGCAAAAGTTTTTAATTTTGAGAAGGTTGCATTTATCTACTTTAACTTTCTTTTTTTTATATATACAGTTGCCGTTTTGCTGGCCCTTTTATTATTATTATAATTTTTTAACTTTATTTTGTACATTTAATAATTGAAAACATAAGCAATAAAAAACTAAAAAGTAAACACAGATGAATAAATATATACATTTCTCAATTAAATGTAATGGATACATGTAAATTTTTTTGTTGTTTTGTTTTTTGTTTGTTTTTTTGTTTTTGTGTGTATGTGTGAATCAAACAATATATTTGGTTCATAGTAATGCATTCATACAGTATTTATCCTTTTGTGTCTGGCTTGCTTCACTCAACATAATGTCCTCCAGATTCATCCATGTTGCCATATGCTTTATGACTTCACTTCTTCTTACAGCTGCATAATATTCCATCGTGTGACTAGACCACAGTTTGTTTATCCATTCATCTGTTGATGGACACCTGGGTTGTTTCCAACTTTTGGCAATGACGAATAATGTGGCTATGAACATTGGTGTGCAGATGTCTGTTCGTGTCACTGCTCATAGTTCTTCTGGGTATATACCCAGTAGTGGTATTGCCGGGTCACGTGGCAAGTCTATATTCAACTTCTTTAGGAACTGCCAAACAGTCCTCCACAGTGGCTGTACCATTCTGCATTCCCACCAACAGTGAAGAAGTGTTCCTATCTCTCCACATCCTCTCCAACACTTGTAGTTCTCTGTCTTTATAATAGTGGCCATTCTGATAGGTGTGAAATGATATCTCATTGTAGTTTTGATTTGCATTTCCCTAATCATGAGTGATGTTGAGCATTTCTTCATGTGTTTTTTTTGCCATTTCTTCTTCAGAGAAATGTCTATTCAAATCTTTGGCCCATTTTTTAATTGGGTCATTTGTCTTTTTATTGTTGAGTTGTAACATCTCTTTATATATCCTGGATATTAAACCCTTATCAGATATGTGATTTCCAAATATTTTTTCCCATTGAGTCGGCTGCCATTTCACCCCTCTGACAAAGTCCTGTGAGGTGCAACAGTGTTTAATTTTGAGAGGTCCCATTTATCTACTTTTTCTTTTGTTGCACGTGCTTTGGGTGTGAAGTCCAAGAAACCACCACCTACTACAAGGTCTTGAAGATGTTTCCCTACATTTTCTTCTAGTAGTTTTATGGTCCTGGCTTTTATATTTAGATCTTTGATCCATTTTGAGTTAATTCTTGTATAAGGGGTGAGATAGGGGTCCTCTTTCATTCTTTTGGTTATAGATATCCAGTTCTCCCAACACCATTTGTTGAAGAGACTGTTTTTTCCCATCAGCGTGGGCTTGGTAGGTTTGTCAAAAACCAGTTGACTGTATAGGTGTGGGTTTATTTCTGGATTCTCAATTCTATTCCACTGATCGATATGTCTATCTTTATGCCAGTACCATGCTGTTTTGACCACTGTAGCTTTGTAATATGTTTCAAGGTCAGGCAGTGAAATTCCTCCCACATTGCTCTTCTTTTTTGGAATACTTTTGGCTATTCGGGTGCACTTACTCTTCCAGATGAATTTGGTAATTGCTTTCTCTAATTCTGTAAAGTAAGCTGTTGGGATTTTTTTTTTTTTTAAAGATTTTATTTATTTATTCATTTATCCCCCCCTTGCTGCTTGTGCTCACTGGGTCAGCCAACCAAGCCACGCGGGCGGGCTTGCCTTCACCAGGAGGCCCCGGGAACAGAACCCGGGGCCTCCCATATGGTAAACGGGAGCCCCACTGATTGAGCCACAGCCGCTTCCCTTCTGTTGGGATTTTGATTGGTATTGCATTGAATCTATAAATCAGTTTGGGCAAGATTGACATCTTCACAATATTTATTCTTCCAATCCATGAACACGGAAAGTCTTTCCATTTGTTTAGGTCTTTTTAAATTTCTTTTAGCATTGTTTTGTAGTTTTCTGCATATAGGTCCTGTATTTCCCTGGTTAAATTAACTCTTAGGTATTTGAGTCTTTTTGTTGCTATTGAAAATGGAATTTTCCTCCTGATTTCCTCCTCAGATTGTTCAGTACTAGTGTACAAAAACATTACTGATTTTTGTGTGTTGATCTTATATCCTGCCACTTTGCTGAACTCATTTATTAGTTCAAGTAGCTTTTTTGTGGATACTTCAGAATTTTCTAAATACAGGATCATGTCATCCACAAACAGTGAGAGTTTTACTTCCTCTTTTCCTATTTGGATACCTTTAATTTTTTTGTCTTGTATAATTGCCCTAGCTAGAACTTCTAGTACAATGTTGAATAACAATGGTGACAGTGGGCATCCTTGTCTTGTTCCTGATCTTAGGGGGAAAGCTTTCAACCTTTCCCCATTGAGTATGATGCTGGCTGTGGGTTTTTCATATATGCCTTTTATCATATTGAGGAATTTTCCTTTTATTCCTATCTTTTGAAGTATTTTTATCAAAAAAGGATGTTGGATTTTGTCGAATGCCTTTTCTGCATCTATTGAGATGATCATGTGGTTTTTTTCCTTCAACTTGTTAATGTGGTGTATTACATTGATTGATTTTCTTATGTTGAACCAGCCTTGCATACCAGGAATAAATCCCACTTGGTCGTGATGTATAAGTCTTTTTATATGCTGTTGGATTCTATTTTGTTGAGAATTTTTGCATCTATGTTCATGAGAGAGATTGGTCTGTAATTTTCTTTTCTTG